>JAJTUV010000724.1:1032500-1509386 GCA_021653895.1 Mastomys natalensis | reverse complement strand
AATGAAAAAAGGCAGACTTTTCCCGTTCAATTCCCATTCAGCAAGCTTAAGGATCTTCTGCCCTGTGGGGAGTTATGAAGAGTGGTTTAGGGCAAACAAGGAGTTTCCTGCTCCCAGTCCAGGAAAGCTGCTCAGCTTGCCGTGTGCCAAGCACTGACCTGGCATTTCTTTCTTTCTTTTTTTTTTTTAAAGATTTATTTATTTTATGTATATGAGTACACTGTCAGTTGTCTTCAAAACACACCAGAAGAGGCATCAAACCCCATTACAGATGGTTTGTGAGCCACCATGTGGTTGCTGGGAATTGAACTCAGGACCTCTGGAAGAGCTGTCGTGCTTTAACTGCTGAGCCATCTCTCCAGCCCCGACCCGGCATTTCATATTCTTACCGCAAACAACTCATTGTTACTCTTTTTTTTTTCAGTTAAGAAAGGTGTTAACTGGGGATGAGGAGAACTGCAATAGACACACAGGGGAAGAGGCTCTCCACAGAGCCGAGCATTCAGTCTTTTCTTGAGAGTACGGGTGGGATGGGGTTTAAAGTTCTGAACATCTCTCCTCCCCTACTTTAGGGCTGACCAATTTGAAGTCAGATAGAATGGTCGATTTGGTCCTCAATTGTTCTTTGACATGTCCTGATCAGGTTTTGAATTTGTTTGAGCCAGTTTATCAGCAGGGGCCTGCTGGTGGGAGACAAAAGCTGCCGGTGGTCAGGAGGCTGAGGGAGAAGCAGCCATCTTGGAAATTGGCCATCTTTATTACCCAGCATGGCTTCTCTCCCTATCTGTCTGTCTTACCAGGAATCCTGTCTAACTCCTGGTCTGTCATCCCCACCTCCTGTCCCTAGCTCTTAGAGGGCTTGGGAGTGATGACTGTTGCTCCTAGCTGCTTCCAGCTGGCAAAGGGGCGACAGCAGCCAAAGTGGCTCAGAGCAGGTCTACCTAAGGGGCCACAAGAAAACCTAACCAATGGTAGTGATCCAGGGCTTAAGACAGCCATTTGTCGATAGCGCCTATCTCTGGAGCTTGTCACACGAGTGACAAGTAGCATCTTGGTGAGTCAGTAGTTCTCAAAAGAAATCCCAGGATAAGGTCCCGGAACGATACTGTCTTCAGAAGAAATCCAGAGACAACCCCTCCACCCCCAAATGGTGCAGTTTAGAAATAATACAGCCCAGGGTTCTTGGTTGAGTTCGTTTCCTCTGCCAGTTAAAGAATGAAAAGGCGGAGAAGATCTGAAGTGCAACAGGCAGCAGCAGAGAAATCGCAAGTGCAGAAGACAGAGACAGCAAGCAGATGACAGTGTTTATGGAAGGGGTAAGGAAACCACACACATGCAGGAGGCATGGAGAAAAAGGCCCTCTGCAAAGCACAGGGGGACTCGGAAAGCTGAAAATCCCCATTATTTCATTTAAAAGAGGGCATGTCGTAAAACAGATAATACAAGTGCTCGCTTTATGAAGGAGAAGCAGGAGGCCCTGCCCCCGTGTCTCCCAGAATCTGGTCTGCCTCCAGCTAAGTTTCTCGTTTTGTCCTGACTGCCCTCTCTCTATCCTTTACCTTCTCCACGGTCTTTTTCAGGGCCTTGAGGGTGGCATTACTTTCCAGGGTGAGTTTGACTAAGTTCTCCTGAGATACAGTCCGAGCCTGGGTCCTCTGGATCTTAAGTTTCCGAAGCTGCACATGGACCAGCTCCTTGTCATTTCGAATACACTGATTCTGCCATTCACTTTCGCGGCTGTGGGCCACGATCTTCCCTTTCAGGCACTTATGGCCTCCTAGAGGGACAGGAGAAGCAATTGACAGAGGGAGATAGGTCAAAGGGGAGACTGACGGGACTGGGAACACAGTCTGTCGTCTTGATCAACCCAGTGAGAGCCCCAAAAGAATCTGGGAAGGATGGACAAAGGCAACAATGGAAACGGTTGTCTCCCGTGCGCACTGACCTGCAGCCTCTGGATCTTTTTCATCTGAACCTCAATCTCTTTGGAGCTCTTCTCATCCTTCACCTTCAGGGTCTCAAAGGCAATCTTCGGTCCTACCGTGGCATCGGTTGTAATTCTTGAGTGCATCCTGGAACTTCCTCCACAGGTCTTCCACTATGTTCTCCAGTTGTAGGCGAAGAAAGTGCTTCTCTTCTAAATTCTAGGAAGTGTATCCCAAGTAACCAGATGTTTGATTACCCTTACTCAGCCCGTCCACGCCTGCGAGTAGCCATAGCCTCAAGGAACTGTCTGGGAGCATTGTTTTAATGGCTTACAGTTGCAGAGTGTGGTTCGTCTATAGCAGCCTGGACTAGAGAGCACTGCGGTCGGGTGGGCCCAGCTCCATGAGACAGAATGAGGCCCAGTGTTCTAGGTCTCTTAACTTTTTTTTTTTTTTTTTCCTCTTTTTGATTTTCCAAGACAGAGTTTTCTCTGTAGTCCTGGCTGTCCTGGAACTCACTCTGTAGACCAAGTGGCCTCTGCCTCCTGAGTGCTGGGATTAAAGGGGGGAAACCTGCCCACCACCGCCCAGCTCAGATCCTTAACTCTTTAAAGGGAAACCAATAGTTTGGATTTTCACATGAAGGTCCCCAAATTTTTTACACATGCGAAGTCATTCAAATTGTCGAGTAAAACACAGGCTAATGTAAAGGCTGTGGATGGAGCCTAGCAGGCAGAGCCTTACTTAGCCCTGAGTAAGGTTGGGTGGAGGGTGCAAGCCTGTTACCACACTGGGGAGGTGGAGGCAGGAGGACCACAAGTTAAGGTAAACCAAAAAAGTAAGTTCCAGGTCATTCTCTACTACACTTGCGAGTTCAAGGTCAGCCTGGGCAGAGCAAGACTGCTCGTCTCAAAGAAAGTAAGGTTAAGTGATTCTATGACTAAGGTAAAACAAGAACTTGATACCCAACTTCTGCATGTAGGTTTGCACATCTGTGATAGAAAGAATTACTGACCAAGATTCTACAGACCTAGACTGTACTGGACAGTACCCAGAGCAGCAGTGGGACTCAGCTGGTCATTGGCTACTTGGGCCTTTGTTTCTTCATCTATTACCCTAAGGGTAAAACCAGGTGGTCTCTTCTCTGTTTTGTTTTGTTTTAGACTTAAAGTGCTGGCTTAGAGATGGTTCAGCTTAAGAGCACTGACTGCTCTTTCAGAAGTCCTGAGTTCAATTCCCAGCAACCACATGGTGGCTCACAACCATCTATTAATGGGATCTGGTACCCTCTTCTGGTGTGTCTGAAGACAATAGACAGTGTACTCCACATACATGAAATAAATAAATCTTTAAAAACGAAAAAGAAATAGACCTAAGGTGCATTGATAGTCTCGTGGGTCTCGTGGAACTCCTGAATAGTGGGAGTGTAGGTGTCTCTGACTCTTTCGCCATGCTCTTGGGACCCTTTCCTCCTACTGAGTTTGCCTCACCAGCCTTGATATGAAGTTGTTGTGCGTAGTCTTAAAAAATACAAAATTGCCGTGTTTAATTGTTTCCCCGGGGAAAGCCGTCTTTTCTGAAGGGAAGGATGGAGCCTGAGGGTCTCGGGGATCCGGGGGATCAGAAAAGGGGGGTAAAAATGTATAATTGTACCCTGGGTTGAGAAAATAAATTTTCATCAGAATTAAATCTTAAGAAAAGACAAAAGTCCTTTGGGTGCCTGTGGTCCGGTTTTTTGATTTTGGTTAAAGGGGGTCTCTACTGCCCTTCCCCTGGCTTCTCCCTGGTTCTCGGCCCCTTTAAAGAGGGGGTGGAAATCTTATTATGTAGCTTTTGGGTGGGATCCCGGAAGCGTTCAAACAAGGATTGGGATCTTTGGGAAATTTTCGGGGAGTGGGGGTGGGGGGGGTGCCCAAAAAAAAGAAAAGGGGAAAAAGATAAATCTATAAATTTGGGGTCAGCCCGGTAGAGTTTTAAATGTCAAAGGTCTCTGATTTAAAATAAGGGGCCCCAAATTAAAAGTCTTAGGGCAGTGGTTGCTAGGGGTTCCTGGTCTTCTCTTTTAAATTCTTATTTTAATTCTCCCCCCAAAGGGGGGGGATCGTTTCTTTTCGGTCTTAGGATTTAATGTTGTTGGGGGGGTGAAACATTTGTGTGGTATGAATTCTGTATGGAATGGGGGTTATAGGAAAAGGGGTCTATTGGGAATTTAGGAGGAGGGTAATTAGAATAGGGTAAGTTCTTATACATTGGGGGGGGGGGGGGGGGGGGATTTGGGGGGTGGTTGGGGGAAAAGGGGTGGTTTTAAAATTTAGGGGGAAGGGGGGTTGTTATTGTTGGGACATTTTTTTTTTTTTTTAAAAAAAAAAAAACAAAAAAATAAAAATAAACTGAAGGTTTAAAAATTTTTTAAAACTCTGTAAGAGAAACGTTTTGGGGTTTGTTGTGGGAGGGTGGGTGTGGTGTTGTGTTTTGGGGTTGAGTGGTTTGTGTAAGGTGATTTTTAAAAAAAAAAATTTAAAATATATAGGCGAGAGGCCCGCAGTTAGTAAAAACTGTCGGGTCCTTCCTGATTTCCGAGATCAATTCCCCAGTAACTAAAAGAGGCTCAAAACCCCTCTTTAAATTAAAACCCAAAAAGCCCATTTATGCTAAAAACCCGCGACAGGTAAAAAAATAAAATTAAAAAAAAAAATAAACTTTAAAAAAAAATAAATAAGAATATTAAAAATTTTGAATAGGTATCACGCTTCCTTGTAAAAAAAAATAATAAGTTTGCAGTAAAATCACTCTTCCACCCTGTTACTGCTAGACGGATAGAATTCTGAGTTGGAGGTAGGAGGTACAGCCAGGAACCGGCAGGGGCAAGCATAAGCTAAGGCTGTAAGACTGAACCCAGATTCATTTACAAGGATCTCAGGACCCTGTGTGCATAGAAACTGTGGTTCAGGAAAGACGCTGCACGGTACTGGGTGTCTGGTTACAGGCACGGAGTCTGGGAACGCCCTGGATCCAGCCTCTCAGCTCTCTGGCCCCGTACCTTTCTGTCTCGAACTCTTTGGTTAGGACCTCCAGCTCCATGTTGTAATTTTCCTCCAGGAGGCCGAGCCGGCGTCGTTGCAGCGTCAAGAGGTGATCAACGTTGTGCAAGTGGCTACGCAGAGCGTGGGCATACTGCTCCTCAGCTTCGGTCAAGTCCCTACCAAAGACTGGGCGGGGTGAAGAGAATTACCATACTCGCCACGTGGCATCCGTGAGAAAATAAACGTGGATTCAGGAGGCTGAGGAGATGGGGCAGCTGGGTTCTCAGCACCCACGGAAGTAGGTAGTGGCACGCCTGTAATCTCAGGTTTGGGGAGTAGAGAGGAGAGGGTGCTAGGTCTGGCTGATCGGCCAACCAGTCTATCCAATTTGGTGAGTGAGCTTCAGTCTTAAAGTCTTTTTTTTTTTTTTTTTTTTTTTTTTTTTGGTGTTTCGAGACAGGGTTTCTCTGTGTAGCCCTGGCTGTCCTGGAACTCACTCTGTAGACCAGGCTGGCCTCGAACTCAGAAATCCGCCTGCCTCTGCCTCCCAAGTGCTGGGATTAAAGGCGTGTGCCACCACTGCCCGGCGAATTTTTTTTTTTTTCTAAAGGAGTGTGAAGTGAGCGACGTCTCGTGGGTCACAGACATTCACACTGATAGAGCCACCATTAAGAAGAGTCAGGAATCCTTGGAGAACTGGAGGTTTCAGGGCAGAAAATGATGTGGACCTAGATTATCTTCTTATGCAAATCAAGAAAGTGGCCATGGTGCTGCACATCCGAGATACCAGGGCACTGAGGCAGGAGCATTGCAGATTTCCTGGGCTATATAATGAGTGTGAAGCCTGTTTTGATAACAACAAGACGTGTGTGTGTGTGTGTGTGTGGGTGTGGTTGTGAGAGAGAGAGACAGAGACAGAGAGATCAGAGAGATGTATGTATGTAAATATAATGTATATGCGTATCTATATTGAGACACTGTCTCACTCTGTAAGCCAAGCTGGCCTTCAGCTCACAGAGATCCACCTGCGTCTGCATCCCTAGTGCTAAGTTCAAAGATGTGTGTCACCACACCCGACAAAAAAATTATTTACAGGGTTAGGGATGTAGCGCAGAGGTAGAATGTTTGCCTAGCATACACGAGGGCCTGAGCTTGAGCCCCAGTCCTCCAACACAAAACAAAAAGCAAAGAAACCATCAGAGACCAATCAGGCCATGTCAGGGTGATTCAGAGGCCAAGAGGAGGTGGCTTCCTGCCGCATACTGTACTGAAAAGATGAGTGGACGCTCCCGTCCTGCAGTTCTCTGCAGTGTGACTTTGTCATTCCTCCACAAAATGGAGTTGCATTTGGATATGGTGACAGATACCTACCATCCCAGCATTTGGGAGGCAGGAGGATCACGAGTTTGGAAGCTGGAGAGATGGCTTAGAGGTAAGATCACTTGCTCCTTTTCACAAAGACCCGAGTTTGGTTCCCAGCACTGAAGTCTAGTGTCTCACAGCTACCTGCAACTCTAACCCCAAGGGATCTGACGCCCTCTTCTGGCTTCTGTGGTCATTTACACTACACACACACACACATACACATACACTTTAAAAAGAATAAAATATTTTTTAAAAGATCATTAGTTTGAAGCCAGCGAGACTCATCTCAAGAGAAAGACGGGAAAGGGAGAAAGGAAGGCAGGAAGAATTGGGCAGGAAGGACTCGTCCTCTTCTCTTGAATTTGAGTGACCTTGTGACTATGGGACTCAACAGAAGAGGTGAAGAGGTCCTTGGCGCTGTGGCACTTCTAACACAGCCCTGAATCTGGCCTGCCTGCTTCTGTTTCCTGCCTCTTGCAATGCCTGTTCTTGGAAATGCTTCCTCCAGGAATGGAGCCAGCAAGCTGAGAGAAAGCCAAAGCACATGGAGAGGTCATATGAGTTCTAGTCAACAGCTTTCCTGGCTGACAGCTGAACCTATGCCAGCCCAGTCAGGCTGAGGTGAGTGTAGTGACAATGGGCGGATGACCACATTCTTGCTTGTGAAAGATAATCGCCTTTGTCTTTCATGGGTCCAAGCTTTCCTGTAGAAAGAGGAACAAACATCTACTTACACCATAGGAGAGAGACTCCACCAAAGTCCACCTTGGTAAATCCTTTAGTTTATTGATGTCACTTACAGGAGCACGGGCGAGGGAAGGGAGGGAGAGGAGGTGGCTGACAAGAGCCATATCCTAGCTCTGCAGCTCAGCAACTCAGCTGGTCTGAGGTCCCTTCTCCCTAGTAGTTTCTGTTTACATAACCTTGAAGAGGTGCCTTGTGACTCTTCTGTTTCAGGAACTTCCTGAGTCTTAATGAGGCTGCCTTGTTGGGAATGGTTCCACATCAGGATGGAGCCCAGTGGTTGAGCGGTTGTCTGTTTGTCTAGTCTGCTCTGAGCCCTTCACTAGGTCCCTAGCATGCTGAACTTACAACTCAGTCTACCTACAGAACCGTAAAACGTAATGATAAAACTGTTGTAAGCTACTAACTCAGGGTGGTTTATTATTATCAAAAGGTAACTGGGACATTTTCACTAGGGGAAAAGAACACGCAGGGAATTTAAAAGCAGAACAAAACAAAACCCAGAGAGTTTGAGCACCAGCAAGGATCAACAAAGTATAAATTGGAAAACAAGTATCTGCCTGGCATAGCAAGTGCAGGCCTTTGATCCAAGCACTCAGGGAGCGGAGGCAGGAGGATCTCTGTGACTTTGCAGCACTCAGGGGGCAGAGGCAGGAGGGTCTCTGTGAGTTTAATCCCAGCACTTGGGGCAGAGGCAGGCGGATCTCTGTGAGTTTGGCTCAGCCTGGTTCATGTATGAGCTCCAGGGCTGTTGGGGCTACACTGAGAGACCCTACTCAAAGCAAAAGGGTCTGATTCTTATTTGCTGACTTTCAGAGAGTCTGGAAAGCACAGGGTAAGGCAACATGGTTCCGTAGATGGAAAAGCTTGCTGTACAAATTCAGAGACTTGGGTTCAATCCCACATTAAAGGTAGGAGAGAGCTGACTCCACAGTTGTTCTCTGACCTCCATACATGCTCTGTAGCACATGCATACTCACTCACAGAAGTCACCTGCACGCAGCACACTCAAGTCATCTGTGCGCACACTCAAAGCTCAAATTTTCTGGGTTTTTGTTGTTGTTGCTGTTATAAGATAGCTGAGTGTGGTGGTTAATAAGTACAATCGTTGTTTGAGTCAGGGTTTCTTTGTGTAGCCTTGGCTGTCCTGGAACTCACTCTAGCCCAGGCTGGCCTCGAACTCAGAGACCCACCTGCCTCTGTTCCCCAATACTGGAACTAAAGGTGTGTGCCACCACAGCTGGCTCACAAGTATAATCTTAACACGTCGGAGGCTGAGGCAGGAATATTGCCATGGATTCAAGGCCAGTCTGGATTCAAAGAGAATTAGAAAAGTGGGCTAATGGCTTAGCTGACTAGTTCATGCCCGGGTCCTGGATTTGGAACATAAAGACCCAGGCCTGATGGTAGACTCATAACCCCATGCACGGCCATTCATTCATGGTGAATCACTGAAGCCATTGGCCATCCAGCCTAGCCCCATTGATGAGTTTTAGATTCAGCAAGGAAAGGGTACATATTCCAGAACCGGAACAATACAGCAAAGATCTGCATGACCCTGAGCAAGGATGGCGTGCAAATTTGTGAAGTGTTTTGTTTTGTTTGACACGGTCTCACTGCTGTGTACTTCTATCTACCATGGCCTTGCTATGAAGACCAGGTTGGCCTTAAACTCAGAAATCCTTCAGCCTCTGCTTGGATTGAAGGCATGTGACACCAGGCCCAGTCCATATTTTTTTAAATGACTGCTTTAGATTCACTTTATCTTATGTATATGAGTGTTGTCTACATGTATGTATGTGTACCATGTGTGTGCCCTGCCCTTGGAGGTCAGAAGAGGGTATCAGATCTCCTGGAGTTACAGGTGGTTGTACACCAGATGGATGCTAGAAATCTAACCTGGTTCCTCTACAACAACTGCTCTTAATGGCTGAGGAGTCTCGATGGCCCAAGTGTACCATGTTCTAAAAACAAGCAGAAAGATGGAAAGACACTGGTAGCAACCTCGGGCCTACATAGACACATACAACACATGTACACATACAGCACACACATACACACACACACACACACACCACACACACAACACACCCAAGTCTAAAACCTCCCAGGGCTGGGTGTGTGACTTAGTGATAAGATGTTGTTTAGCTTGTACAAGGCTTCCCAGCACTGGAGGCTGGGGCTGGAGAGATGGCTCAGAGGTTAAGAACACTGACTGCTCTTCCAGAGGACCTGGGTTTGATTCTCAGGAACTGCAATGGCAACTCACAACCCTCTGTGACTCCAGTCCCAGAGGACCTGACACCTTCACACAGACACACATGCAGGCAAAACATCAATGCACATCAAAAAAAGATAAATAATTTTTTAAAAAGAAAAAAAAAAAACAGCCTTATTTAAGTTGTAACTAGTAATGCAAAGCTTGCCGGGCAGTGGTGGCACACGTCTTTAATCCCAGCACTTGGGAGGCAGAGGCAGGCAGATTTCTGAGTTCAAGGCCAGCCTGGTGTACAGAGTGAGTTCCAGGACAGCCAGGGCTACCCAGAGAAACCCTGTCTCGAAAAAGAAAAAAAAAGAAAAAAAAGAAAAAAAAGTAGTGCGAAGCTGCCCAGGGCCTATAAATCCTCACCCCTGCAAGGCTTAGGCAGAAGGAAAGATGTATGGTGAATATTGGCCATCACTGTGGAGCTTTGTTTGAGAAGAAAAGATTAAGAGAGGTCGGTGAACAGGTAGTCTGTAAAAGGTAGGATTGAAAAGGGGACAAACTGGGTATAATGGCACATGTCTCTAATCCCAGTATTCAGGAGTCAGAAGTTGGTCTGACCAACGTGCCGGAACTAAACAGAGATGCAGAGGCATCTATAGGTTACAGAGAAGATTCTGATGGTCAGCACTAGTCATGAGAGCAACAGGGAGAGACATGCCGCCCAGGATTCTGTAAATCTCTGGCCCCCAGTATCAAGGAGCTGGAAGTGCCACCCTCACCTGACAAATATCACTGATATTTCCACCCAGAATCCCAAGCTACGTGGAAAGGGCAGCATGGTGGCCATCAAGGTCACCAGTCCCAAAGCTGGACTGTACAGGGACTAGAGCGAATAGAAGGCTCCTGCCCCTGCTTCATTTCTGCTTAAACCACAAGAAATTTAAAAGTGGGAGGTGGAGGCATACAGAGCCAAAGAGACAGTTAAACCCAGGGAGGTAGAAGGAAAGAACTGATTCCAACAAGGCTCTCTCTGACCTCTAGAGGCATGTACCACCCACACACATACCATACACACAGGTTTCTCAAGAATTATTATTTATGCAGCATCCTGCCTGCATGTATGTCTGCAGGCCAGAAGAGGGCGCCAGATCTCATTACAGATGGTTGTGAGTTACCGTGTGGTTAACAGGAATTGAACTCAGGTCCTCTGGAAGAGCAGCCAGTGCTCTCAACCTCTGAGCCATCTCTCCAGCCCCCATGCACACAGGTTTTAAGAAATGGATGTATCAAAATCTTTAAAAGATGAGAGTGATTCAGGGACTTCTTAAGAGCATAAGCAGATCTGGGCTGATGGCACCTGCCAATAATCCCAGTCTCATGGAGGTTGAAATGGGAAGGTTGCTAATTTACAGCCATCCTGGGCTACACAAGTCTGTTTCAGCCTCCTGTCTCCCTCCAAAAGATCATTAGCATGGCTGATTGAATAGTTTGGAAATCCAGAATCGCTCTTACCTCTGTGAGGGAGGGCTTCCCAACCTTGTCCACAGCTATTGATGTTAAATCAAGGAGGCCTATCTGGTTGAATGAAGTAGTGGACTAAGCCAAAGCACCTGCCTACACCTTGCCAGTTGTCTTGGCACTCACCTTTAATCTCAGCTCTTGGGAGACAGAGGCAGGTGGATCTCTGTGAGTTTGAGGCCAGCCTTGGCTACATAACAAGTTTCAGGACAGCCAGAGTTATAGAGTGAGACCCTTCAGAAAGAACAAAATATCCATATGCTAGTCCTGGGCCTCTGCCTAGAGCAGGCATCCCTGGATAGGTCAGTTCCCCTCTCTGAACCTGAGCCTTCAGATGCCGAGATAAAGGAATGGATGTGAGTTCAAGTTGCTGCTGCTGGCTGCTCCACCGTGCTCATCTGGGGCAGAGATGACCAAGGGTAGCGTTCCTCTAAGGAAGGGGAGGGTAGTTACAGCTCGGAATTTCCTTCCTCGTCTCAGTGACACTGATTAGAACCAATAGGCTATGTTTGTCACAGAGTTTGCCTCGTGAAGGCTTGAAGGCCAATTAGGTAGATCCAGGTGTGTAGCCCACAGCCTGCGATGCCAGCAGTTGGGAAGATAGGGTAGGAGGGTGAGGAATTCAAGGTTATCCTCTCCTTACATGTGAGCCTGAGGCCATTATAGGAATGCATGACTTTGTCTCAAAATATATAATAATAATAATAATAATAATAAATAATGTCGGGTAGTGGTGGCGCACGCCTTTAATGCCAGCACTTGGGAGGAAGAGGCAGGCGGATTTCTGAGTTCGAGGCCAGCCTGGTCTACAGAGTGAGTTTCAGGACAGCTTGAGCTATACAGAGAAATCCTGTCTTGAAAAACCAAATAATAATAATAATAACAATAATAATAGGAATACAGTTTTTTGTCTCAAATATAATAATAGTAATAATAATAACAGTAGCAACAACGACAACAATAAATAATTCACTAGGCCCATTCTACCAGGGAAGGTCAGCAAGCCACCCCAGGTGCTCTCTGGAGAGAGTGTACCTTAATGACGCTGTCCTTGCAGTCCACCACTCGTTCAAAGGTTTGGCTGAGGACCTCAATGTCCTTGTGAAGCTCTCTGGTCTTGACCTCCCTGAGGACGGTTCTCCACTGCGTGTTAATCTTATTGAGGTTCAGAGCGCTGTTGTGTTCTTCTTTGGCCAACTTGTCCTGCGTGAGGAGTAAACAGGTGTTTCAGCCAAGGCAAAAGGTCTACCACCGAGCGATCGGTACCACTCTGAAAAATACCAATCCCTGTGTATTCTCAAGTACAAAGCCCTTGGCCGCCAACACTCAGGGGCTCCTGTTTGTGGTTTCCGATGCGTTCCCTCCAGGGTGAAGCATCAGAGGAGAAGAGTTTCTAACGACCCTACTCCAGGCTCAACATCAGAATTCAAGACAGCTGAATTTGGACACCTGACAGTCCTAATTCCGGGGGCTCGGTTGATACTGCCAAACCCAGTTCTCTCCTCCCCATGCTTCACAGAAAATGCCCTAGGCAGAAACCAACGTTGTCTGAAACCCATGTATTTGGGGACCAAGGACTTCAGAGGGACAAGGAAGGATGAAAATGAGCCTGCCGCAACGGTGCCAGCGCATGGGCGGTGGGTCTGGGCAGGACACACTGCAGACAAGCATCACCTTCAAGAACTGGTGAGGAGCCTCTCTTTCTTCTTGGCTGCCTCCTCGTCAGCCAGCAACTTCTGCTGAAAATAAGCAGCTGCTCTTCGTCCGACAGGGGTAACTTGGACTTTTTTCCTTTTTTAGGCATGGCTGGGCTGCGGACTGGGTCCGGGCACGGAGCCTCTGCCTGCTGCCACGACCCGCTTGTGAGAATTAGAAGGAAAAAGTTCCCATAGACAGGGACCTTCTGGAGCTAAAGTAACGGGGCCTTAGACCTCAGTCCTCCGCCAAGAGTGCTCAGGGAACACCCGGCTGGAGAGCAGAAAGACGCATCTTGTCTCCTAGCAACAAGGACCTTCGCTAAGACCGCGGGGTGAGAAATTGGAAGGCAGCCCTATTTCAAAGCGCCCCCTGCACGCTGGAGGACCGCAGTCAGTTCTTGTAAGCGGGCCTTTTATCATTAAGAACCCTAGTCTCTCTTTAAAGAAAAAAAAAAAAAAAAAAAGCTTCAAATAGTTTTCCTGTTTTACTTTTTTCTTTGTTGTATGCGTGTTTTGCCCGCGTGTATGTCTGAGCACCGTGTCCGTGCCTGGTACCTGCAGAAGTCAGAAGACAGCGTTGGATTCTGTAAACAGGTCAAAACCACGTACACACATATATTCCCACAATGAGATGGTTCACTGGGTCACGGAGGTGCTGCCAAGCCTGGTGGCCCGAGATCACAACCACCTGTAAACCCAGCTTCGGGGTCAAAATCCCTCTTTCTGGCCTTGGTGGATGCTGCGTTAACATGGACAAACACACACATACACAGAAAATATTTTTAAATATTTTAAAAATTGTCTCCTTAGAGATAGAGAGCTGAAGCCGGGCGGTGGTGGCGCACGCCTTTAATCCCAGCACTTGGGAGGCAGAGGCAGGCGGATTTCTGAGTTCGAGGCCAGCCTGGTCTACAGAGTGAGTTCCAGGACAGCCAGGGCTACACAGAGAAACCCTGTCTCGAAAAACCAAAAAAAAAAAAAAAAAAAAAAAAAAAAAAGAGATAGAGAGCTGGCTCAGAGGTTAAGATCACCTGCTGCTCTTGCAGAAGACCTGGGTTTGGTTCCCAGCACCCACATGGGCGCTTACAACTGTCCATGAGTCCACTTCTGGGGATCTGATTTCCTAGTCTGACCTCTGTGGACACTGGGTAGACACATGGTCCACATATATACATGCAAGCAAAATGCAAATACACATAAATAAATCTTACCAAAAAATTAAGACAGTGTCTCACTGTGTAGCCCTGGATGGCCAGAAACTCACTATATAGACAAGGGTGGCCTCGAACTCATAGAAATCCATCCACTTCTGTCCCCCCCACCCCCATACCCAGTGCTGGATCAAATGTATAACTCATCACTTCCAGCTTAAATTTGTCTTTCTTTCTTTCTTTCTTTCTTTCTTCTCTCTCTCTCTCTCTTCTCTCTCTCTCTCTCTCTCTCTCTCTCTCTTTCTTCTCTCCTCTTTCTCTCTCTTTCCTTTAATGTATGAGTGCTCCATCTGCATGTACACCTGCAAACCAGAAGAGGGCATCAGATCACATTATAATTGGTTGTGCGCCACCTGTGGTTGCTGGGAATTGAACTCAGAACCTCTGGAAGAGCCACCAGTGCTTTTAACCACTGAGTCATCTCTTCAGCCCCTTAAAAAAAATTTTTTTAAAACCTACTTTTCAAGGGCAAAATTCTGTGGATAACAAAAAGAAGTGCACCAGTGCAGGCTCTCCCTTCTAGGAACACCCGCACCTAAGGTAGCATCGAAGCCCCCAAATCACACACTGCAACACCCCGACACCGCGACTGTCCAGGCAGCCAGCTCCGCTCCTCTCTTCATGCCTACTCTTCAGTCTTCCAAGCATCTTGTTTTTCTGTTTCATCAGTAAACTAACTTTGCTTCACTCTAATTCATCCTGGAATTCTTTTCTGTGGTAAACGTAACCAAGAGGACCTGAGTTAGAAGTCCTCACGGCTTCCCCGGAGACTCCTCGGCTGCTCTGATAACATCACTAAGCTATATTTCCTGTTGGCGTGACAGTATTATTGGGAAAAGTATATGAGACATTTGGGAAAACAAAGCTACAAAGACATAGAGTAGGTAACTGTTGCCACCCCTACCTTTACTAACAAGTACCTGAGTGGTGGTGTACACTGCCTTTAATCCCAGCACTCCAGAGGCAGAGGCTGGAGGATCTCTGAGTTTGAGGACAGCTGGTCTACAGAGTGAGTTTCAGGATAGCCAGGCTACATAGATAAACCCTGTCTTGAAAAAGAGTAGAGGTAGGGCCCTAGGAAGTGATGGAGTTTAGACTATCATGAAAGTGCGCTCCATGGATTGGATTAGTATTCTTAGAAGAGAAAGAGACTGAACTGGGAAATAGCTCAGTACTTAAAAGCAAGCACTGGCTGCTCTTCTGGAGTACCCAGGTTCAATTCCCAGCACTCACAGGGCTGCTAACAATCATCTGACATCTTCCTCAGGCCTCCTCAGGTACCAGGCATGTTTGTGGTGCACACACATATATGTAGGCAAAACACTTATACATTTTTTAAAAACTAAATAAATTCAAGAAGAAGAAGAAGACGACAAGTGTTGTCTCTTTGGGCCTTCGAATATACCAGAAGACAACCTTCCAAGAACAGAGGGGCCCTTCCTAGACTCCAGATCTCTCAGCACTGTATTCTTAGACTTCTTGGTCTCTAGAGTGTAAGAAGTAGGTACTTGCTGTTCAAGCTACGCTGTGTATGTTATTCCGTAAACTAAGATAACTATCCCTATCAGGGGAGAGGAGAAGTACATGGAGGATCACTGTGGGATGTTGTAAATGTTCTAAAACTGCATGGTGCACGGCTTGATATGTTTAGTAGGCTTTAAAATAAGATTTACATGGTGGCTTGAGAGATGGCTCAGCGGTTAAGAGCACTTCCAGAGGCCCTGACTTCAACTCCCAGTAACCACATGGTGGCTCACAATCATCATATAATATGATCTACTGCCCTCTTGTGGCATGCAAGTGTACACCCAGATAGAGCACTCATATACATTAAATAAATAACATAAAATTTAAAAAAAAATTTAGCCGGGCAGTGGTGGCGCATGCCTTTAATCCCAGCACTTGGGAGGCAGAGGCAGGCGGATTTCTGAGTTCGAGGCCAGCCTGGTCTACAGAGTGAGTTTCAGGACAGCCAGGGCTACACAGGGCTACAAAACTGTCTCGAAAAAAACAAAAACAAAAAAAAAATTTAAAAAGATTTATAGTGTGTGTGGTGTGTGTGTGGTGTGTGTGTGGTGTGTATGTGTGTGGTGTGTGTGTATGTGTATGTGTGTGTGTGTGTGTGTGTGTTGTAGGTATCTGCAGGTGCCTGCAAAGGCCAGAAGAGAGCACCGAATCCCCTGTAGCTGGAGTTATCAATGGTTCTGAGTTCACCTATGGATGCAGACGACTAAGCTGATCCCTCTGGAAGAGCAGCAAACCCTCTCAACCACTGAGCCATCTCTCCAGCCTGATAAGTTTGGTTTGAGAAGTCATTGAAGATGTGTGTGGTAGTGCCAGTCTTTAGCCTCAGCACTCAAGAGGCAGAGCAGGTGGATTTCTGTGAGTTCGTGACCAGGTTGGTCTATATAAGGAGTGTCAGGTCTACATAGAGATACTAGGTCTCAACAAACAAACAAAACAACAAAAAGTCACGGAGGCCCTGAAGCTGTGGCTAGTGGCCATGTGCGGCTCCTGCAGGGGATGCTGGCTGGGTTGCTAGCTACCACATGGCAGTATACAACCATCAGTAACTCCAGTTCCAAGGGATCTGATGTCCCTTTCTGGCCTCTTCCAGCAATATATGCAAGTGTTATACATAGATGCATGCAGACAGAACACTCCTATTTGTAACCTTTATACTTTAGTAACATCATCAGTAGCATTTTGCTTGTTTATTTGAAGGGTCTCTATGTAGCCTGAGCTAGCATGGAGCTTGCTATGTAGACCAGGCTAACCATGAACTTAGAGAGATCTACCTGCCTCTCCCACTCAAGTGTTGGGATCAAAGGTATGCACCATCATGCCTGGCTGACTATTCTTTTTAATTAATTAATTTATTTTATGTATGTGAGTACACTGTAGCTGTCTTCAGATACACCAGAAGAGGGCATCAGATCCCCTTACAGATGGCTGTGAGCCACCATGTGGTTGCTGGGAATTGAACTCAGGACCTCTGGAAGAGCAGTCTGTGCTCTTAGCCACTGAGCCATCCCTCCAGCCCTCCGGCTGATTATTCTTTTGTACAAACATTTATAGCAAGACATAACAGCAATACTTAGAATATTCTGCTTTCTACCAGGTCTTGTGGTCACATTTGGTACCTCCTCCTGCCTTCAGGTGGAAACTTCTAGTTTCTTTAGAAAGTTAGTTATGTCAAATGATGTTTTGCTGGGCACACAGGTGAAAGGATGTTTTGCTGGAACAGACACAGGTTAAAGGATGTTTGGATATAGCAAACATGTGAAAGGACTCTTGATGAAGGAGTGTAAATATGACCCCACAGACAGTGGGGGACGAGCACTGAACACTGGTTTGGTTTGCTTGGCCTTGCCATTCTTTGCTAAAGACACACATGTATTGGTTCGCCTTACATAGCATTGTTGAGCTCAACTTGTGGTAATACCACCATTGAGAGAAACTCACCTAAGAACTGCTTGTGAGGTTCCTGCAGCAGCTTGCTGCTTCCATGGCTTCACCTCAGGCTGGTTGGCGAGCCTTACGGTTTTCAGGATTGAACTACAGCTGCTGGTTCCCGTCTGGTGTCTGCCTGCCTAGAGGACTGCACTGTAGCTGTTGAGTCATATTTGGTGTTTGCTACAGGACTGAACTGCTGCCAAAGAAGATTAAGCTCACCACCAAAGAACTATTGCTGAACAGGTCCACTTCCCCCATATCCTAATAAGTTTTCTCTTCCACTACCTCTGCTGTGTGGTGGGCTAGAGGAGAGGTTGAACCCTAATTAAAAGTAGGTTGTAAAAAATGTTCGCCTCTACTGTGCATTCTGCATTGTTCTTGCATACAGCAAGCATCTATACAGGCCATGCTTTCCTATCTGCTGGGATTTCTGAAGGATCTGGGCTACTCCTTGTCCTGACTATACTGCTGTCATTTTCCCACTTGCCTCTGTCACAGACAAGGCAGGATTAGGAGAGGCCCTAAGAGCCATCCTGCATTTCTGACTTATTCTTACCTTCATCACGCAGCAGCAGCAGCATTCCAGTTTCTCCTTGGTGGTGGATGAATTATTTCCAACAACACCATAACTCTGTTGAGAGTTAAGACCCAAAGTGGCAAAGGCTCAGTCTGACCTTCCTGTTCTATAAAACCGTTGTGTATCTCCAAGGGAAGCTTTCCTTCCTGGAGAGAGCCAGCCCAGTCAAGCAGAACGAGGGAATCCATGAGCCGTGCCGCTCCCCCAAACCTAGCTCCTCCATCTCTCTTCTCTTTCCTGCCTTCTTTCCCTCCCTCTCCTCTCCACCTCATATATTTTTCTTTTTTTGGAATGAGGTCTCTTGTAATCCAGACTGACTTCATTATGTAGCTAAGACTGGCCTTGAGCTCCTGATCTTCCTGCCTCCACCTCCCAAGGGTTAGCTCATTTCTACCCTCTTCTCTTCTTTCCTTATCTTTCCTTTCTTTTCCTTTCTTTTTCTAGACTGGGTTTCTCTGTGTAGCCCTGGATATCTTGGAACTTGCTCTGTAGACCAGGCCTTGAACTCACAGAGATCCTTCTGCCTCTGCCTCCCAAGTGTTAGGATTAAATGCGTGTGCTACCTTTGCTGGCTATAACTAGCTCTTGATTTCTTGACCCATTAATCTTGGCTTTCAGAGAACCAGCACATAAGTATATGCTGATACACACACACACACACACACACACACACACACACACAGGGATTTTTGCCTCCACTCTGCAAGGTATGGACACTTCCCTGGCTTTGTAATGGTGTCTTCAAAAGACCAGAAAGGTTCTATGGAGCCAGCGACTTCAGATTGTTCAGGAACATTGCAAGACCAGTTAATATCATAAGCGTTGGTCCACCATACCTTGGTTGCTGTGAAATAAATTTCTTGATCAGAAGTGACACTGTGGCTCCAGGATGAAGCAGACACAACTCTGGGGGTGGGGGTGGGTTCCCTCTTTAAGTTGAATGCTGAACATTAAAGTATTGAGCCTCAATCAGAAAAAAAAAAAAAAAAGTGACACTGTGGATGAGATGCCCTGTAAGCCATGGGTGGTGGTCTTGGCAGAAGCACTGCATGCAGGGAAGACAGATCTGGGCGTGTCCTCTCTCATTTTGTTTGCCATTTGAACATCTGGGCTATGTCTGTCCAAGCCTCTTGTCCACTTTTATAGTAAGTTTTATGTTTATGAGATCCATACTTGTTTGTTTTCTTTAGTTCTTTTTTTGTCATCTGAATTACTATTTTCATTATTTATTTATTTGCATTTATTATTTATTTGTATTTATTTTCATTTATTTACTTGCACTCATTTATGCCTATTTATTTGTATTTATTTATTTGCATTCACTTATGTACATTTGTGTTTATTTGTTTATTTATTTGTACTTGTTTGTATTTATTTGTGTGTGTGTTTGTGCTCACTCCCACAGGCTGCACCGAATGTGTGGAGATCAGAGGTCAACCTGTGTTGTAGTAATTATTTAAAACGGCCTCTGGTTCATCTGACTATCTAAGCTGCAGCCGCTCTGTCTAGCCCAGCCACCATGTTTCTCGGCCGGAGGCCACATGCGTGCTGCAGCTAGAAATGGCCAACTAGAAACACCAGCCCTGCTACCCATGAGACGTCAGCGTGGGAGATGGCTCAATCTCCCATGCTGTCTCTGCAAGGCTGGGCATTGCCCAGACCATTCCGCCATCCACACGGGCTCAGTTGAAAGATGAGACTCTAATTCTTAAATATTAATCAAAGGCTTATATATTTGACAATGATCAGCAACAAGATACCCGTACAATCAGAAGTGTAACCCAATACCCAACCTTTGACTGCTACAGACACACGAACATCCATCTCCATAGCTCCTACATCTCTGCCCTCTCTCGCTCCTCCCCTTCCTTTTATCTTTTCCTCTCCTAACTCCTCCTCTTCCTTTTCCTCTTCCTCTCCTAACTCCTCCCACCTTAGCTCCTCCTACAAACCTGCAACTGTCTTCTTTCTTTTCTCAAGGACCCATGACCTTGAGTGTGATAGACAAGTGCTGTACGGCTGACATACATTGTCAGCCCTCACCTCAGGAGCTGATTGTGGGTTCTTTTTTTTTTTTTTTTTTTTTTTTTTTTTTTGGTTTTTTTGAGACAGGGTTTCTCTGTGTAGTCCTGGCTGTCCTGGAACTCACTCTGTAGACCAGGGATTGTAGGTTCTTTATCAGTGTATGGTCCGACTTTTTCTCTCAGCCTAAAGCTTTTTTGTAAACATTTATGTAGAGTGTGTGTGTGTGTGTGTGTGTGTGCATGTGCGCGTGCGTGCGTGCGTGCGTGCATGTTGCAGTAGAAGTCAGAGGATAGCTTTCCAGCGCCAGTTCTAGTACTTGAGGCTTGATGGCAAATGCCTTTTACCCAGTAAGCCATCTCTGACCCCTAGGTAACCTCTCTCTCTCTCTCTCTCTTTCTCTCTCTCTTTCTCCCTCCCTTCTTCTTTCCCTCTCTCCTCTTTCTCTCTCTTCCTTATTTCTATTTTTCAGTGTTAACTGGCATTTTTAATTCGCATGTCGTATTAGCCTTCCTCTGTCCAGTTCTCCTTGTTCTCGAGTTCTGTGGATGGACCCCAGGGTTGTCTGGCATCTCCCAGGTGAGTACTGCAACATAAGCCACGCCCCCTTCTGCATAGCATTTGAGCAGCAGTTTCTTATCTTAGTCTTTTTTTTTTTTTTCCTTATTTTAGTCTTTAACATTGGCTCCTACCCTATTTTTTAGAAGCTCTATTCTGCTTTTTATGTTTGTACCTCGCCCTTGATGTCTGATCCTGGGGTCTGCTCTGTGCCTTGGAGACATTTCCCAGTGCTCCAATATATTCCAACCATGAATCAAAAGGATGTGACTGGGATTGTGTTTAAGTTCTTTATTCTGCTCCGTGGAGCTATTTGTTGTTTATTGTACCAACAGCACACTGTCTTCATTATTGGAGATTTATGATAGTCATTGATGCATGCTAGACCAAGAATGCAGCCTTGTTCCTTCCAAAGACCGTCATACTTATCTTTGGGCTTTGCATTTCTACACAAATTCATGCATCAGCTTGTCTTTTCAATCTGCTGGGGTTGGAAGGGAATCACAGTGAATTTCTAAGTAAGTTTGAGGAGCTTTATTAGAATGAGTCTTCCAGTTTAAGATCATTAGACATTCTTCTACTTAGATCTCCTGTAATTCCTCCTAATATTGTCACATAAGTCAGGGACAGTGGGACACATCTTTAAGCCCAGCACCTGGGAAGTGGAGGCAGGAGGATTTGGAGTTCAAGAGCAGCATAAAATATATAGAAAGCTCAAAGCTATCCTGAGCTACATACTACCTTGCCTCAAGAAACAAAATAAAAGCGTAAATAAGTGTATGTATGTGTGTATGTGTGTGTATAGATATGTACTATATATAATATATATAATATTTATATAGTATAACTTTCCTGTTTAAAGTTGGTTTTGTTTTTGTTTTGAGACAGGGTGTCACTATGTAACTCTGGTTGGCCTGGAACACACTATGAGACCAGGTGGGCCTCAAACTTGGAGACCTGCCTGTCTCTGCTTCCTCAGTGCATGGCTTAAAGGGGTGCAACACCCCACTCAGCACTTCCTCCTCCTCCTCTTTCTCCTCTCCTTCTTCCTCCTTCTTCTCCTCTCTCTCTCTCTCTCTCTCTCTCTCTCTCTCTCTCTCTTTTAAAGTGAGACCTTACAGATTTGCCCAAGTTGGCCTTCAATTTATTTATGCAGCTTAGGCAGTCCTTGGACTTTTGGTCTTCCTGTGTTAGCCTCTTCAGTAGCCAAAATGCCAGTCCTGGGCTCCCTGTCCCGGCTTGTGAACATGTGCTCGTTTGCAGATTCAGTTAAGGGGTTTTGCTTCCACTTTGATGAAGTCCAGGGCTCCACACTTAAGGGTTGACTTCATGTAGAAACTCTTGCACCAAGGAATTAATGCCACCAAAATGAGGTTCTGACTGTGACATTGCGCTGGGCACAGGGACAGAAAGGAGATGTGCTGGCTTTACAGAACCAAGCCTCCCTGCCTCTGTCCGTCTCTCCTTCCTCTCTTCTTTCCTTCCTAGACTTGAGGACCATTTCATTAGATTTTGAGAGAAAAAACACAGGATAGGTAAGCTATTAAAACCCATAGTTCCTGGAGGGTGGAAGGCAATAGAGACAAAGAAGGAGAGGGAGACCTGGGTTAGAGTCCACAGCAAACTGCAGGTTCTCTGTATGGGGTGTACTCTTTGGAGAAACAGAGTGGCGGCCTAAGGTACCAGGGCGAGTGTGGCTAGAATTGGGAATCCAATGAAGAGCCATGAAGAAAAAAAGCAAATGAAAGGTCCAGGGAGGGCTGGAGAGATGGTTCAGTGGTTAAGAGCACTGACTGCTCTGCCAGAGGTCCTAAGTTCAATTCTCAGCAACCACATGGTGGCTCACAACCATCTGGAATATGATTCAAAGTACTCTTCTAGTGTGTGTGTGAAGACAGCTGCAGTGTACTCATACAAATAATAAATAAATAATCTCAAAAAAAAAAAAAAAAAAAAAAAAAAAAGGTCCAGGGAAATGGCTCAGGGGTGAAATCCCCTGCAGAATTTGAACCCAGCACACACAAGTGAAAAGTCCAAAGCCGGGCGGTGGTGGCGCACACCTTTAATCCCAGCACTTGGGAGGCAGAGGCAGGCGGATTTCTGAGTTCAAGGCCAGCCTGGTCTACAGAGTGAGTTCCAGGGCTACAGGACAGCCAGGGCTACACAGAGAAACCCTGTCTCAAAAAAAAAAAAAAAAAAAAAAAAAAAAAAAAGTCTGTCATGGCCGTGTTGTATCTGTAATCCCAGCTTTATGGGCAAAGCCAGGAAAATCTTGAGATCTTACGGGTCAGCTAGTCTAGCCAACATGGTGAACTTCCAGTTCACGAGAGACCCTGTCTTAAGGTAAGAACAGAACAGTAGAGGAAGACACCCAATGTGTGCTCTGCCCTCTGTATTTCTGGGAATGGTTATACAATCTGATTCACATTCTCATGCTTGTGCAATGCATGTGTGTGTGCGCGCACACACACAGAGAGACACACAGAGAGACAGAAAGAGACACAGAAACAGAGACAGAGAGACACAGAAGAGATCAAAAAGGAAATTTTATGATTTTCTATTTCTCCTCCTCCTCCTTTTACTTTTGAGATGGGGGTTTCATCTTCGGGCTGACTTTGAACATAATATGTAGCTGAAGCTAGCCTTGAACATCCTGATCCTCCTGCCTCCACCTCCCAGGTGCTGGGATTACAGTTGTGTGACACCATGTCTAACCCAAACGACATTATTATCAAGGTACTAGCGATGTAGCAGCAGGAAGAATAAATACCTAAATAATCAGTATGCAGAAACATGTCCAATAACCACATCTTTGAGCATTCATTATGTGCTAAGCACTGACTTAAGTGTTATGTGTGCATTACCTAAGGGATTCTTACTGCAGCCCTGTGAAGTAAGTGCTGCTATTATTTTTATTTAACAGGTGAGGAAAGTGATGCTTAGAGATTATGTCAGGGGAAACTGGTCAGTTTAGATGGTCTGAGAGGACGCATCAACGTCTCACCATCTTCACAAGGCACATGCTACAGAGTAATCTTAATGACCTTCCCTCCACGTTTTTTCCCCAAATCCAGATTCTTCCCATAGCTTCGCGAATCTGCTCTAGGATGGATTCAGAGGCTCCTGTTTCCATGGTGATGGGGAGGTTGGTACACCACTCGACAAGTGTAGGCGCTGGAGAGAATTGTCTCAGAATCGAAAGGTGTCGCAGCAGGGCCCTTGAGAAAGCCAAGTCTGAGAGACTGGACCTCCCTGGAGCTCCAGCAGCGCCTCCACAACCGCCTCGCCCCTACCACCCGCTAACCTGGGGGACTCGAACTCAGGGAAGCAAGCACAGACTCCCCAGACTCAAGCCAGGTCGCTGGCGGGAAGTCTGTTCCTTAGGGGGGTCCGCCCGGTCCATGCCCCCTCTGCCCGGTATCCCACCGGTGAGCGCTCGAACTGCATAGCTCTCCCCCGGCCGAGCGAGCCGAGCGACCGGCAGGGGGCAGTGTCTTCCTCGCAGAAGCTGTGCCAGGCTCCCAGGCTGGCTCCCCTGGCTTCAGGTCCTTTTCAGCTGATAGGCAGTCGGTGAATTTCAGAACAGGAGATAGATAGATGCTGGTGAGGGCTGCGAGCCATTGAACTGTGGGTCTTAAGTGGTGGGGCTCACTGAACTTAAGGTCACAGGATAGGCGGCATAAGTAATCAACGCTTAATTTCCCACAGTCTTCTCTTGAGATTTTTTTTTTTGACTTTTGCTGTTTTCCCCCCATTGGGGGTGGGGAACATTTTAATGAGGGGGAAGCTTACTCATTCGTTCAGTGTGTGTTTATTGAGTATACAACTATCACAGATACAATCAGAACAAATATTTACAGACTGCACTATGGTTCTTAACCTTTTTTTTTGAGGGGGAAGTGTCACGTCTCCTTTTTAAAAACTGATTTTTATGTATATGGGTGGTCTGCATGTATGCTTGTGCACCACAAGTGTGCCTTCGATGACAAGGAGGGCATCGGAGTTACAGATAGACGGTGGTGAACTGCCATGTGGGTGCTGGGAATTGAACCTTGCTCCCTGTGAGAGCAGCCAGTGTGCTTAGCTGGGGAGCCATCTCTCCAGACTCTGGAGATCTTTTAAGATCATGACAAAAAGTGTAGATTCTCCCCCAGAAAGGTTATACCATGAAATTAAAAACATTTCATACTTTTTTGGAGGCCCCATAAGCCCCATAAGCCCCTGCCTGATAATGGCCTCTGTTCAACAGAAGGAAAGCAAAGTGCCCACCCAGGGCTCGGCTGCCAGTGCTTGAGTGTATGTGTGTGTGTGTGTGTGTGTGTGTGTGTGTGTGTGTGTGTGTGTGAAGGTAGATACAGCAGGAAAAAAGACAAAAATAGGTCATGTGGTCGTGGCACACGCTTTTAATCCCAGCACTCAAGAGGCAGAGGCAGGCAGATCTCTGAGTTCCAGGCCAGCCTGGTCTACAGAGCTAGTTTCAGGATAGCCAGGGCTACACAGAAACCTTTTGTTGAAGAGTAGTACCATGAGTACTACATGCATGCTTGGTGCCCATGAATGCCAAGAAAGGGGCACTGGATCCCATAGAACTAGAATTACAGGTGGCTATAAGTTGCCACATGGGTCCTGGGAACCAAACCCAGTTCTACAAGAGCATCAGACAGGATTTTGGGGGCAGAGGGGGTGATGGCTGTTTTTGGTTGTCAACTTGACTACCTCTGGAATTAACTAAAACCCAAGTGGCTGGGTATACCTGTGAGAGGTTTTTTTTCTTTTTTTTTCCCCTTAATTAGGTCACTTGAAGTGTGAAGACCCTTTTTGTTTGTTTGTTTGTTTTTCGAGACAGGGTTTCTCTGTGTAGCCCTGGCTGTCCTGGAACTCACTCTGTAGACCAGGCTGACCTTGAACTCAGAAATCCACCTGCCTCTGCCTCCCAAGTACTGGGGTTAAAGGCGTGTGCCACCACTGCCCAGCTGAAGACCCACTTTCAATCCAGACCTCTTTTTTTTTTTTTTTTTTTTTTAAGAATTATTTATTTTAGGTATATGAGTACAGTGTAGCTGTCTTCAGATACACCAGAAGAGGACCTCAGATCCAGTTACATATGGTTTGAGTCACCATGTAGTTGCTGGGAATTGAACTCAGGACCTCTGGAAGAACAGTCAGTGCTCTTACCTGTTGAGCCGTCTCTCCAGCCCCCTAATCCAGACTTTTTGAGATGTGAAGATCCACCTTTAATCTGGGCCACACCTTCTGGTGGTAACCTATATACAGGACAGGGAAGAAGGAAGCTTTTGTATTTTCTTGTTTGCTCTTGCCCTCACTGACAAGTCCATTCGCTGCCATTAGACTGACATTAGAGCTGACTTCTTTGGCATTCTAGCCTCTATTAAAGACCAGCCGAGACTCCAGCCTAATGGACTGAACAGTGACTGGATTCTTGGACTTCCGATGGTAGACAGCCATTATCGGACTACCTGGACCACAATCTGTAAGCCATCTAAAAAAATCCTATCATACCCCTAAAATAAAAAACAACAGCTTGGCCACAAAAAAAAAAAAAAAATCCTATCATATATATTATATATTGTATGTAACTATATACTATATATAATGTATATTATGTGATATGTTCTATAATTATATAATATATATACTATATGTAATATCTATTAATATATTAATACTAATTATATTAACATATAGTATATATTAATGTGTATTATATATTAATATATACTAATACATACTATTAAAAATATATTTGTATTATATATCTATGACTATATAAATATATGTTTGACATATAATTAATATATATTAATTATATCAATATGTGAATTAATGTATATTAATATGTGTTGTATGTAATATATGTTAATATATAATTATATATGTGTTCATTCTTTAAGTTCTGTCCCTCTAGAGAACCCTGACTAATACAGAGAAGTTATGCAGAAGTTCTATGTTTGTATTCTTTGTCAGGTGTACTTGTGCACTCGTGTGTGTGTGTGTGTGTGTGTGTGTGTGTGTGTAAGCTAGAAGACAACCTCAGCTGTCACTCCTTAGTCACTTTCTACCTTGTTTTTTAGGCAGTCTCACATTGGTTTGGGTCTCAGCCAGAAGGCTAAGCTGCCCCGCCAGAGAGTCTCAGGGATCTGCAGGAAGGCTGGGCTGCCCTGTCAGAGAGTCCCAGGGATCTGCAGGAAGGCTGGGCTGCCCTGTCAGAGTCCCAGGGATCTGCAGGAAGGCTGGGCTGCCCTGTCAGAGAGTCCCAGGGATCTGCAGGAAGACTGGGCTGCCCTGTCAGAGTCCCAGGGATCTGCAGGAAGGCTGGGCTGCCCTGTCAGAGAGTCCCAGGGATCTGCAGGAAGGCTGGGCTGCCCTGTCAGAGTCCAGGGATCTGCAGGAAGGCTGGGCTGCCCTGTCAGAGAGTCCCAGGGATCTGCAGGAAGACTGGGCTGCCCTGTCAGAGTCCCAGGGATTTGCAGGAAGGCTGGGCTGCCCTGTCAGAATCCCAGGGATCTGCAGGAAGGCTGGGCTGCCCTGTCAGAGAGTCCCAGGGATCTGCAGGAAGGCTAAGCTGCCCTGTCAGAGTCCCAGGGATCTGCAGGAAGGCTGGGCTGCCCTGTCAGAGAGTCCCAGGGATCTGCAGGAAGGCTGGGCTGCCCTGTCAGAGAGTCCCGGGGATCTGCAGGAAGGCTGGGCTGCCCTGTCAGAGAGTCCCGGGGATCTGCAGGAAGGCTGGGCTGCCCTGTCAGAGATTCCTAGGGATCTGCAGGAAGGCTGGGCTGCCCTGTCAGAGAGTCCCGGGGATCTGCATCTGGCTAACACATGGGTCCTGGAGGATCAAACTCAGGTTCTCAACACCTGCAAGCAAACTCTTTACCAATAGAGCTACCACCCCACCCAGGAATACATGTTAGATTGCAACCTAAAGCATACCTGACACCAGATAAAACACAGATGTACACATATACACACATGCATCTGTCTTCTAAAGTGCAGTGGAATACTAAGTGCAATGCACTCTGATTTAAAAAAAAAAAAAAGTCAGGGGCCGAGAGATGACTCAGCATCTAAGAGCACTTGTTGCATTTGCAGAGGACCCAGATTAAATTCCCAGTGCCCACTCTGCAGCTCACAGCCATCTGTAACTCCAGTTCCTTGGGATCCAGGGTACTCTTCTGGTCTCTAGGGACTCGAGGCACACACACGGTCCACATAAAATTAAATTTAATTTTAAAAAGTTGTCAGGATAGCATCCATTCAAATAAAATTAATTAAACTTAAATAAAAAAAATCCTGTCAGGATACTCGAAATAAATTTCCCAGTCCAGTGTACTCTGTCACCTGAGACATACTTGGGAGATGTCACTGGCTGTTCCTTCTGCCAGGAATGTCCTTTCCTTGAGTGTGCCTGTTAACCCCTTATGTCCTGGAGCTCTCAGGTGAGCATTACCTGCCCAGACTAAAAGGGCTCTCTGGTTCTTCTCTTCCATGTACTCAACACGCCCTCTGTCACCATTTTTTTCTGGCTTACGTTTTTGTTTACATATCTTCTGTTATTGTTTTGCCATTTTTAAAGTGCTTTATTACCCTGTATGTATGTACGCATGCGTGCATGTATGCATGTGTGGGGGCACACACATACCTCGGTGCTCATCTTATGGTCTGAGGACAACTTCCCAGAGTCGGTTCTGTCCTTCCATTAAGTCGGTTCTAGATTTCAGAATCAGGCCATTGGGCTTGGCAGCAGACACCTTTACCAGCTGAGCCATCTCACCTGTCCTTTCTATTGTCTTTCTGCCCCCTATGGCATGGTGAACTCCACAGGGACAGGGGCCAATCAGTATCCTGTCTAGAATAGTGCTTGGAGTTCAGAGATTTGGTAGCATGAAGAGTGAGCCTCACTAGCGTCTGCCTTCCTCAGGTCTCACCACTCCATCTACCATGTCCAAGCCTGGACAGTGCCAGGAGCCCTTCAACAACATAGTCCAGTGTCTGGACACCATAGCATGTACTCCAGACTCCTAGGGTAGGTCAGGCTAGTTACCCACAATCCTTTGCAGCAGAGAACAAACAATGGACTGTCTGACTGGAGTCCTGCCAGACACATTGAAGACAACCACGCTGGTGGACTTTCTGAATCTGCATGCTCTGCCTGTATTGTCCACCACTCCTAGGTCCTCTAGGGTATTAGAATCAATGGTACAGAGCACAGTGACAGACCTCACTCGTGAGGTAGCCAGATTGCATCCAAAGCCTGTCTATGACATTCGCAAAGAAGCAGGTCTGGAACCCTGTCTGCCTGGGATCCCCGTCCCTCTCAGCCACTAACTGGGTGACCTTAGATAAATTGCTCATCCTCTCCTGGAGTTGTTTTGTTTTTTAACAGCTCTGATGAGGACGGCATGAACTGAATTACCCCACGTTTTCCCTGTATGACTCCAGGAAGCCTTCTTGGGCATCAGGAATCTGGAGCCAACTGGGACTCTCTGGTTGGCTCCCTTTCCTCATGACCCTGAAGGCTCTGTGCTAAGTTCAGTTTAGGGATGGAAGGCTCTGCTTTGAGCAGGCTGAGGTCCAAGCCTTGTTAAACTGTGATCTTAGACGAGCCACAGTTGGGCTCCTCTACATCTTCAGCAAAACTCTCTGGATTTTGTTTGCTTTTTGTTTTGTATTTTGGGACAGGATTTCTCTGGGTAACCCTGGCTGTTCTGGAACTCACTCTGTTGACTGGGCTCCCCTCCACCTGACAGAGATCCTCCTGTCGCTGTCTTTGCTGGGCTTAAAGACCTGTGCCGCCGCCGCCACCACCACTATTCTCTGGATTTTTCGTTTCGGAACACGGACATTGTTCTGGTGGCCAGCTTCTACCCCTTCAACCCAATCCTGCCTCCTGCAGGAGAGGACATAAAATTGCTACTGAGAGTCCTCAACTTTATTTCCTCTTTGTTTTGTGCACTGAGACTCCAATCCAGGGTCTGTGTCCAGCTCTGTGATCTATGGGTGTATGCAATGGGAATGGACATGTATGCTCAACTATGTGCAAGTACATGTGCATAAGAACTTTAAATTTATTCATTTATGTATAAACACACTGTAGCTGTCTTCAGACACACCTGAAGGGGGCATCAGATCCCATTACAGATGGTTGTGAGCCACCGTGTGGTTGCTGGGAATTGAACTCAGGACCTCTGGAAGAGCAGTCAGTGCTCTTAACCACTGAGCCATCTCTCCAGCCCGCCTAAGAATTTTAAATATGTGTTGTCTGGTTTTATGTCAGCTCGACACAAGCTAGATTCACTGGAGAGAGGGAGGGCAATTGAGAAATTGCCTCACTGAGATCTGGCTATAGGCAGGCCTGTAGGGCATCTTCATAATTAGTGATTGATGGGGGAGGGCCCAGCACATGCTGCCCAGTTCTACCTCTGGGCTGGTGGTCTTGGGTTCTATAAGAAAGTAAGTGAGCAAGCCAGGGGAAGCAAGCCAGTAAGCAGCACTCCTCCATGGCCTCTGCATCCGCTCCTGCCTCCAGGTTCCTGCCCTGCTTGAGTTCCTGTTCTGACCTCCTTTGATAATGAACAGTGATGTGGAAGTGTGAGCCGAATAAACCCTTTCCTCCGTGAGTGGCTTTGGTCATGGTGTCTCCTTGTAGCAAGAGTGAACCTGACTAGGTCACGTGGTTTCTGGGAATCAAATTCAACTCCTGTGGTCGCAGGCCCTTTCTCCACTGAGTCTTCTCCTTCCCAACTCTGTTTTCTTTTCCTTCCTATGCATGAGTGTTTTGTCTATGTGAATGTCTATGACCCTTGTGCCTGGGCATATAGAAGAGGGCATTGGATCCCCTGGAACTAGAGTTATGGGTGGTTATGAGCTACCATGGGAGTTCTGGGAACTGAACTCCATTTCTCTCTAAACCTACTGAGCCATCTCTCTAGCCCTAATGGCTCTAGTATTCTTAAGACGGTTTTTGGGTTGTTTTTTTAAGCTTTCTCTTTCTTTTCATTTCATGTAGCCCAGGCTGGCCACAAATGCACTAAGTAGCCAAAGGTGACTTCAAACCTTCTGATCCTTCTGCCTCCACCCTGGTTACAGAGTGCAGGGATCCAGTCGGGACTTATCACATGGCAGGCTCGCACTCTTACCATCTGACCTACGTCCTTGGTCCTCAAGAGCTTTCTTCCCTCTATCCAGCTTCCTCCATGCTGAACAGCAAAAATCTCGTTCTGTGCTTTCACAAGGAGCTCAGCCCACCCACCCTTCCCCCAACACCGTTCTGCTGGGCTCAACTCCATGATCCTGGCTAAACTGAACTGAGCAACAAAGCCAAGAAACATCCCTGTGTCCTCAGACCCCTGAGACTCAGATGATAACATTTCATTTTCAAATTCTTTGCCCCTGCAAGCCTGGGCTAGACCTTCTCCTGGAATGACTTCACGGAGACCTCTTTATTTTGTTTTGTTTTTGTTTTCTGAGACAGGGTTTCTCTGTGTAGCCCTGGCTGTCCTAGAACTCACTCTGTAGACCAGGCTGGCCTTGAACTCGGATCTGCCTGCTCTGCCTCCAGAGTGCTGAGATAAAAGGCGTGCGCCACCACCGCCCAGCCTTTGACACTGTTTTATTGGTAGTGATACCTGAATTCAGCTGGCAGGGGTAGGAGCCTCTCTTCATCCCCTTTACAGCGCTATCTTTGAAGGAGAGAGCTGCAGTAGGCAAGCCACAAACCATCGAGACAGAGCTGCCTTTGCTGACAAGAGGACCAAAGCCCCAAAGTGGAGAGTTTCTAGGAGTGAAAGAAGTCAGCAATATAGGGATGTGAGATGTAAGACCCAGAGGCAAGCTATCACAATCGCCATCTCAGTGCTGACAGATGGGGGATGAGAGGCATGGGAGGGTGGGCAGAAACCCAGAGGTATCTTCCTCTTACTCTCCCTCTTCTTCTTCTTCTCCTTCTCCTCCTCTTCCTCCTCCTCTTCCTCTTCCTCCTTCTTTCTCTTTCTCCTCCTTTTCTCAATTATCCTCTCCCTCCTCCTCTCCCTCCCTCCTCCTCCTCTCCTCCTCCTCTCCCTCCTCCTCCTCTCCCTCCTCCTCCTCTCCCTCCTCCTCCTCTCCCTCCTCCTTTCCCTCCTTTCCCTCCTCCTTCTCCTCCACCTTCTCTCCCTCTTCTTCCTTCTCCTCTTCCTCCTCCTCTTCCTCCTTCTGTTATTCTTTATGTTTTTCAAGACAGGGTTTCTCTGTGTAACAGTCCTAGCTGGCTTGGAACTTGCTTTGCAGAACATGCTGGCCTTGAGACTGTCTCTGCTTCCTGACTGGTACCACACCCAGCCAGGTTTTTTTTTTTTTTTTTTTTTTTTAAGATTTATTTATTTTATGCATTTGAGTATTTTGCCTACTTGTGTTACACGCAGCAGTTGCCTACCTATCGACTGTGGAGATCAGAAGAGGGTATTGGGTCCCTGGAACTGGAGTTAGAGATGGTTGTGAGCAACCACATGGGTGCTGGGAACTGAACTCAGGTCCTCTGCGAGAGCAACAGTGCTCTTAACCACTGTACCATCTCTCCAGCCCCAGGAATTTAATTAAATGTTTCTTTCTTTTCTGTTTTTCTTTTGTTTTGTTTTTGTTGTTGTTTAGGACAGGTTTTCATGAGTCCCATGCTAGTCTGAGGGTGACCTTAAACTTCTGCCCTGCCTGCCTCCACCTCCTATGTGCTGGGACTACAGGCCTGTGCCAGCACACCCGTACAAACAGAGGAATGTTCAAAGACTGTAATAACGTGTCACGGGGCAGCAGGGGTGAGGACTGGTCAGGGGAAGAAATGCCCAACACCCACGCCTGAGAAGTGGGAATCAGGAAGGTGCTACTGCGTGAGCTCTGTTTATTCTTTCCACAGTCTAAAAATACAAGAAAAGGAAACACACACTCACTTGAGCCAACCTGACCAGAAGTAGAGAGAAGCCGCCACGGCAATGACTGAGAAATGAGCTGGGAATTCAGGAATTTCAGGAACTCAGTGACCTGAGCCTGGAAATTCCACTCTGTGATGAGTGAGGCTTCCCATCAGAACCTCTTTCAGCAGCCTGGGCAGGGCAGAGCAGGGACAAGAAGGTGGGAGAGGTGGCCTTCGGCCAACCCTGTCACCTCAGGGCAGTGGGGATGGGTCCCCTGTGCGGGCCTTCATTTAGCCAAGTGTTACAGAAATAATGGACATTACCACCGCAACCCTGACACAGGGTCACCAAAGGTCAACTGTCTGATGAAGAAATATTATCTCCACTTTACTGTTGACACAGAGGCTCAGAGAGGGTTTTTTTTTTTTTTTTTTTAAAACAAAACAAAACAAAAAACTGCCTAGGTCTGAAACAGCAGCATTGGGTGCCTCGCTGAGGGGGTTTCCAAGAGCCCTAAGCCCATTAGTTAAGGGACCTGTAGAGAAAAGCATGCTGAATTATCACCCACCGTCTCTCAGCCCATAGTCAGAGGAGACAAGCAATGGTCTTTCTAGCAGGGTCTTCCAGTCAGTCCGTGACCCCTCGTGACCTCTACCATCCTGGGACAAGGCTTTGAAAGTAGGTTTGAGAGGTCTCCCAGCTGGGGTGAAACCGGGATCCGAGAGGCAAGTGGGAGGGAGTAGGCTGGGAAAACCACAGTGGGCTCCGGGGAGATGCCTGAGCAGAGCTATTCTGGAGGACTGTGCTCCTCCCTCGCCCCCTCAGGGTATCCTTTTCCGGCTGAGATTTGGAATTGCCCAGCCTAGAAGAGATGAAGGCCTCCTCCCTTAATTAAATGCCCAGGGTTGCTATGGAAACTACAGCTTCCAAATCCTGGTCAGACAATGGGGAGAGGAACTGTCTCCGGCCTAGACAAGTGAAGTTTGGGGGGTGGGGGGTATTGGCAACAGAGGTGGGAGCCAAATTGTTAGAGAAAAAGGGGGGTACCAACTTAAAATTTTCAATATGGAAAGAGAAGGCCTTTGAGAAGCAGGAAGGGGGTCTAGTCTAAGACATAACCCACTCTTGAAAGGGAAGGAGGTTGGGAGCTGCACTCAGCACCACTCAGAACTGAACACCTTTTTTTGTTTGTTTGTTTCTTGAGGAGAAAGCGGCCAAGTCGGTAAACAAAGAGAAGAGGCCAGAGGCCAGCCAGCTCAGCAATGAGAACAGGGACTGCTGGGAGCTCAGTGCGCAGCCCAGGGAGGGAGGGCTCTCCCCAGTCCCAGGGACAGTGACTTCACAGTGCTTCTGTATACACTGTCAATTGAGGCACGAAGGACACCCATTGGTGACAGATACACTCCCCTACAGAAGCCATACTCATTGGGGACACTCAGGCCTCCTCTTCCTCCCACTTGTACTCATTAGGATCTCTCTTTGCTCTGTGTCTTCGTGAGCTTCTATTTAAAGGCGGAGGGGTCACTAATTTCGAGCCCAGCACTGGGAACATCAGACCTCCAAGGACTTTCGTGGGGCCATGGGCACTTTCACCTCATTTTGGAACCATTACATTGGGGTGCCTTTGTGGCAGGACAGTGCCCAAGGAAACCAGCCTCTTACCTGATGCCTGACAGCTCTGTGAGGTTTTTCGTTTTTGCTCTTATTCTATAATGAACTTATATACACAATTTATATTTAACTTGGAGGGGCGTTCTTAAGAGCTCCTGTACTGGCTGGTTTGTATGTCAACCTGACACAAGCTAGAGTCAGCAGAAAGGAAGGCGCCTCGGCTGAGGAAACAGCTCCATGAGATCCAGCTCTAAGGCATTTCCTCAGTGATCAGTGGGGGAGGGTGGTGGTGCCATCCCTGGGATGGCGGTCCTAGGTTCTATAAGAAAGCAGGCTGAGCAAGGCAGTAAGCCCCAACCATCCATGGCCTCTGCATCAGCTCCCGCCTCCGGGTTCCTGCCCTGTTGAGTTCCTGTCCTGGCTTCCTTTGGTGATGAAAGCAATGTGGAAGCTGAGTAAACCCTTTCCTCCCCAACTTGCTTTTTGGTTATGGTATTTTGTTACAGCAATAGAAAACCCGACTAAGATAGTCCCTAGAAACCTCAATAGAAAGGCTATGTTGAATTATCTCCTGCTCTTACGTCACTCAGGGTCTCATGTGGCGCAGGCTGGCCTCACATTCTGTATGCAGCTGGGGAAGACCTTGAATCTCTGATCCTCCTGCCTCTAACTCCTGTGTGCTGAAGTTGTAAGTGTGAGCCACCATATCTACTGGGATTAGAGCCCAGGGACGCATGATTGCTAGGCAACCACTCCATCAACGGAACTGCATCGTCAGCTCCCAAATTTCATTCCTGCTTTTGTTGCTATTTATTATGAGAAAGGAACCTGAGAGAATGTTAGGTGTGTCAAGCCAGCGCTCCAGCCAGGAAGTGGTAAAGCCAGAATTTAAACCCAGGTTTGTCTGACTCTGGTCATTTTTTTCTTTCTTTGCTTCAAAAGCTCCTTGGAAAAACTTCTGAGTGGGCCCACTCTGTTCTGATCCCTGCACACTCCCACTCAGCGTTACCTAAATACTTCTATAGAGGCAATTCCCAACTCTAAGCTGGCTATTTAAAGAGTTTATGTATAACTTGACTGTTTGGAAGGAAAACGCATTTTTCTCAGAGGGGGGAAATGTTAAATGGACCCAGAAAGGCTACTTGACCCAGAATACGAGTGACAGTGGTCCATCTAGTCCAAGAGTCCTGGAGCCTCCATAATACGGAGAGAAAGGCATCTGGTTACATGGTGAGAAAAAACCCTTTCTCCTTCCTCATGCTGTGGGCCTGTTTCCTGTTCTGTAGAGCACTTTGTGAGGATGTGGAGACAATCGTAATGTGAGGCTGACCCCAGGGAATGTCTCTTAAGAAGGGACCAAGGGGGCCGGGCGGTGGTGGTGCACGCCTTTAGTCCCAGCACTTGGGAGGCAGAGGCAGGCGGATTTCTGAGTTCGAGGCCAGCCTGGTCTACAGAGTGAGTTCCAGGACAGCCAGGACTACACAGAGAAACCCTGTCTCGAAAAAAACCAAAAAAAGAAAAAAAAAAAAAAAAGAAGAGACCAAGGGACAAAAGGGTTAAGGTCCTAGAGTTGAAAGAATTGATAAGAAGGCTTGAAAAACCCTGCATGGTGGTGGGGCAGCCTGAGCACACGTGATAGCTGTCTGTTCCTATGGGGGAGGGGGAGAAGATGCGAAAGACAGAAGTGGGAGCCGAGGGTAAGAAGGGGTGGAGTCTAAGTAAATGGACTATGGACCACGTGGTGGTTTGAACAGGAACGCCCCCTACCGCAGGCTAGTAGATTTGAACACTTGATCATTAGGAAGTGGCATAACTTGAGAGGAGTTAGGAGGCGTGGCCTTGGAGTAAGTATGGCCTTATTAGAGAAAGAGTGTCACCGGGGTTGGGCTTTGAGGTTTCAAATGCTCTCTCTTGCTTTCTTGCCCTCAAGCCCTCGCGCCCTGACCCTCTCTCTCTTCCTCGCTCCCTGCTGCCTACAGATCTGAATTTAGAATTCTCAGCTACTTCTCCAGCACCATGCCTACCTGCGAGCCGCCATGTTTCCAGCCATAATGACAATAGACTAAACCTCTAATATGGTAAGCCAGCCCAGTGAAATGCTTTCCTTTATAAGCATTACCATGGTCATGGTATCTCTTCACAATAATAAAACAGTTTCTAAGACACACAAGGGCCAATACCTCAGACCCATGGAAACTGAGAACGCCTTCCTCTATAGGCTCAGGCTATGAACGTTGACAGAAAGCATCTCTCACAGCTTTCTCCTTCCAGGATGACTGCAGCCTGAGACAGCTCCCTACAGAGGTCTCCCGAGGAAAGTAGCTAGTTCCCCCTTCTCACGCTGTACCTCAGTAAACACACTGAGCATCTGAAGTGTTGTAGAGTTGGTACCACTCCATCAGAGAAAGCATGGTCTACCTGATCATCCAGCTTTTCTGTCTTGTGTCCATGCCTTTCTTCATCCCTTCATCACCCGAATCTGGATTCCAGGACCAAGCCATGCTGGACGGGACAGAGAGGGCATCAGATTTCTCTGTCGTAAGTGATGAGGGTTAGGATGAGTATGTGGCCTACAGCATACAACCTTGGAAGTGCACAGAGTGAACTCCTTCTCCACGAGCTGCCCTGGGGAGAGTTTTATCACAGCAACAGAACAGTGATTGATACAGAGAGGAGGAACTGTGTGTGAAGGGTTTTGGTGGTGGTGGGGACACAATTTTTTGAACCAGGGTATAATCCAGGCAAGCCCTAAATTCATTAGGTAGTTCAGGCCGAGTGAAAGAAGAATGTCAGGAGATTACACTAGCAAAGGAGATGGGGCTAGACCTCACAGGCCACTGGAGGAGACCATGGTGCCCAGTGTCCTGACCTTAGTTCTTAGCTTTTTGTCTGTTCTTTCCAGCTTTGGTCTCCAGCAGTTCACACTGGCTGCACGGACCCAGCAAGGTTCCTTGACACCCTTCTGGAGGCAGAATGTCCTTTTACTTTAGCAAGGGGTGGGTAATAGAATTCTCACAGGTCTTGTGTTGAAGGCTTAATTCCGATCAATTTATCAAATTTTCCTTTTTTTTGAGAGGGGTGTGTGTGTGTGAGAGAGAGACAAAGACAGACACAGAGAGAGAGAGAGTATTCAGAGACTTCAAAGTCCAGGCTGACCTCAAACTTCTTATCCTCCTGCCTCAGTTTTCCAAAGGCTGGGATTACAGGCATGCATCAGTCTGCCTGGCATTCAATTGCTGTGTAGCCTTGCTAAGTGGTTTGATTGCTCTAAAATCTAGTTCCATGACTATAAAAAGAGGCTGATCTGTCTTCACCCATTTACTGTCCAGCACTGCTTCTGGCCTCAACTAAAGTATTTATTTTTATTTTTATTTTTGGCAGTGCTGGGATTAGGACCCATATGTATGCTGGACAAATGTTCCACTCTGAGCCATACCTCCACCAACTATATAGCACTTTAAAAAGTAGGCAGAGGAGTTAGAGAGATGCCTCAGTGGTTAAGAGCACTTGTTGTTTTTGCAGAGAACCTGGGTTTGATTTTCAGCACCCACGGGTTGACTCACAACCAACTATAGCTCCAGTTGCAGGGTTTCTAGAGTCATCACCTTTTTTTTTTTTTTAAATTTCCAAAGACACCAGGCATATATATGGTGCCGAAATATATACACAGGCAAAATGTTCATCTGCATGAAATGAATCTTTTTTTAAATGTACGAAGAGGGCCAGCTAAATGGCTCAGCAGATCAAGGAGCTTGCCAGCAAGCCTTACAACCCAAGCATGATCCCAGGACTCATGGTGAAGGGAAAGAGCCCAGTTTCCACAAGTTGTCCTGTGGTCTCTGCATACACACTCATGCCTGCACACATACACATATGGGCACACACTAAATAAAGAATGAGTCCTTTCAATCCATAAGTAGGAGGCGATTCATTTCCATGATTAAGAGCTGTGCAGGATGGGAGGCTGCAGCTGCATCCAGGCACACCTGTGATGGTCTGAGCATTGCTTCATCTCGGGCTCTATTCTGTTCTGCATCCGCTCAGTTCTACACTAACCATCTCCTACATGGAGCTCCACTTCCTGGGTCCCGGCTGACTACCAAGATGAAACCTGGTACATTCCCAGCCCTCAAGACTCGCCCTTCTTTATCATCATCATCATCAGTCATTACTAGTTATTGTTTTTATGAGTATGGGTGTTTTGCATGCACATCTGTTCACCATGTGTGTTCAGGGCCAAGAAGAGGCCAGAAGAAGGTGTTGGAGCTTCCGGAGCTCATGTTAAACTTGCACACTAGCATCTGGCTATTTTTCTCTGTCCTTGAGGTGAGTTGCTGCTCCCTGATCTCTGTTTATCCTTGGCCTGCCTCAGGCGCTCACCCCTGTGGCCTTATTTCCCACCCACCCTTTCCTGATTCCTGTAGTGAGAATTTTGGTTTCTTAAAAAAAAAAAAAAAAAGAAGAAGCCAGTTATGTAATGTGAATATGTTTTTGTTTTAATCCCAGGTATGGGATATCTGGTTCAGATTGTCCACAGCAGCTAACTATGATTTGCCTCGTGCTCTGGCAGGGGTGTGATTCTGCCAGCTGCAGATAGTTTCTGTGACTGTGTGAGGTTTGGGATTCTGGGAAGGGGGTGAAGGCGGGAAAAAAATGAGTTCAGTTTAGTGTTATTCATCTAAAAGTCTAGAAGTTGGGAGGCTGAGGCAGTAGGACTGCCACAAGTTTGAGGCCAGCCTGGGCTACACACCAAATCTTGTCTCAAACAGAAAAGAGGGGTGGGTGTGGTGGCACACACCTTTAATCCCAGCTCTCCTGAGGGAGAGGTAAGCAAATCCCTGTGAGTTCAAGCCAGCCTGATCTACACAAGGAGTTCCAGGACAGCCAGGGCTACATAGTAGAACTTGTCTCAAAACAGAAACAAAACAACTTCACAAGAAACATTTGAACCTGTGATTAACAGAACTGCTGTCTGCCTGTGTGCAAATGCCCCGTGCCCCTTGGCTTAGCCCTGGGTGGAGACAAAAGAAGGCCGGAAGACTGCTAGGCTGTGCTCTCCAGTCTCCTCAGCAAGTGCTGCTGGCAGAAGGATGGCCACTGCTGAGTGTCCTTCGGCTGCCATCTAGCCCCCTCTGCCCACCCACCACCCATTACTTCAGCTCCAACGGGACAGATACAGGTTCTTCGTGGCCACTCCCTTCAGTTGCTCCCTGATTCTGCTCCAGGCCATCCTCAAATGCTTTGTACTTCTCCACAAACTCTTGCTCAGCCTCAACTTCCCCACTACCTCTTGCTCAGCCTCAAGTGGCTTCTTCTCCCCTCCTTTCCCCTCCCCTGCCCTCCCTCTTCCTTTCCCACCCCCCCCTTCTTTTTCCCTTCCCATCCCTCCTCCTCTCCTCCACTCCTTTCTCCCCGCCCCTTGGGTATTGGGGATTGAAAGCAGTGCCTTGCAAAGCTTAAACCAGTACTCTATTTCTGAGGCATACCCTCAGCGCTAAAAAGGAGTGTTTTTGTTTTTTTTGAAACAGTCTAGCTTTCTTGCCTAGACTGGTCTTGAACTCACTCTATTGCCCAAGCTGGCTTTGGGATTTATCTTCCCTCCCCAGTGTTCTGAGTAGCTGAGATTACAGGCACAAACCACCACATGCTGTTTTCTTTTCTTTTTTTTCTTTCCTTCCTCCTACACCTACCTACCTACACACTACACACACACACACACACACACACACACACACACACACACACACCTCGTAGTCTTCCCTGCACCTACTTCTTTTATTTCCAAGCCAGGCCACTCCTGTAGATTCTAGAGTCTAGAACATTCCCCACACTCTGTCCAGCTCCCAGCATGCTGTCACAGATTGCATCATAACTCGGCGCTATTTCTTGGCTATTTTCTCGGGAGAGTCCCCTCAGGTCTGGTTTCCCTTCTGCTGACTCAGCAGATGTCGGGAACAGGCCCGCCTACCAGGAAGAGCAACAAGGGGGAAAGTGTGGCTCCCCCACCCGTGGCAGCCTGGTGCCGGATGGGCACTTCGAGCAATGCTTTGCTTTCCTCCCATTGAACATAAGCCATTTCACACAAGACTATGGTCAGGCAAGGTCACTCCATAATAGCTGAAGACGGAGAGATCCTCTCTGCAATCAGATCTGAATGGAAACGAAAATAACCTATTCCAGCCACAAGAATAAGAACACTCTCGCCTGCCCCTGGCTAGTACAGCCACTCCTCCTCTGCAAGTCTAGCTTTATTTAGCCTTGCTCATCTCTCCTTACAATTGTTTCCCTTTCTGAGAGCATTTGGTCAGGGTGAAGCCCCATTGCCTAGATGCCATTCCCAGATAATCAAAATTAAGTCGATCCCCACGTCTAACCTTAAGGTAATGTTGGTTAGGCCACACTCTGCTGTGGTGTGTACCCTTGTTGAGATGAACCAATAAACCTGTTGCTCATTTTGCAGATGTCTGCTGGTTGCCTTTGGCTGGAGGACACTCACTATACAGAACAGTGAGCGGTACCCAGGCATGGTAGCATACGCCTTTAATCCCAGCACTCCAGCACATCTCTGTGAATTCAAGGCTAGCCTGGTCCACATAGTGAGTCCCAGTCCAGCTAGGGCTATATAATAAGGCTTGTTCTAAAACAATAAAAAGGTTAGAAAGATTGCTCAGTGGTTAGAGTACTGTCAGTTTTCCTAGAGACCCAGTTTCAATTCCCGCCAAGAAGCAGCATGCACAAGGCAGCTCACAGCTGTCTAATTCCAGGGGATCTGATGGCTTCTGTGGTCAATAGGCATGCATGGAGCACACAGACACACATGCAGGCAAAACGCCTATACACACATTTTTGTTGTCGTTGTTTTTGAAAAGAAGAAGAAAACAAAGACTGCGTATAGTTCTATGTATTTCTCTAAGGAACAAACTCCCTTATCGTTGCCTTTGAGATGAATTTCATGGTATTTAAGAAGCAGATTTTCTAATCCCAGCACTTGGGAGGCAGAGGCAGGTGGATTTCTGAATTCAAGGCCAGCCTGGTCTACAAAGTGAGTTCTAGGACACCCAGGGCTACACAGAGAAACCCTGTCTCAAAAAAAAAAAAAAAAAAAAAAGCAGATTTTCCTTCCAACTTATGTCCCAGGCAAACTTCTTTACTTTTTACCCTGCATTGTCTATTCCTGATGGGATTCTTCGGTCCTTGACCATGCACATGAGCCTTGGAACATTCAAAATCTCCCCTGGCCCAGGTAATAACATGGTCTTGGATAATCCTCTAACCAGACCCCTAACACTCCTCTTATGGTCTAATTACCTACCAGGCTGTTTGCATGCTTAATCTTTGAAGGAAAGGCAGAAGTCACGAGCCCCCACTGTGGAGCGCGGCTATATTCACTAAGGAGCAAGTTATATCGGGGACGGGGACAGTGGACGTGACTCTCCAGACACGTGGAAAACACAGGTGGTGAGGTGCCTTTGGGCTCTTCCTGAACACCCCTAGGGCAAAGAAGGTGCTGGGCTTGTGAACTCTTTGGTAAAGTCAGGGTGAATTTTAATTTGCTACTGCCCTGAACATCTTTGTGTATTATGTGTCAGCCCCAGAATGGGAGCTTATCAGAGTAATCAGAACCGGAAAAAAAAAAAGATAAAGGTAGTTCTGAAGTTTGAGCACGTGGTGTTGTCTCTCTCTCTCTGCCTCTCGGTGTGTGTCTCTCTGACTCTGTCTCTCTCTGAGTAGAAAATATTATCCAGGTTTAATGGCTTTAAACTGTGTCTCCGGGGTTTGTCCTTTTGAGAGGAGTAGGGGCAGAATGAGCCCCATGGCAAACCTGATTCCAACTCAGCTAAGAGACGTTCCATCTCCACCTTTCTGTCTTAAGGTTCTTTGTAAGATTCGTTTTAAAGAATTAGCTTGTGAGTTCAAGTGGTGAAGAGAGCAGGGCTGGGATAAAAATTTCCTTAACTTGTAAACGACACTGTGGGGGATACGATTGGTAGATTCCCAATGCTGGGAACAGTCAACCTGATTGCTTAAAACAAGTCACAGGCTGTGAGACAGCTCAGCAGATAGTGGTATTTGCTACCGAGCCTGGCGACCTGCGTTCAATTCCCAGGACTCATGTGATGGATAGAGGACCAACTCCCACAAGTTATCCTCTGACCTCTACAGGTGCCCCGCCCCCAACACACACAAAATACTACTTAATCACAAAATTCGCAGGAAAATGCGTGGAATTAGGGTATTAATATTAAGTGAGGTCACTTAATCTCAGAAAGAAAAATAACCTCACGTTCTCCCTGACGTGCATAGTGAAGCAGTCCGTGTGGTATATGAGTAAACAAATGTACGTGAGGGCGTGATGTAAGATGTAGGAAAGAGAACACAAAAGCTAAATATGAAAAATCAGGAGACAGCAAAGGACTTGACTATAGATAATAGACATGAGTTATGAGAAAGGATATGTAAAGCTAAATTGGTTTTCTAGTTCTAACTCTCTCATGGATTTTTCGTTTTCAGTGGAGAGTATCTAAAAATACATTCCGTAGTGAAAGTGTAAAATCCAACATGGAGCCCCACAGCTTCCATACCAAATGCTACTCTGTTTAGAAGTTCGCTGAGATGTATGGACTTTGGGTCTGGCTAGTTTTTAAATTTATTTTGTTTTGTGTGTGTGAGCATTTTGCCTGTGGGCATGTATAGGCACTGCACATGAATCTAGTGCCTACCTAAGTCAGAAGAGGGCATTGGATCCTCTAGAACCAGAGTTACAGATGAGCCACCATGTAAGTGCTGCCAATCAAACTTGGGTTCCTCTGCAGGAGCAGGAGCTGCTGAACCAACTCTCTAGTACTGCTCTGGTTAATTTTAGTGGGAAATTATTATTTTTTGCAATTGTTTATAATAAAGTTTATTTTAAAAGTCTTTTTTTAAAAAAGAAATGGGAAATCAGAACATTAAAAAAAAAAAAACAGTTTCTGACCTGGTCATAGTGGTATACACCTTTAATCCCTGAGTTTGGGGGGCAGAGGCAGGTGGATCTCTGAGTTTGAGCCCAGTCTGGTCTACAGAGTGAATTCCAGGACAGCCAGGGTTTTTACAGAGAGAAACCCTGTCTCAAAAACATAACACACATACACACACACACACACCAAAACCCCACAAGCAAACCAAAAGTTTCAAGGAGAAAATGAATAATAAGAGGTATAAAAGAAAAGCTATAGACCAACAGCAGAAACGTGTGCCTGCAATCCCAGCAGTTCAAAGTCATCTATGGATCCCATAAGCTTAAAATATAAATTAATAAAACCCCTTTAGACTGCACTCTTGTTGTGTGTGCTTGTATGTGAGTGTAGGTCAGAGGGCAAGTTGTGACAGTCAGGTCTTTCACCACATGGAACCTAAGGGATTGAACTCAGAGCATCAGAATCGGTGGCAAGTATCTTTACCACTGAGCCATCTCTCTGACTTCTGATTGGTTTGGTTTCTTGTAGCCCAGGCTAGCCTCAAACTCATTATGTAGTTGAGGATGACCTTCCTGATCCTCCTGCCTCTACCTCCTGCACACTGGGGTTCTAGATAGGCACCGTCATATCTAGTTTACAGTCTGTTCATGTCACCCTCGGGATTGTGAACCCAGTGCTCTGTGCCTGGATTCTTAGAGGCAAGTGTTCTAGCTACTAAACTCTGTCCGTCAGTGTGTGTGTGTGTGTGTGAACTTCTCAAGTTCTGTGAGTAAAAGCACACCTGTCTGGGTATAACTTTGCTCTGTGGAGATATAATACACATACTATAACAGTCTCAGCTGTGTGATTCAGTGGATTTGTAATTGCTCTCTGTCTCCCTCCTCCCCATCACCCTCAACAGCTTCTAATCTGTTTTCTTATTTTTTTATTTTTATTACATCATATTTACTCTGTGTGTGTGTAAGGCTGAGAGAGAACACGGAGAGAATGCTGAGACCGTTCATGTTGTACTTGGAGGAACCTGGCTCAGGGATAAGAGAACACACAGGAACCCTACTGACTCTTGTAGACCTATCTTAGGTGAGCCAGAGGGTTGGGGCACGCAGACCCTGAGGGTGGTCAAACTGAAGGAAAGGACTCCAGGTTGAGACAGACAAGTCTTCCAGCTGTTCCTGGACTCTCCCAAGTCACACTTAGCTCAGGGAGGCCACCAGGATGCTGGAAAAGGACAAAGGAGAAGAATTCCAGAGATTAAAATTTATGTGAAGGCTGAGGGTGAGGTGTCTGTTGGGGAAGATAAGGTGAAGAACTTTCTAGAGAGCCTTAAGGAGGGGATAATCACTCAAGGTAACCCTAGATAATCCACTGGTTCCCTCGGCGACTTGAGTTCCAGTGTGATATTCTCCAAAGAAAGAAAGAAAGAAAGAAAGAAAGAAAGAAAGGAAGAAAGAAAGAAAGAAAGAAAGAAACCAAACCAACAAAACAGAGTGGGGGGAACCCTAGGTTGTTCTCAAGTTTGCCCAAAATTGGCCCCCAATTCTCTGGAGGCTTCATGGGACTTCCGTGGTTGCCAGCGGCTTATATGAGCTGTGTACCTCCATAGCTCTGTCTAGTAGAGGGGTCTGCAGAAGCCACGGAAGATCTGCAGGCTAGGGCCAGTCGGCAGTTTGTAGTTTATCTCAATCTAAAACGATTGGTCTCCAGTTTCTAATCCCGGAGGCCCAGCCCTAGCATCCAGGCTGGACTCTCACTAGGTAACACTAATCAGTGCGTCAGAGTCTGTTGCTATCAGCCTGGAACTAGACCTGCCCTTGATTCATCCCAGACACTGAAGCCAGGTCACAGAACAAAACACCTTGACAGGGCTCTCGCCAGGCCTGGCATGTGCAGCCTCCTGGCCAGCAGAAAGCAGCTTGTTTGGTCTTTCTGTCTCCTGTACCTACTCGGAGGACTCCCTCATTTGTTTATTTTGCCTTTCTCTGGGTCAGTAGCTGTAGTTTTTTGTTTTCTTGATTTGCTTTGGTGAAGATGATTCCCGAGGAAGGGAGTCGGGTATTAAAGAGGGACAGCAGGGACTTCTATCAGAAAATTCCAGAAGTGGATCCAGTGAATAGGAACTATATAAAATTAAGGAGTCACCCTCTCCCCTAGAGATGCCACCTGTCCACAGTTTAGGCAGGTCCTGCTGTCTTCCTGGGATTCCGTAGCTCTTTATAGGTCTTGACACTAACTCATAGACACTCAGAGATCATTTAGCTTTGCTTCCGGTCCCCTCCTGACCTCCTAACAGCAACACAAAAAGCGTGGGAATCCCCTTCCAGGAGGAAGCCACCTTGCAGCTTTAACAGAAAGGGAAGGGAGGAAGAGGGCGCTGACTCGGAGTCTCCTACTATTGGCTGCTGCAGGGGAACCCACCTTAGGGATTGGCCTCGGCAGAGTCCTCCTCCTCTTCTGATTGGCTCAGCCTGAGACATATAAGGGAGCCTTGCTGGCCTCCGCTTCAGTCGGAGGCAGGCAGGGGACCGGCAGCTAGGAGCTGGTGTGCTAGTGCGGACCCTTGAGGCGCGACCTCCTGCTCACTGAAGCGAGTCCACGTCCCTCCGAGGCTGCAACCATGAAGGAGAGACGGGCACCGCAGCCAGTGGTGGTCAGATGTAAACTCGTGCTAGTGGGGGACGTGCAGTGCGGGAAGACGGCGATGTTACAGGTGCTAGCGAAAGACTGCTATCCCGAGGTGAGCTCCCCTGCCGGCCCACGGTCGTACCCACCTGTCCGGACAGCGGTCTCCTCCACCCGCAGGCCGCCCCCACCCTGCCTTGCCTTCTGGCTGGAAGACTGCCCTGTCTTGCTTCCCCTGAGACCTGACCCACTTCTGCCGCCCGGCCCGCTCCTCACCTCTTTACCCATCATATCCCCTCCCACTTCCCTTCATCCCTGAGACCTGGAGGCTCCCGAGAGCCTGAGCTTCATTCCTGACGCAGTCGGTACCTGCCTGCCCCTTCTGTAAGGCTCTATGGAGGTGGTCCCTGGAAGGCTTCTGCTGTTTCGCTTGTTCACCTGTGCAAAGGGACTAGAGGGCAGAAGACTGAGGTTAAAACTGGCTTCTTGCTCTGAAAAAAAAAAATGGGACACATTTAGAGATGAGAAGAAAATGCGTATGTATGTGTCTCAGACCAGCTAGGATGTGGGGGGGCTTGTCCCAGGCTGGGGAGTGAAGGCCAGTACCTCTACAGTCCCCCGTGGATCCCCCTCTTCTGGCTTCTCATCATCTGACACTTTAGTGTTTCAGCCCATGTGTAGCCAACACTTGGTGTGGGGGGTCTGAGGGCATGCTGCCCGTGTGTGAGTGTTCCCTGTCTCCTCACAGACATATGTGCCTACCGTGTTTGAGAATTACACAGCCTGTTTGGAGACAGAGGAACAGCGAGTGGAGCTTAGTCTCTGGGATACCTCAGGTAAGACTGTACCCCCAAATGCCCCATCTACCTCCATTGGCTAGCTGCCACTGCTGCTTTTTTAAGGGGTGGAGGGAATCCACCTATGAGGATAGGTGCTTGCCAGGAAAGCAAAGGAAGGAATGGAAAAATTCTTTGGTTGGAGCATTGGGTGACTTTAGATGATCCTGGAAAGCAGTGCACAAGTCTGGGAGCCACTTGGGTCTCTAGTCTAGTTCATCTCTGGATGGTGAGGTGAAGGGACCCCGGGGTACTCCCCAGGAGCACCAGACGACTCCTGTTACTGTCTCTGTCCCTCTCTCCTAGACACATTCTCTCTGTCTCTCTCTCATACATACATTCTTTATCTCTCCTCTGTCACACACATACTCTCTCCCTTCCCTCCCTCCCCCTCCCTCTCTTTCTAGTTCTCCAGAGCAAAGTTAAATGAGAGGTAGGAGGGAGGCAGCTGTGGAGGGGCAGAGAGCTGCCCGCCCGCCCGCCCGCCGCCCGCCCGCTTTGGAGGGAATATTACCCTCCTGCATCCCTTCTCAGGTCGCTGCTGTCTGCTTGCCGCAACTCAGCCCTCCCGTCAGAGGCTGCGGCTCAGAGATGAAGCGATGCAGACAGTAAATGTAGGGCATCTCCACGCTGGGCTTGGTGTCCAGTGGAGTGCATGGGGTCTAGTTCTTATCATTTCTCCCTGGGCTGGGGTGAGTTGGAGATGCCTTGTCTTTCGGAAATGTAGAAAGCGATGTTTTCCCACTCTCCTCCCCAAACCCTTAGAGCTCAGCTAACATTTGCTTTGCTTCTGAGCCCTTCCCACTTTCTCTACCCTAGTCCCTCTTTTTAACAGTCTGTCTCAGACATCATTAAAGAGTAAGGGCCAGCAATATGAGAAAGAAAAGAAAAACCCATGCTTTACCAAGGAGGATATTTTCTACATGCTCGAGCTGAATTTATTGGGAAGCTGTAGATCACTGAGGCTTTCCTGCATATGTGATAAATATGCCACCCCGCTTCTGTGAAGCAATCTTGTGCCCGTTCTCCAATTCGAGGTCTGGGAAGACTGGGGATAAGGAATGAATGGGCAAACAGAAACCGATAGATATTTCTTTTGCTCTCCCCACAACCAAAATTCCTCAGGCGGGTACGCGGTCCTCCGCTGCAGTTCCAGGAAAGGGGAAGCAGGGTTCTGGTTATCCGGGACTGCACTGTGCTGGCTGGATCGGACCAGAATGCAGCGTGGCTGCTGCGTGATATATGGGTTTTCTTCTGCTGTATCCTCCCACCTTCCAGTCCTCCCTGAACCTTGCTGTGGCGGCTCATCTCTCCTCATTACTACCCTGGCTGCTCCCCCCTCCCCTCACAGCCCTGGAATCCCAGCCCAGATAATGGAACATCAGCCAGGATGGTCTTTTTACCCAGGTCACACCCCACCCCCTCATTTCCAAAGGACGGGAGGCAATTAGCTCTCCCAGTGTTAAACTAGGTCCTTGTAAAGACAGGGGAAATGACAGCTATGTGTAGCATGTAGCTTCCCTACGTTTGGGCCAGGGTTGAACCTGTTTCTGTCATTCACTTGCCGGTCTTAGGGGAGGGGATTGCTTGGAGCCAAAATGGAGCCCTGATCCCCTCCCCCTCCTTTTCCCCCAGTACCCCCGCACTCCCCTGCCTCAGTGCCGCTGTGGTCCAGCCCCCACCTCACCTAAGTACAAGATGGGGGTGGATTCTGAAGAAGCAGGCAGCTCCCCAACTCCCCCTTACTTCTTCTTTTTTATGACCGACACCCCCACCTCAGCTTGGATTCCCCCCAGTTTCCATGGTGATTGCAGTACAGGGAGAGGGGCTGCTTGCTATTCTAAGCACGGATTGTCTGGATTCCAAATCTGCTACTGTTCCTTACCCAGGGTGGAGGGGGCCAGGCTCAGCTCCTAGCATTCACCCCATCAGACCCTGGGTTTGAATTGCCTTCTTCCCCTCTGTCAGGGATCCTTGCTCCGGCCTCTAACTCCACAGCTCTTGGTGTTCCTGGTCTTTGACATCACCTCCCTGAGATCTGAGGGGTGGGTTTCCCTTTACCCCTTTCAGCATAAGCTGGGTAAAGAATAGAACACCAAATTCCAGATGCTTTCCCCTCCCCCATCAACCTCCTGAAGCTCTGACCCCTGAGGTAAAGAATCAGGGCAGCCAGTTATGTAACAGGTAAGGCTGTTTCTTCACTGGGAGACCCTAGAGCAGGAGAAGGAAGCAGGGGTTGGGCAGTAGGCAGGCTCAGGTGAAGGGAACCTGAACCAATCCTTGTCTTTCCATAGGTACTGGCAGCATCTTCTGGGCTCTGATACGAGTAGATCTTAAACCCACTGTAGGAAACCCAGACATGTTCAGAGTGACTCCACCCCCTTTGCTTACCCTCTTTTAGGACCAAGGGAAATGATGTTCCGGCAGATGGTCCTGTCCTAAGCTTCTATGAAATAGTTCAGTGCCCTGACACGTAGCTGGATGTGAAGGGATCAAGACTTACATTCCCCAGGGACCCCTGGATGTAGGCTTCTAGCGCAGAGAGGACGCAGTAGTCCACTCTCAGCTCTTCTCCCCTCACACCAGGCTCTCCTTACTATGACAATGTCCGGCCACTCTGCTACAGCGACTCAGATGCAGTGTTGTTATGCTTTGACATCAGCCGTCCAGAGACCATGGATAGTGCACTTAAGAAGTATGGTAAGCTGGAGGGGGGTGGCGTCTGCTCATGAGCTTAGCTGGGGGTGTGTGTGTGTGGGGGGGGACGGCATCGAAGCAGGAGACTCTTGAGTTCAAGTTTACCTTGGGCTGTGGAGCCAGTTCAAGATCAGACAATTTAGTGAGACCCTGTCTCCAAATAAAAATTCAAATGGAGCTCAGGATGGTTCGCGTTAGGGAGTGATTCCCTAGCATAGGCAAGGCCTTGGGTAACACCCAGGATTGGGGCAGAGGGGAGAGTAAATGTATAGTTTCATCCTAGAAGAACAAGAAGGGCCCTTGTCCCATAATCCTTCTGCCCATCAGCCAGGAAACCCTTGTTTTGCTTGAGGTCTTACCATTAGCTGTGTGGCTCTGGGTTGAACCTGGGTCTCCTTCTCCTCAGCCTTCTGCCTTTTCTTCTCCTATTCTAGCCTCCTAGAGGCCAGGATAGGGGAGTTGCTGACGGCACAGAGAACCTTCTAGTGATGTGTGGAATGAGACCTTTTGGGAGCAGTTTCTGTGGACTGTGATCTCGGGCCCACAGTCAGGCCAGTCAGGGCTCAATTAGCTGGTTCTGAGTGGCAGGATCTGCCTACACTGAGACATTGCAGGAGACACTGTGGGGCTTGCCTAGTTCCTTAAGGAAGAGGTTGCCTCATTCCAGCTACAAGTATTCAGGGCTTGTTTGCCTTTTGACTGGGAAAAGAAGACAGATCCAAATCTTTTCTGTGTGGCAGGGAGTGGGAGACTTGCCCTGTGTTCCTCTTGGTGACTGTGCTGTTGACTGAAGGGACAGGATCCTGGGTTAGCACACTGGTGCCACCAAAGGCCTCAGGGCAGGAAGATGATGTAATTAGTGCAGCAGAGATGCGTGACTCAGAGGGAAGACTGGGACCTAATAATCTGAGCAATGCGCTTGACGTGCCAGGTGGACTCCGGGTATCGTCCACCACTGATTTTCTTTGCTTTCTCCTTCTACTCCCTTTTTGCTCCTCAGTGGAGAACAGAAATCCTAGACTATTGCCCCAGCACACGTGTTCTGCTTATTGGCTGCAAGACAGATCTTCGAACGGACCTGAGTACTCTAATGGAACTGTCCCACCAGAAGCAGGCGCCCATCTCCTACGAGCAGGTGTGTCTGTGTGTGTGCGCACACGCTCCTGTGGGTGTGCATGCACGTGTGTGCACAAGTGAGATAGAAAAGGCAATGGTAAGATAGAATTAGTATTAGGGGGGCTATCTATAAATAGCAAAATGTCCCCTGGGTTGGGGTAGCAAGAACTTATTTACTTAAGAGTCTTACCATAAATTAGCCTGCAAGCCTCTCCCATGTGTGTGCCAGCATTTTTAAGGTTTTTTTTTTTTTTGAAACCATATGTATCAGACTCATTAAAGATGCTTGTTAGCGCTGGACATAGTTTGTGATAGTTTGTAATTCCAGAACTCAGGAGGCGGTGGCAGAAAGATTCCAAGTTTGAGGCCAGCCTGGCTACCCAATAAGGCTCAGTCTCAAAAAACCAAAACAAATTAAAACGAACAAACAAAAAGAAGTGACTGTTAGAATTTCGAATTCCTCGTTCCCTGCCTGTAAAATAACTCTGGGAGAAAGATATGGAAATCTGTATTTCTCTGACAAGACCAGAGGATACTTTTTAATTATTGTGTGAGTGGTACATGCCACAAGCATGTGTGGACTTTCCCTTTTTTTTTTTTTTTTGTTTGTTTTTTTGTTTTTCGAGACAGGGTTTCTCTGTGTAGCCCTGGCTGTCCTGGAACTCACTCTGTAGACCAGGCTGGACCTCAATCTCAGAATCCGCCTGCCTCTGCCTCCCAAGTGCTGGGATTAAAGGTGTGAGCCACCACTGCCTGGCAAGAAATATGTTTTAAAAATGTTTTGGTTACCATGCTTGAAGCCCCAGGGTCCATCACTAAGACCTTAGGCCTGTGCCATCCCCAGACACCGCCCGCACCTGGTCGGCATCAGTACGCCTTTGAAACCGTTGTAGGTGGCTCTAAGGTGCAGTCAGTCTTCACCTTTGTGAATGCTGGCAGGAGCTGGGGGAGGACCGGCAGTGGGGTGACGCATGGAATCCTGATGTTTTGCTAAAGCGGACACTTGAGAGGGCACCTGATATTTGGAAAGAATGCCTTGCGGTTCCCTAGGTGTCTTAAGCCACTGCGTTAATGACCGCACTCCTCCCACAGGGCTGTGCGATAGCCAAGCAGTTGGGCGCAGAGATCTACTGGAGGGCTCGGCTTTCACTTCCGAGAGGAGCATCCAGAGCATCTTCCGACGGCATCCATGGTGTGTCTGAACAAGCCTAGCCCACTGCCCCCGAAGAGCCCCGTCCGCAGCCTCTCCAAGCGACTCCTCCACCTCCCCAGTCGATCTGAACTCATCTCGTCTACATTCAAGAAGGAAAAGGCCAAAAGCTGTTCCATCATGTGAAGTTGGAGCCGGAGGCGGGGGAGACAGCCCCCCACTTCCTCCCTTAGGGTGCAGAGGCACGGGAAGAGGGAGGATGAGACGGCTTAAGACACCGGATGTGACGTTTTCAGATGGCCACAGAGGGCTTTAGGAGACAGGAATGGACTGAAGATGTCAGGCCTGCCAGGAGGGCCTGACATTAAGCAAGAACCATCACACCCCAAGCCAGGCACTAGGCTGTGGAGGGGGTCATTACCCCAGTTTCCCCCTACTCCAAAGGAAGGACGGATACTGGGGAGATGACATGCTGGCCTCACCTTCGACATCACGCCTCTTCCACACAGCGTTCCCAGAAGGCTTGGGGTGGGCAGGTCCTTGATCCCTTTTCTTCCCCTTTAAGAATCGGCAATGGACTGGAGAACGGGGAGCCTGGAGGCAGCTTCCTTGGGGGCTTAACCCAGATGCTTCATCACTGAAACCAGGAGGGCGAGGGCTGACCAGCCCTAAGAAAGGAACCTCATCTTTGCATAGCCCATTGGTCATGGAGAGACGACATCACACATTCACATGCTTCTCACTGAAGTCCCCGGGGCCCAAGGGAGAAGCCCCAGGCCCCCTTCTCTTGAAGAATGTGGGGGTGGGGGTGCTGTGAGGCAGGACTGATGGAGGATCACCAGACTTCCTGCCCTTAGGGCGGTACAGTTGGCATTTGTTTTATAGACTCTTGTCTTTGGAATTGGGGGGAGGGGGGAGCTCTTCAATCTGTTATATGTTTGTGTTTAAAGAAGAAAACCTATTTATTAATGAAATATAACATATGAAGAAGTTGGTGGGTTTGTGTTGTTGTTGTTCTTTGTGACGATCAGGGAAAAGCTGTCTCATATCCCTTTCTGGGAGTTAGAGTGGCTGTCTCTGTGGTCCCTAATACCTTGTCCCATTTCTCTGAATCCCACTCACATCCTGCTAAGCCAAGAAAGAGCTCCTTGGTCCTGGAGTAGAGCTTCCTTCTGTACCTCAGGATGCTGACACTGTGAATATGAGAATTGTATTTTTTCAGGGACTGTCTATGTAGGGTAACGGTGTCAGCTGAAGCCCTGGGATCCCTGGTTCTAATGAGAGTAGCATGTGCCAAAAATGTCTCTAGATATTGCTGAATGTTCGATGGATAAAATCACTTCCTGTTGGGGACCACTGCCCTAGACCCTGGAGCAGCGGCGTTCTCAACCTTCCTGATGCCTCGGCCCTTTAATACAGTTCCTTGTGCTGTGCTGACCCCCAGACATAAAATTATTTCCTTGCTACTTCATAACTGTAATTTTGCAACTGTTATGAATCGTAATGTAAACTATCTGATAGGCAACCCCAGAGGGGTCGAGAACCCCAGGTTGAAAACCACTGCCCTGCAGAGACTGAAGCCAGAAAGCTCACCTCAAATAGACCAAGCTGCTGGGTCCGACACCCAGTAGGTGCTACATAGATGAGTTCGAACCCCCGGGGTGGCTCCTAAAATTCTCATTTCCTGAGTTCAAGGAGAGGTGATTTTTGTTGTCGATTTTCCAATTCTAATATCCACTGATGTAGTTTAGTTTTAACATCTCTTCCTTAGTGGCTCACACCTCTTGTTCTCAAAGGTTCATAGAATAATAATAGAAATTAAAGGTTATTAGGGGGACTGGGCAGATGGCCCAGGATTTAAGAACACTTCTTATTCTCCCAGAGGATCCAAGTTCTTTTCCCAGCATCCACACAGTGGCTGACATCTTTCACTGCAGTTCCAGAGGAGCTTGTGCCTTCTTCTGGCCTCCATGGTCACCACATGGAGACAAAACACCCATATAGTAAAATTTAAAAAATCTTAAAACTTACTATGAGCCAGGCAGTGGTGGCACATACCTTTAATCCCAGCACTTGGGAGGCAGAGGCAGGATTTCTGAGTTTAAGGTCAGCCTGGTCTACAGAATGAGTTCCAGGACAGCCAGGGCTACACAGAGAATGTCTCAAAAAACCAAAAAAAAAAAAAAAAAGTTACTATGACTAAGTATGGTGGTGTGTCTTAGTCAGGGTTTTACTCTGTGAACAGACACCACAACCAATGCAGGTCTTATAAAGAACAACATTTAATTGGGCTGGCTTACAGGTTCAGAGGTTTCAGTCCAGTATCATCAAGGCAGGAACAATGGTAGCTTCCAGGAGGAGCTGAGAGTTCCACATCTTCATCTGAAGGCTGCTAGCAGAATACTGACTTCTAGGCAGCTAGGGTGAGGGTCTTAAGCCCACACGCGCAGTGACACACCCACTTCAACAAGGCCACACCTCCAAATAGTGCCACTCCCTGAGCCAAGCATATACAAACTATCACATGGTGTATGCCTGCAGCCCAGCATTTGGGAGGCTGAGACAGGAGAATTGAGGCAGGAGCCAGTCTGCTCTATGATGTAGCAAGATCTTGTCTCCAAAGGATAACTATTATGCATCTGTTCTTTAAAAAGATTTCATTTTATTTTTAATTTTGTGTGTGTGTGTGTCTGTGTGTGTGTGTGTGAGTGTGCATGCGTTGTGTGCATGTGTGTGTTCATCTGAATGCAGGTGCTCTCAGAGACCAGAGGCATAAGACCTCCTGGAGCTGGAATTAACAGGTTGTTGTGGGTGCTAGGAATTGAACTCAGGTCCTCTGCAAGAACAGCGGGTGCTCTGAACGACTGAGCTACCTCTTCAGCCCCATTTCATGCACCTGCTTTAGATAATCAAACTTAACCTTAAAAATAAAACTAGTTAATATTTGTTTTATGTTTGCTGTGTGTCAGAGCACTTTGTATATCTGTGATAACCTTTTGAACGATTACCTATTTCGTTATACAGGCAAGGAGGTCCCGAGAGATTAGTGTGCCCAAACCACACAGCCGTGGAGGATTTAAGTAAGGGTACAAATCCAGGAAGTGTAGAGCTCTAGTACTTTTTTTGGAGACAGGGTCTTACTACTATATATGACCAGAGGTGACCTAGACGCCACAAAAACCTGCCTACTTCTGCCTCCCGAGGGCTGGTATCAAATGTGTGCACCACCATGCCCAGCTGCTGCTGCCTAGGATGGTTTCAAGTTGCAGCTTACTAGAGGAAATTCTCCAGCCGATCCTCCTGTCTCTACCTCCTAAGTGCGGGGATATCAGGGCTGTGCCACCACACCACGCCTGGATACCAAGTCTAGCTTTTAAATGTGCACTTAAAATTTGTTTTCTTCTTTTTCTCTTTTGTCTTTTCTCCTCCTCCTTGCCCATCTTGCTTTCAATCTCAATACCTCTCTCTCTCTCTCTCTCTCTCTCTCTCTCTCTCTCTCTCTCTCTCTCTCTCTCTCTCTCTCTCTCTCTCTCAGGAAGTACCCTTTGAATTGCCCAAGATGGACTCCGACTCTGGGCTCAGTGATCCTCTCAGGCTAGCCTCCTGAGTAGCTGGCACTTGATACTATATTTGGCAACATAATATGCTCTCTTCTTGTTTGTTTGTTTATTTTGTGGGGAGGGTAGGAGTTGAAACTAAGTCTTGTTTTTGTTTTGGTTTGTTTTCTTGGTTTTTGGAGACAGGGTTTCTTTGTGTAGCCCCCTGGCTGCCCTGGAAAGCACTCTGTAGACCAGACTGGCCTGGAAGACACAGAGATCTGCCTGCCTCTGCCCCCTCCATTGCTGGGATTAAATGTGTGCACTACCACTGTCTGGGTCTTATGCAGCTTAGCTTGGTCTTGAACTCACCATGTAGCAGAGAGTAATCTTGAACCAATGGCTGATACTTCTACCTTCACAAGTGCTGGTAGTACAGGCATGTATCAAGAATATGCACTTTTAGCCAGGCGGTGGTGGCGCACGCCTTTAATCCCAGCACTTGGGAGGCAGAGACAGGCGGATTTCTGAGTTCGAGGCCAGCCTGGTCTACAGAGTGAGTTCCATAACAGCCAGGGCTACACAGAGAAACCCTGTCTCGAAAAACCAGAAAAGAAAAAGAAAAAAAAAAAACAACAAAAAAAATGCACTTTTAACTGCTTTGCTAGCCCATCCTGTCAAGGAGTATTATTATTTTTGTATTTTTGTTTTTTAAGTGATGCAGGAAAAAATAGTATTTACTATATAATATGCATGTTTTATGGTGTATATATTATGTAATCACATTATATAATATAAAATGCACACTATATAGCATGTAATGTTATTTAATAAGCTAATATATAATATATACATTATATATTTTATATAGTATATATAGTATATAATATGCAGAAGATCAGGATTCAAAACAAGTCTCACTGTTAACTATATTACATGTACCCCTTATTGTTAGTCATGTTGCTAAATAGGAGAGTAGCTTTGATCCTTACTAAATATAATCTCGAGGGCTGGAGAGTGGCTCAGTGGTTAAAGTGCTTGCCTTGCAAACATGAAGGTCTGAGTTCAAATCCCTGAACCCACATTAAGCTGCATGTGCTACATGTCTGTAATCCCAGCGCTTCCACAGTGAGATGGAAGGTGGAGACAAGATGACAGCCAGGGACTGAGACTGCAGGTTGTCATGTGCACGGCAAGCCTGTGCCTATACACATGAACACACATCACACCCAACACAAACATAGCAACAAGTCTTCATGTCCTTAATCATAAGAGTAATTTGTAAGAGAGCTAGAAAAACAAAGTCAACAAGGATCTTGCAGACTGGCGTCTTTCTTAGTTGTGTCCTGAGAAGTACAAAGTACTAGGAGACTGTCACTGTGAACTCAGACCAGCCTTTTCATCTTTCTGAGTCTCAATTTACTCTTTTTAAAAAGCATTCATTTAAAAATCTGTCTTTAAGTAGGGATAAATTATTCTTGAACAAAATGATCCTAGATAGTTTTCCCTTCAAGTCAAGTGTCTTGTTGTTTAAATAAACTTCTTGTTTAAAAAAAAAAGCATTCATTTAGGGCTTGGAGAGATGGCTCAGTAGCTAAGAGCACTGGCTGCTCTCCCAGAGGACCTGGGTTTGATCTCCAGCAACCACTTGGCAGCTCACAACCCTCTGTGACTCCAGTCACAGGGGATCTGACACCCTCTTCTGGTTTACTTATGCCCCAAGCACCGTACGGTTCTCATATATGCATACAGGCAAAAACAGGAGAAAAAAAAACCCAACAAAACATACACATACATTTAAAATAAATAAATCTAAATAATCATTGTGTGTGTATACAGAATAGTATTCTGAAAAGGGGAAAGGAAAGGTCTCTGAGATCATGTGAACCTGAGGGATTCAGATCTTCTTCTGTTTTTTTAGATTTGTGGACTCAGAAGGCAGATGCAGTAGGCTACACTTTTCTTATCACTAAAATCAAAGAATGCCCAGTTCATACTCTTATGTTGACTAAGTAAAACAAGAAACCGTAGCCTAAATGCCAAGCCTGGAGCTGGACACTTGGAAGACTGTCAAATAATAGTAAAAGGTTTTATAAGTTCCCACCTGGGCTGGAGAGATGGCTCAGTGGTTAAAGAGCATTGACTGCCCTCCCAGAGGGCCTGTAGTTCAATTTCCAGCAACCACATGGTGGCTCACAACCATCTGTAATGGAATCCGATGCCCTCTTGTGGTGTGTCTGAAGAGAGCGAGAGCGACAGTGTACTCATATACATTAAATAAATAAATAATAAATAAATAAATAAATAAAATAAAATAAATCTTTTTTTAAAAAAAAGTTCCCACCTATCTTTGGTCAGTCAATTTTTTATTTTGTGTGAGAATGTGTTTTCTTTTTCTTTCTTCTTCTTCTCCTCCTCTTCTTCTTCTTCTTTTTCTTCCTCTCCTCCTCCTCCTCTCTCCTCCTCCTCCTCCTCTCTCTCTCTCTCTCTCTCTCTCTCTCTCTCTCTCTCTGGTAATGGTTTCAGTCTGTGAGTGGAGAGCCCTCTAGTGTTCATTATACCCACTAGATTCAGGCTGACCTTTGAGAACTGAAAGAAAAGCCAGACCTGGAGTTAGATGGCTCTGCCAATATGAGCACTGGTTTTTCTTCCAGAGGACCCAGGTTCATATTCTCAGCATCCATATGACATCTCACGACTGTCCATAACTCCAGTTCCAGGGGATCTGACACCCTCACACAGACATGCATGCATGCAAAACACCAATGCACATGAAAATAGAATAAATTTAAAGAATGACCGACAACTAACTATGTGGGATTAAAGCAAACCCGAGGATGGAAAACCTTGTGAAAGGAAGCAGTCGGAACCCTGGTTAATCTCAACCATCCTAGCATGCACAATTTGCATTCTGTTTCAGCGGCTGCTGACGGTAGTTGGAACCAAAGAGAAAGGAAGTGGGTATACATTAAGAAGAAAAATTCAGTGGACTGATGTATGGAGAACCTGAAGGAAGAAATCAACAATAACAAGTAGCCCAAGTGGGCAGTTTCTAAAGATCAAGAAAACGAGGAAGCCAAGGTCCCATCTGGAATTTGAGTAAATAGTAAGACACTTTAGGAGTAAGTCCTTCTAGGGAAACCTTTGGAATGTTCGCTTATTATTTATTGGGAGTAGGGGGACAGTTTGGGGCTGTTAAGGAATTCATCCTCCTGGGGGCCCAAGGTTGCTAAGACACCTTCCTACGATTGGAGTAGTTCTACTGTGAAACTGTACTGCCTTCATTGTGAAGTACTAAGCTACTGCACTGAACTAATCTTTAGGAGGCAATAACCTCCCTCACAATTTTTATAAAAAACTTTTTCAAAAAAAGCAAAGTACTTGTTACCGTATAAACTTTCTCGCTGAAAGCTGCCAGCTTTGACTGAAATTAACTGCAATATCTACTAGAAGATTCCAGAAAGACTGTGCTGCGAAAGAACCTTGTAAGTCGAAAGACAACACTTGGAAAATTCTTTCTTCTACAGACACCGAACCTTCGGCGAACCACACTACCCAGAAGACCTCGCGGCCCGGCCGGCCCTCGCGCCGTGCATTCTGGGATTAGTAGTTTTAGGGGCTTATTCGTCAGCTCGCGCGGTGCAGGCCCAGGAACTCGCTTTCCCGGCTCCCCGCGCGGCCAGGGTGCTCCTCCGTGATCAGGAAACGCGAAAGATGGCGACTGTTCGGCGACGTTGAGGCCGCGTTAGGCGGTTTAGGCGCGGGGTGGTGAGTCTTGGCGGTGGAGGCGGCTCCCACGAGTTTGGAGAGTGGGTGAGGAGCGGGAAGATAGCCGTAGCCTCAGCCTCTGGGACCGGACGGGGAAGAACGCCTCAGGGAAGAGGCACGAGCCAGGGCAGCTCTGGCGGGCAAGAGCGAAGGGGCGCGGGCCCCGGGAGTAGTGTTGGCTGCCCAGGGCACAGGCCACCTCCAGGACTGTATTATGAGCCTAGACTTTGGCCCTTGGACATCGCGCTTGCTATACGTCAGTCTGACCTAATTCTTGTTCCTTTACTTCGGCCAGACTGGAACTCTGATGTACTCCCAAAACCCACTCCATGCCTTCCGGCTTCGGCGTTGCCAGTATTACTCCTTTTGCCGGAGATTAGTTCTAACCCTGATCCACAGTTGCACAACTTCAAATTCTACCCATACTTTAAAAAGAGCCACTTCCTCTGTGGATCCTTCCATATCCTCTTTACGAATGGAAAGAAACGGCAACTTTGGATTCTTCGTCTGAGCGTTCTTATCTTGGCGTGTCTCATGCCTTCTACTGCTTCCTGTGGACAGAATTTCATTTTGTAATTTCCACAGGGCCTATAACTGAATCTTGCATATATAGTAGCGCTTCATTAACAATTAGTTGAAAATAATTGGCCTTTGCCCTACAAAGAACTGGGAAGCGCGGCCGGGGTCTTTTGGAGACCGGTCTTCTGTAGCTTAAGCTGGCCTTGAATTCAGTAGGCAGCTTACTCTGTTCTTTGAACGCTCAGTACTGCCTTCACCTTCCTAGTGCTATGATTACAGTTGTGGAGTACTAAGCATTTTCCGTAATTAAAAAAGTCTACATATTTCCCTGTAAGTCACCAGAGTAATTCTTTTCTAATGTAGTTTTTGGTTGTATCATACTCTGCTTAAAAGTCTTCTAATGTTCTCCTTGAAATTAAGTTGAAGTTAGAGTTAGGGGCCTTTGCCCTGGCCCCTAACAGTGTATTTTGCTTTTATTGCCAGTTCCCATTCTCTCCCAGACAAACATCACTCAAGTTTATAGTCTTTTTCTTTCTTTTCTTCTTGTTTTTCTTTTTATCCCACAGCTGTAGTGAAAGCCACCATAACTTCCACTTCTCCCCAAATCTAGTTCCTACTCTTGGTTTTAAGTTGAAATCCAAGTACCTTTGCCCCGGTTTCTAATGATTTCATGTTTGACTTCTCATTCATCTTTTTCTTTTCCTTTCTTTTCTTTTTTTTCTTTCTTTCTTTTTTTTTTTTTTTTTTGGTATGTATGGGTGTTTTCCATGCATTTATGTTTGTGCATCACTTGAGTGCCTCGTGTTTGAGGAGGTCAAAGCAAGGTGTCGGATCCCCTGGAATTACAGGTGCTTGCTAGCCATCGTGTGGATGCTGGGGACCAAACCCAGTTCCTCTGGTAGAGCAGCCAGTGCCTTAACCACTGACCCATCTCTCCAGCCCCTGACCTTGTCTTTTTAAAAAATTATTGGCTATTTGTTTTATTGTTCAGTGGTAGAAGGCCTGAGTGCAACAGTGCCACGCATAGACACAAGAGCACAACCTGTGAGGATCAGTTCTCTCACTGTCATGTGGGTCACAGGGAGCAATCTCAGTTGGTCAGGTTTGCTAGCAGGCATGTTTTCCCGTTCAGCCCGCCTGTGCCCCCCCCCCCCCCCCACTGACCTTCTCTGGAATCAGCGTCCCCATGGGTCTGTACCCACTTAGCCGCAGTCTCTGGAGAGCGTCATGCTGAGCCATTGTTCCCTCAGTGTTGCTGTGTCCCGCTGTTTCTTCTACCGTCAGATTTCAGTGTAAATGTTAACCTAAGAAGTCTTCCCTGAGAGTTCCTTCTTCATCTTTCCATATCATATTACTCCTTCTGGTTACTTTTCTAGAGCTCATTCTGAGTATCTGACATAACATGCTACGCTGAATTCATGCTTCCTGAAATCAAAGAATTTGTGTTAGTTACGGTGTCACCTCCAGGACCCAGAACAGCTCCTGGCACTAGAAGTAGTTCAGTGCACACTGGTTGAACAGTGAGGCCAGGTGTGGTGCAGGCACTTCTAATCCCAGCACTTGGCATTAAAAGCAGATCGAGGTAGATCTTTGTGAATTTGAGGCCATCCTGGTCTACATAGTGAGTTCCAGGCTAGCCAAGGGCCACATAGAAAGGCAATTGTCCCAAAACAAACAAACAAACAAAACAAACACCCCAAGGATGCTTTATAGACAAAGCATTGTTTTCTTTTGGGCTGGTTTCTTAGGGCTGTAACTAGAAGAGCCATTCTGTGAAATGCATGATATACTGATTTAGACTGTTCTGTCATTTTCTGGTTAATTGTGAGATAAAACTTCAGAAAATTCTGTTTGTTGGTTTTGTTTTTTTTCTTTTTTTTTTTTTTTTGGTTTTTCGAGACAGGGTTTCTCTGTGTAGCCCTGGCTGTCCTGGAACTCACTCTGTAGACCAGGCTGGCCTCGAACTCAGAAATCTGCCTGCCTCTGCCTCCCAAGTGCTGGGATTAAAGGCGTACGTCACCACCGCCCAGTGGTTTTGGTTTTTTCATCCTCACATTTTCCTTTCTTAGGCAGACAGCAGTTCCTGGCACTGGAGAGGAGGATTGTAACAAAATGCTTAGGACATTGATGTTCCTCCATTGATTCATGAAGTCACCTGGGAATCAAATGAACTCTTAAGATGATGTGCCCCAAGTCAGGGATGACAATGGGATGGAGGCGGTTTCAGACTTGCGTGTGCCTTTAGCTCCTGGGTGAACTTGTTTTTATAGTTGGAGAACAGTTGGTAGTGTGCTGTGTGCGCAGCGTACCCCAGGCAGGAGGGGAATAGACCAGACTCCTGCTCGAACCTCTCAGGAGGACAGTAGATAGGCCTGTCTACCTAAAGAAGACAGACCACCAGGCTGGGAGACCTGAGGAGACATTGTCAGCTTATCAGTCAGTCACCTCTGGGACTTCTAGTTGAGACACTTTCCATTGCTTAATGTTTTTTATTGAAATAATTGTCATTTCCCAGGCAGCTCCTGGGCACCCTTCATGGTTTTCCCATTGCTTAACTAGAGGTACAGTCTGTCCTCTCTCTCTCTCTCTCTCTCTCTCTCTCTCTCTCTCTCTCCCTCTCCCTCTCCCTCTCCCCTCCCTCCCTCTCCCCCTCCCTCCCTCCCTCCCTCTCCCTGGACTCTTCACATTTATTTATATTCTGTGTGTGCACACACACTCACTTGTCACAGTGCACGTGTGGAGGTCAGAGGATGAGGTTGAGGAGTCAGTTCTTCCTTCTACCGCACAGGTTCCGGGAAGCAGACTCAGTCTGTCAGACTGGACATGGAACGCCTTCCCCCACAGAGCCATTGCAGCGGCCCTCTGCGTTATCTTTTGAAACAAAGGTTTCACTGAACCCAGAGCTCATCAGCTTGGTCAGGCTGACCACTGGGCTTCAGGGTCGATCTGTCTGCCCGAGCAGCACTGGGGCTACAGTGTGTGCAGTACACCTGCGCCTCACATGGGCACCGGGTCCAGGGTCTGGTCGTCATGCTTGTGCAGTAGACAGCTGAGATCAAGCCATCTAGAGGCGCATTTCTTTAAATCTGAGTAAAAGTGTTTTGTTTTCTCCTCTGGGGTTTTGTTTTTTAAATGGTGTTGATTACTTTTTGTTTTTGAGATAATAGGCCCAGCTAGCCCTGTCTCAACAATCGAACAGTGAATATATAAGAGAAATCACAGGGAGACACTATAGTGTAATGAGTAAGTTCGGGCTTTTCAAGATAGACTACCAGGTCTTTGCTGTTTAGAATTTGTGTTATCTCGAGCAAGTTAGTGTATGCACCCGTGCCTCAGTTTCCTTGTCTGTGGAGTAGGTACACTGTACATGTATTGGTGGCTTTGCTGAGCTGTACCTGAGGAGTACTTGGCTTTCTCACCCAGATGGCAGGAGAACTGGCTGACAAAAAGGACCGAGACACATCACCCAAGGAGGAAAGGAAGCGATCACGAACTCCTGAGAGAGATCGAGATAGAGACCGGGACCGGAAGTCCTCCCCATCTAAAGACAGGAAGCGGCATCGCTCACGGGAAAGGCGTCGAGGAGGTAGCCGTTCTCGCTCTCGGTCCCGTTCCAAGTCTACAGAGAGGTAAAGTGACTTATTCTGTTACATGAGGAGGGGTCAGGGTATGTTTGACACCTGCAGTGTTAACTGCTTTTTGTACAGGGGCCTCCCCTTGTCCCAGGTGACCTCCAAGGACACTCAGCATTCCCATTCCTTTTTCCTCCGCTTTTCTGAAGTGCAGTCTCACTGTAGCCCTCCTGAGGCTGTGCCTGTAGGCGTTCCCATGGTACCCAGCTGAGTGACTAGTTCCTGAAGATGGGAAATGAGCTTCTGGTGGAGATGCAGATGGTCGAGGCAGATGTCTCACCTGTTCTCACAGCCCCTGATCTGCCCTCACTACTAAAACATAGCTCAGTGACAGGGCTCGGGAAGATCCTCTTAGATCAGGATCTGTGCTGTCAAGGGTCGAGCCTGGGCTCAGTGGTAAAGCACTCGCATGTGAGCATGAGGCCCTGAGCTAGGATCCTGAGCACACAGGTAAGAGTTGCATGTGGCCGGGCAGTGGTGGCGCACGCCTTTAATCCCAGCATTTGGGAGGCAGAGGCAGGTGGATTTCTGAGTTCGAGGCCAGCCTGGTCTACAGAGTGAGTTCCAGGACAGCCCGGGCTATACAGAGAAACCCTGTCTCGAAAAACAAAAAAAAACAAACAAAAAAAAGAGTTGCATGTGGCAGCATGCACCTGCCAGGCCCCATGGAGGGGCTTGCCCAGCCAGCCAACCAGCCCGTAAGCTCCAGGTTCTCTGAGAGATCCTGTTTACAAAAAAAGAAAGAGGGCTGGAGAGATGGCTCAGCATTAAGAGCACTGATTGCTCTTGCAGAGGTCCTGAGTTCAATTCCCAACAACCACATGGTGGCTCACAACCTCTTCCAGTGAGTCTGAAGGAAGCAACAGTGTGCTCACATACATGAAATAAATAAGTCTTAACAAAAAGAAGACAAAGAAAAAAGAAGAAAGAAAGAAAGAAAGAAAGAAAGAAAGAGAAGGAAGGAAGGAAGGAAGGAAGGAAGGAAGAAAAAGGAAGGAAGGAAGAAAGAAAGGAAGAAAGACGGAGATGGCTGAACAGCTCAGCGCACTGACTGCTCTTCAGAAGATCCAGGCTCAATTAGTAGGATTCTGAACATCCACATGGTGGCTCACGTCAGTCTGTAATTCTAGTTCAAGAGGATCCAGAGCCCTCTTCTGGCCTCTTTGGGCAACAGGCACACATGTGCTTGTGGGCAACAGACATACATGTGGGAAAACACACATAGAAGGGGTTTTGTTGTTGTTTGTTTGGTTGGTTGGTTAGTTGGTTGGTTTTTGAAGTGGAAGGACTGGAAAAATCTCCCAGTGGTAAGCATAAGTACCTAAGTTCAAATCCCCAGCATCCAAGTAAAGAGCTATGAATGCCTGTAATCCCAGAAACAGGCAGGCTCCACGAGATCATTGGCCAGCCAGATTAGCCAGAATGATGTCTCCAGTCCAGTAAGAGACTGCTTGTTTAGACTTGGTGAAGGGATGGGCTTAGCAAAGTGAGGGCACGCAGCCAGAGCCAAGGCTTGCTTCTCACTCGTCCTCAAATGAGCTTCAGCAGAAGTCGTGGCCAGATTAGATCTGATTAAAGGCTTGTCTTCCTACCTCAAAGATTTGGATTAGAAGTGGGTCTTTCTACTTCAGATTAAGCAAAAATCCCTCACAGATGTACCCTCCATTTTTGGGTTTTAGTTCCAGACGTGGTTAAGTTTATAACCAAGTATAGCCATCATAGAGACCTCATGTCTAATGCCAAGAGCTGTAGAGGAAGCCATCTGACATCCTGCTTGTACCTGCACACTACCATGCATTCATCATGCACATATACACCATACGCATGTGCACATGTGCACACGTGCACACACACACACACACACAGACACACAGATCTTACTGAGAACATTCTCCAGTTTGTTAACCATTACGTTGAGGAGAAGAGAGCATAGAACCTTCTCAGTGAGGTAAGAAACTCTAGAACCAACCTGGGATTTCTTCATTTTCTGTCTTCCAGGGAGCGACGGCATAAAGAGCGGGAGCGAGATAAGGAACGGGACCGGAATAAGAAGGAGAGGGAGCGGGACAAGGATGGACACCGACGGGACAAGGACCGCAAAAGATCCAGGTGAGGAGGGACTGGGCTTTAGGAGATGTGTCCAGCTCTCCCGCTCCACAGCTTAGTTTCATAGAAGAAAATAGTTCCTCTTAGCAGATCCCATTGGTAGTTTCTACAGAATCGTTTTCCTCAGAAAGCGTGTGCCGTGTGTGCCTTTTCCATTTATTTGTTTGTTTGATTAATCAGTGTCTTCTTACGTAGCCCTGGGTGGCCTGCAACTTCCTGTGTAGACCAGTTATGGATGGCCTTGATCTCTTGCTCCTCCTGCCTCGCTTGGCCTCGGAAGTGTTGGGATTACAGGTGTGAGCCTCTGTGCTCAGCTCAGCATGTATCTTCTTCAGAAAGTAAAGTGGCTCGTCCTTAAAGCAGCCTGTGACTGATGAAAATGATTAGCTACTGTCCTGTCCCAGAAAACGCTACAAAATGAAGTAACTCAAGATGGTCAAATCTTTACACTCATTTTAACACTTGTGTAATTGCCCAGGCCAAATACAGCATATTTGAAAAGCCACCAGGTATCTGAAAAATGTCCCTTTAAAGCAGTGTGTGGCATCCAAGCAGGATAATGATAGAGTCCCAAGGTGTCCTGAGCCCAGAGGAGACTAGACAACAGGGTCAGCGCTCCCAGAACAGAGCTGAGAATGCAGAGTGTGCTGACCAGACCTCTAGTCATTGGACAGGAGCACATGCACACACCCCCACACACACAGTTAAAAATAAAAGTAGTGTCTTAATTACAGAACATAGATTTCTTTTTTTTTTTTTTTTTTTTAATGGTTTTTCGAGACAGGGTTTCTCTGTGTAGCCCTGGCTGTCCTGGAACTCACTCTGTAGACCAGGCTGACCTCGAACTCAGAAATCCGCCTGCCTCTGCCTCCAAGTGCTGGGATTAAAGGCGTGCGCCACCACCGCCTGGCTCAGAACGTAGATTTCTTTACATCTATTTGTGTGTCTGTGTGTTCTGTCTACGTGTGTGCATGTGTACTGTCTGCATGCCTGGGGCCCTCTGAGGTCAGAAGGGGCGTTGGACACCCAGGGACTAGAGTTCTGTGTGGTTCTGGGGCTATGATCCATCATGTAGTTCTGGGAACTGAACCTGGGTCCTTTGCAAGCTCAGCAAGTGTTCTTACCCAATGGCCTTGTTCCTCTGGAAACTTACTATGCAAAGGGTTTTTCTTGTTTGGGTTTTTCTTTTTTCTTTTTCTTTTTTTTTAAGTAGAACAAATATTGATTTATTAAGGAAAAAGTGAGGAAGAACTCTGGAGGACTGGCGAGATGGCTCAGCAGGTTAGACCCTTGCTGACCAACAAGTTTGATGACCTGAGGAGTTTGAGCCCCAGAACCCACAGGAGGGAAGGGGAGAATTGACTTCCATCAGTTGGCCTCTGACCTCGTACATATTTACAGGCATACACATGCGTGCGCATACACACACACACAATGTAGCAATACAAGAGTTTAAATGGTGGCACATGCCTTTAATCCCAGTACTTGGGAGGCAGAGGCAGCCAGGATTGAGGCCAGCCTGGTCTACAGTGTAAGCTCCAGGACAACCAGGGCTACACAGAGAAAGCCTTTCTAAAAAACCAGAGAGAGAGAGAGAGAGAGAGAGAGAAAGAGAGAGGGAAGGGGGGAGAGTGGGACAGGCTCCAAGGGAGCACCACACTGCCGCTCTACTGCGTTCTGATCAGGCTCGTGGTGTGGGGGAGAGGCAAAGGCAGAACTTGGAGGCCCTCTGTAGGTTGCTTAACACCCAGCAAACGTGAAGAACCCTGAGCCGGGACTCTGAGCAGGGGAAGGCACACAGGGTGTGAATCCCAGGCTCTCCTCGGCTGGGCAGGGCTCAGCTGTGTGTCTTCAATTCACTGTGTATTGTAACATGAAGGGTTTTAGTTTTCAGTGTGCAACTATTGTTGAGGATTAGTCTTTGTAAATTTTTAATTTGGGGGCACATGCAAGATAGGGTCTTGCTGTATTTCAGGTTGGCCTGGACTCGCTATGAAGTAATACAGGCTACTCTAGAACTTGGGATTCTCTTACCTCAGTCTCTTGAGTGCTTGGATTGTAGGCATACATCACTATACTTGGCTTTTAGTTTTACTTTTTGAAATTTATTTATCTTATTTTGTGCATGTGAGTATTTTGCCTTCATATATGTTGTGCAGCACACAAGTCCCTGCTGCCCATGGAGGTCAACAGAGGGTGTCAGACGGTAGTGAGCCACCACATGGGTGCTGGGAACTGAACCTGGGTCTTCCTTGAAGCAGTGGCTGCCTAACCACAAACCTTTCTTGCGTCTGTTTCTGGTTGGTTGGTTTTGGTTTTTATTATTTTTTTAGACAGGGTCCTACTTGGTAGGCAGAGTGGTCTTGAACTTGCCTCTGTCCTCCTGTGGGATAGAGTACAGGCGTGAGCCAATATGCCTGTCTTGCTTGCTGTTTAGATTTTTTTTTCTTATTTTAATTTTTTTTTTTTTTTTTTTTTTTTGGTTTTTCGAGACAGGGTTTCTCTGTGTAGCCCGGGCTGTCCTGGAACTCACTCTGTAGACCAGGCTGGCCTCGAACTCAGAAATCCACCTGCCTCTGCCTCCCAAGTGCTGGGATTAAAGGCGTTCGCCACCACCGCCCGGCCTTATTTAAAATTTTTAAAAAGTATTTCTTTCATATTTTGAGATTATACAATAATTATATCATTTCCTTTTATTCCCCACTCAAAAGCCTCTCATATTCCCCTCCTCTCTTTCAAATTCATGACCTCCTCTTTGATTTTCATGTAAGTGTTGTTCCATACATGTATGTGTATGTATATATTCTAAAGTACATAAATGCAATCTGCACAGTACATACAATGTTACTTGTGTGTATGTTTCTAGGAGTGGCCATTTGGTATTGGATAACCACTTGGTGTGTTTGTTCCTGGAGAACTCTTGATCTCAGCCTTCCTGAGTTGCCTGTAGCTCTTTGTATAGGTTGAGGAGGGCTTCCACGTCCCTACATGTCTGTTGTGTTCCTTGTTCAGCTCATGTTTAAGTGGTCATGTTGGTGAGACTTATGGATGTGATTTTTCTTTCCTAATACAAAGTCTTTCTGTGTAGCCCTGGATGTCCTAAAACTCTATGTAGACCAGGCTGGCCCCAAACTCACAGAGTTCTGTCTGCCTATGTCTGCTTCTTGGGTGCAGGGACTAAAGGTGTGCGCCACTACGCCCTGGCTTGTTTGGAACTTTTGATAACAGTAGTGAAGGTCCACTTTTCTGAAAGCGTCAGTCAGAAGGAGGTTCAGGTAGAGTGAGGCCAAGGTGGGGCATCATTAGGTTTCGGAGCAAGCAGGGGACTGGGCCTTACTTGAGAAAGCTTTAGGACATGATTGCTGACCATGCCAGTCTTGAGTAATAGGAAAACTTCTATCCTCTCACGGAGGTTCAGCCTGAACCTCATTCAGGGGCGGGGGTAAGACAGACAGCTATGACCTTTCTCCTTTTTCCTTAAAGCTTGTCTCCTGGTCGAGGAAAAGATTTCAAGTCTCGGAAGGACAGAGATTTTAAGAAGGGTGACGAGGATGAGCATGGTGACAAGAGACCTAAGGTAAAGGCAGACTGATGCATCTCTGTCTCCTTTAGGGGAGATAATGCCCACCCCCGCCTCTGCCCCCACCCCAAGACAGGGTCTGTTTGTGAAGTCCAGGATGGCCTGGAACTCACAGAGATCCGCCTGCCTTTGTCTCCCCAGTGCTGGGCTTAAAGGTGTGGGCCACTGCCACTACTACCATTACTACCATTGCCCATCTGAAAAAGAGAATCTGTTTGTTTGTTTGTTTTGTTTTGTTTTTTCAAGACAGGGTTTCTCTGTGTAGCCCTGGCTGTCCTGGAACTCACTCTACAGAGTGAGTCTACAGACCAGGCTGGCCTGGAATTCAGAAATCCGCCTGCCTTTGCCTCCCAAGTGCTGGGATTAAAGGTGCATGCCACCACTGCCCGGCTGAGAATCTTCATTTTTTTGTTTGTTTGTTTGTTTGTTTGGGTGATGATTCCTTTATATTTTTTATGTGTATTGATGTTTTGTTTGCATGTATGTCTGTGTGAGGGTGACAGATCCCTTGGAACTGGAGTTATAGATAATTGCAAGCTTCCATTATGTGTGCTGGAATTTTTCTAGGTCCTCTAGAAGAGTAGGCAGTGCTCTTAACGTCTGAGCCATGTCTCTAGTTCCATGAGGGAGAATCTTTATGAACCAAGTTGCCATGTTTTTTCCCATGCTCAGATCCAGCCACTGTCTCTGGAGGAACTTCTGGCCAAGAAAAAGGCTGAGGAAGAAGCTGAAGCTAAGGTGAGTGTGGTGTCTGGAGTAACTGTGTGTTTTTATCAGAGTATATACTGTCTTAAGCAAGTGGTTAGAGCCTTCCTGGGTCTCTCTAGCAGTGATGTATATGGTCATTTCCAGCCCCTAGATGCTGTTAACCATTCCCTTCTGTCTTGAAGCCCAAATTCCTCTCGAAAGCAGAGCGGGAGGCTGAAGCTCTGAAGCGGCGGCAGCAGGAGGTGGAGGAGCGCCAGAAGATGCTTGAAGAAGAGAGGAAGAAAAGGAAACAGTTCCAGGACTTGGGCAGGAAGATGCTAGGTTTGTTTTCTGTCCTATGTAGAAAGAATGGGGTGAAATTCTGGAAAGAGATAGAAAGGGAGACTGGAGCTCTAGCTCTTGTAGAACTTGCCCACCATTCGAAAGGCCCGGGGTCTGATCTCCAACCACTGCGAAAGGAAAGGTGGGGCAGAGGATGGGGACCTGTTTTTCCAGAGTTTGGAAAAGGAAAGAATGGTGAAAGTTCATGGAAATATCTGTTAGGTCCCCTTCCCACCACATGTCCACTCGCTTTCCTCACTTGTCCCTGTTGACTGCATTCCTTCTGTGACCTCTTCCTCCCACGAGCTCTTTCTGCAGCTGTCCTTCTTTGTCTGCAGAAGATCCTCAGGAGAGAGAACGGAGGGAGCGGAGGGAAAGGATGGAGCGGGAGACCAATGGAAACGAGGATGAGGAGGGGCGGCAGAAGATCCGCGAAGAAAAGGACAAGAGCAAGGAGCTGCACGCCATTAAGGTGCGGCCGAGACGAGACCCTGCAGACCGGGTCAGTCATTTGTCTCTCTGGTCTCAGGCCAGGCCTCGAGGCTTACAAGCTGTGTGCTCTTCCCTGATAGGAGCGTTACCTGGTGGCATCAAAAAACGGCGCCGAACAAGGCATCTCAATGACCGAAAGTTGTGTTTGAGTGGGATGCGTCTGAAGATACTCCATGACTACAACCCCCTGTGAGTGCTTTGTACCGGGTCCTGGGGCTGGGACATTTGAGTGTCCTAAAAAGCTGGTGACAGAAAAAGCAAACAGGCTAGGAAGAGGAAGTTGATAGACCAGCACTCAGCCATCTTCCTGAGCAGGGGAAGATGCTTGTAGGTGGCCAAGAGACGGCGCCGGTTTCCAACTTGGCCGGCGCCGCCTACTATGCTAATGAGGTATTGGCCCTAACCAATCCTGAGAGAACAGGCAGCCAGGTCCGCCCCCTTGGAAGGGTATATAACAAAGGCGGCTCAGCTGCCGGGGAGAGTGTTCCAGAGGTCGTCGTCGGAGAGAGTCGCCAAGGAAGAAGAGAAGAAGAAGCCGCTACAGATGCTGGCTATGGGGAGAGTTGGTGCACGTTGGCAGTCTGCCCTTGCTGTGAATAGCTCAGTTTTCTCCCTCTGTCTCCATCCCAGGTACAAAGAGCGGCACCAGGTGCAGCTGTTGGGGCGGGGCTTCATTGCAGGCATTGACCTAAAGCAACAGAAGCGAGAGCAGTCACGTTTCTATGGAGACCTAATGGAAAAGAGGCGAACCCTGGAAGAAAAGGAGCAGGAGGAGTGAGTAATCGGGGTTAGGGTGGTTGTGCAGAGCCCAGAGTCTAAGAAGTAGTGTACTGGTTTTACTTAACCTCCATCATGTCTTCTTCAGAGCAAGACTCCGCAAACTTCGGAAGAAGGAAGCCAAGCAGCGCTGGGATGATCGTCATTGGTCCCAGAAGAAGTTAGATGAGATGACAGACAGGGACTGGCGGATCTTCCGTGAAGACTATAGCATCACCACCAAAGGTGGCAAGATCCCCAATCCCATCCGGTCCTGGAAAGATTCATCTCTGCCCCCACATATCTTGGAAGTCATTGATAAGTGTGGCTACAAGGTAAAGGGACAGACTGGCCCAGAACATCTTCCAGTTCCTCTCCTACATTCTAGGACTGTAAATGTAGTTGGGACTGGAAAACTTTGTTCCTTCGCTATTTAGTGTCTTCTCTGCCCATGGCACCAAACTCACTATGCCTGTCACTTTGTGGTGGAAGTGTGGGCCGTTAGGGCTCATGCTTTTCCTGTGTGTCTCCGTATATGGTAGTAGCATGCTTTGCCCACTGTGTTAGCGCTATCCCAGACAGTGTGATTCTCTACCCATGACTTTTGTTCTGGGTCACTGCAGGAGCCAACACCTATCCAGCGTCAGGCCATTCCCATTGGGCTACAGAATCGTGACATCATTGGTGTGGCTGAGACTGGCAGTGGCAAGACCGCAGCCTTCCTCATCCCATTACTGGTCTGGATCACCACACTTCCCAAAATTGACAGGTAGGCTCAGCCATTATCAGTTGGCTGGGTTGGAGGGTAGGACGGAGGAGGCAGACTAGAGTCAGTAGCTGTTTTGTTTGTTGTCTGTAGAGAGAGGCCAAGATTCCCTTGGTTATCTTGTAGTCTGATTTTTACATGGGCTCACCAACCTGCCCATTCCCATAGATGCTCCTAAGAGTGACTTTGTCTCCTTCCTGCTTGTGGTCCGATGAGACCAAAGCTTATGGAGTTGGGGGATATCCCATTTACCACAGGATCGAAGAGTCAGACCAGGGCCCTTACGCCATCATCCTGGCGCCCACCCGTGAGTTGGCTCAGCAAATTGAAGAAGAAACCATCAAGTTTGGAAAGCCGCTCGGTATCCGCACCGTGGCCGTCATTGGTGGCATCTCCAGAGAAGACCAAGGCTTCAGACTCCGCATGGGTTGTGAGGTTTGTTCCTTAAATGAGCTTTAATTAATTACATTCATATATACCAGTAATAATGCTAATAATTAATGGGAATCACAACAGCCATATGAAAGCAGGTAGTGATAGAGATTGTACACTGTTTAATAAATCATCTGCAGTCCAACACGGCCGTCAGTGGGCGCTGTGAAGGAGGGAAGGCTTCATAGCCAAAGCCTGTGTTCTTACGAAAGCATGTTGTTGACATGGATTCCTCAGAGGAGATGGAGAGATCCTGTAAGGATCTGAGAGAGTGGTTCTCCTGTAGACCTCTCACTGTAATCCCCGCATGTTGCTCCTTCCACAGTGCTCCCTAGTCTCTCTCCTTCCACAGTGCTCCCTAGTCCCTCCCCTTCCACAGTGCTCCCTAGTCTCTCTCCTTCCACAGTGCTCCCTAGCCTCTCTCCTTCCACAGTGCTCCCTAGCCTCTCTCCTTCCACAGTGCTCCCTAGCCTCTCCTTCTACAGTGCTCCCTAGCCCTCTCCTTCTACAGTGCTCCCTAGCCTCTCCTTCTACAGTGCTCCCTAGCCTCTCCTTCTACAGTGCTCCCTAGCCCCTCTCCTTCTACAGTGCTCCCTAGCCTCTCCTTCTACAGTGCTCCCTAGCCTCTCTCCTACAGTGCTCCCTAGCCTCTCTCCTTCCACAGTGCTCCCTAGTCTCTCTTCCACAGTGCTCGCGAGGCTTTTTTCCATCTAAGCTAGTTCCTCCTGATCCTCCCACCTGTCTAACCCTGGATCTTATTAGAAACCCCATTCTTTCCTGAAGGAAACCGAAAGTAGCAGACAGTTTCATGTCCGTTCTCAGGACCTTAAGTACCATATCTGACTGGAGATTGAGGTCCAAGTTCCTTAGCATTGAAAGTCTGTTGCCTAAGTGGGTAGAAAGTTCACAGCAGAGGAAAAAACGGGAGTTGTTTGCTAAGGCCATATATGATTACACTGTATCTCCCAGATTGTGATCGCCACCCCAGGACGTCTGATTGATGTGCTGGAGAACCGTTACCTGGTGCTGAGCCGCTGTACCTATGTGGTTCTGGATGAAGCGGACAGGATGATTGACATGGGCTTTGAGCCAGATGTGCAGAAGATCCTGGAACACATGCCTGTCAGCAACCAGAAGCCGGACACAGATGAGGCTGAAGACCCGGAGAAGATGTTGGCCAACTTTGAATCAGGAAAACATAAATACCGTCAAGTAAGGCAACTTCCTTGGGAGAAGCTGAAACAGTTCCAAAGTTGTTTTCAGACCTTTCTTGCCAGGAGCACCCAGTGCACGTGTTCCAGCGTGCTAGTGTGCTGCACATGCTTCCAGTGTGCTAACATGCTGCACATGCTTCCAGTGTGCTAACAGTGCTGCACATGCTTCCAGCGTGCTAGTGTGCTGCACATGCTTCCAGTGTGCTAACAGTGCTGCACATGCTTCCAGCGTGCTAGTGTGCTGCACATGCTTCCAGCGTGCTAACAGTGCTGCACATGCTTCCAGTGTGCTAACAGTGCTGCACATGCTTCCAGTGTGCTAACAGTGCTGCACATGCTTCCAGTGTGCTAACAGTGCTGCACATGCTTCCAGCATGCTAGTGTGCTGCACATGCTTCCAGCGTGCTCGTGTGCTGCACATGCTTCCAGCGTGCTAGTGTGCTGCACATGCTTCCAGCGTGCTAGTGTGCTGCACATGCTTCCAGCGTGCTAGTGTGCTGCACATGCTTCCAGCGTGCTAGTGTGCTGCACAATGCTTCCAGCGTGCTAGTGTGCTGCACATGCTTCCAGCGTGCTAGTGTGCTGCACATGCTTCCAGCGTGCTAACAGTGCTGCACATGCTTCCAGCGTGCTAACAGTGCTGCACATGCTTCCAGCGTGCTAGTGTGCTGCACATGCTTCCAGCGTGCTAGTGTGCTGCACATGCTTCCAGCGTGCCAGTGGTGCCTGTGTACAGTCCTCTTGACAGTCCAAGGTGTAGAGCCAAGTAGCTTAGCCTGGAAAGCTGATGGTAGAGAGTCATGCTACTTAAAAAGAAGAAGGAAGTGCCAGGCACGGGGCCTGATGCCTAAAGCCCCGGCATTCAGGAGGAGGCAGAAAGATTGCCTGAAATTGAGACTAGCTTGTCTTACATGTGAGTTCCAGTCAGATCTATGTAGCAAGATCCTGCCTCCAAAAAGCTAAACAAAAGTAAGAACTGAGGGGCTGGTGAGCTGGCTCAGGAATGAAGAAGGCAGTGAACTGCCCTTCCAGAGTTCAGTTCCCAGCAACCGCATGGTGGCTCATGGCCATCTAGAAAGGGTCTGACGCCCTCTTCTGGTGTGTAGGTGCACTACAGAGAGAGCACTCAAGCATTACAAAATACAAATAAAAAAGAAATAGACAAGTTGGCCACTGGTGGCACTTTTAATCCACAGCCTTTGGAAGGCAGAGGCTGGTAGAGCTCTGTGAATTTGAGGCCAGTCTACAGATCGAGTTCAAGGACACCCAGTTTTTTTTTTTTTGTTTTCTCCGAGACAGGGTTTCTCTGTGTAGCCCAGGCTGTCCTGGAACTCACTCTGTAGACCAGGCTGGCCTCGACCTCAGAAATCTGCCTGCCTCTGCCTCCAAAGTGCTGGGATTAAAGGCGTGCACCACCACTGCCAGCGAGAAACCCTGTCTTGAAAAACCAATAATAATGGTGATCATGATGATGACGTAAGGAATCGTGATGCTACCTGGATCACAGGTGGGAGCAAATGCATGGGATGAAGAGACAAAGAACACTGTTTCCCAGGGTGACAGTGTCAGATTTATAGCAGGACTCATTTAATGTTTCTTAGCCTGTGCAGATTGTAGGGTATGCAGTTCCGTCTGCCTGGGCCCAGGGCTGAACCTCCTATTTTATAGACAGTCATGTTCACGGCTACTATGCCCCCAGCGGTGGAGCGTCTAGCCAGGAGCTATCTTCGGCGACCTGCTGTGGTGTACATTGGCTCTGCAGGCAAGCCCCATGAGCGGGTGGAACAGAAGGTCTTCCTCATGTCGGAATCAGAGAAGAGGTATGGGGGTGGTTGAGCTGGGAAACCTCAGTGCTTTTGTCTGACAGTTTCTTTGTGGGTTGGTTGCTTTGCTGTTTCCTTCTTTGCAAGGTCTCTGTTGAGGACCTCGGAGTTTGTTCATTGCTGGGGTTGAGTGTTGGGATTACTAAGTCTGGGGGGTTATTGTGTACCTGATTTTCCTCCCCTTCACCCCAGGAAAAAGCTGCTGGCAATCTTGGAACAAGGTTTTGATCCGCCCATCATCATTTTTGTCAACCAGAAGAAGGGTTGTGACGTGTTGGCCAAGTCTCTGGAGAAGATGGGGGTACGTCTGGCAGGCAGAGCAAAGCCAGCTCTAGCACTGCTGCTCTCTGACGCTAGGGATGGAGTGGGGAGAGTGTGCCTCCCACTCGCTGTTTAGTCTTTACACCATCTAACAAGCCAGGCCGGAGGGAGGGGAGGGAGAGCCGATCAGTTACTAGGGATCCCTCTGGTCCAGCCAGGCAGCCAGGTGCCAGTCTGTCTGCTGGGGTGGGCGGGGAGGCAGGCCCTGGCATGGCAGAGTGGTCTGTGCTCACGTGAGCACCGTGAGGACGGGAGGGGAGAGGAGGGGAGGGGTGCGGAATGACTAGGCCTATACTGCTAACAAGGTAAAAGGAAGTCCTCTCCACTCAGCTCCTGATGGCCTCCTTGCTAGCCCGTTCCCTCCTTCAGAACCTGTCACCTGCCTGGCTCTTCATGGCAGCACACTGCTGGGCCTCTCTGTCCCTGTCCTGCCTGCCCCCCCTCCATGTTCTTTCCTCACGTCACTGAACCCCTTCTCTGGCTTCCTGTGCTCTCCTGCTGTCTGCTCTCCGTCCTCCCTCTTCCCACTCCCTCTCCCTGAGTCCATTGCTTTCTGCCCTACAGTACAACGCCTGTACACTGCATGGCGGCAAAGGCCAGGAGCAGCGAGAATTTGCACTGTCCAACCTCAAGGCTGGAGCCAAGGATATTTTGGTGGCTACAGATGTGGCTGGTCGTGGTATTGATATCCAAGATGTATCTATGGTTGTCAACTATGACATGGCCAAAAATATTGAAGGTGAGTGCGTGCCTGCAAAGGTAGCTTCACCTCAGGGTTGGGAGAGGCTACTTAGGTTCTCCCTCTCAGAGTCAGGGTGCACTGAAAACTCTGCTTTAGTCTGGGGTGACGTCCCAGTGTCGAGGACACCTCATGGTGTGTGAAGAGTGCTGGCTAGGAGAGCCTTAATGTTGCCCTGGGACAAGTTGGTGGGAGTGGGGGATGGGCAAAGTGGAGAGCACTCTGGATTCACCGGGTGTAGACAGCAAGAGGCTTGCCCATGGAGGTCAGTCGGGTGGAGGGTTCCTTAAGAGTGGGAGCGAGAACATCTGGCTTGGTCCCGAGTGACATCCTTCTGCTCCCCAGATTACATCCACCGAATTGGCCGCACAGGAAGAGCAGGCAAGAGTGGCGTAGCCATCACTTTCCTCACCAAGGAGGACTCTGCCGTGTTCTATGAACTGAAGCAAGCCATCCTGGAGAGCCCGGTGTCGTCCTGCCCTCCAGAGCTAGCAAACCACCCAGATGCCCAGCACAAGCCAGGCACCATCCTCACCAAGAAGCGCAGGGAAGAGACCATCTTTGCTTGACACAGCACCCGATTGGATTGAAGCCATGTTCTGAAGCTGGTGCCTGCTCTGAAGCCCTCCGTCCCTTCCAGCCTCATCCTCGGGTCTTGGGGCTGAGGATGCAGAGTCCCTGGTCTGGAAGCCTGTGAGCTGGCCTCCATGGGGACAGGAAGGTGTTGTAGGAGGCAGGAGGAACATATTAGGTCGGGTTTGGCCAACTCTGCCCCTTGTAGCCGTTGTCCTGGCTGTGGGCAGCTGCCTAGCACCAGCCTGAGCAAACACCTGATCACCTGGAGGGGACTTCCTTAGCACATACGTGTGACTGTACTGTAGTAGGTGTTGCCCTGAGTGACCCAGGGGAGCTGGCATCGTGAGGATTGTGGACCTTGGACTCTGTCACTCAGCAGCTGGTTTCCCATTGAGTTTCAAGCAGGTTGAGAGCCTTTAGAAGGGTGCACAGCCCTGTGCCTCGGGTGCTGTGCGCTCTAGGCACCCCTCCCCCAGGGAATTTTTTTTTTTTAGATATGGGGACAGGATGAGCAGGCTGTGCCCATCATTAAGTCAGTGAAATTTCTGTTTTCTATTCTCCGAGAAGATAAGTTTGTATGTTCTGAGAATAAACACATGAGTATCAAAGCTGTCAACCCCTGGCTGCACTGTTCTCTCTGGGAAACTGAAGTCAGGTCTACAGCATTGGCTGAGAAAGTGAGAGGAAGGCCTGGCTTCTCAACTCTCCCATTTATCTGTAGGTGGCACTGGAGGACAGATGGGAGGACATGGCAGCAGTGTGTCTCTCTCCTTTTCTGTGTGACTAGGGTGACAAAGGGAGCAGCTGGAACAGCAATGAGCCAACATGTGCCAGATCCTGGCTTCCCTTACTCATGGGCTGGGTTGAGCCGAGTCTGTCTGGAGGACCGTACGTGGTCCCTCTGTCTCAGGCACATGCTGTCCCTTGCCCCCTAAAGGGAGGCAAGTATGTGAATCCAAATTGCAGCTGCTTGTGGAGCCCTCTGGCCCGGGGAGGGCAGTGGGAAGCTTTGACTCTTGTCATTTCCTCGCTTCTCAGAGCTAGTCCTTGTGTACTGCCAACTGTGTCCTCCAGTCGTCAGACCTGGGGTGCGGCGTGCCCATAAGTACAGTGCCTCTTGCTGCCTCTCCCCTCCCCCCACTCATGAATCCCTGGAAAGGGTCAGAATACTTCACCTCTGCAGACTCACAGAGACACATGAGCAAACAGACCAGAGACACAGGAGGGACTGTGCATGGTGTTTTATTGGAGATGACAATGAGGTGGGGCAGGTTCTTAATGGAGCATGCTCTGTAGGTCACAGCTAGGGCCATAAGGCAAGGGTAGCCATGTGGACAGCCTCTGGGGCTGTTCACTGTGTCCTGTTCCTCTCATCTAACCCTAACTTAAGTGGCAGCTATGAGTCAGGGAGCCCCTATCTTGCAGGAGGCATGGAGGGAAAGAACAGAAATGACAGATGCAAGGGCAAAGGATGAGAAAAGCAAGGGGGGGGGGAAGCTGTTCCACCCTCCCCCGCAATCCAGGCTGGCTTTTGGCTTGACTATGCCCCAGTTCCCTAGTCCTGCTAGATGTTAAGCTTCCTGGTTTGGTGAGGGCCGTTTTTCTAACAGCTACAACTGTGAGCTGTCGGTCCTACCTCACCTGCACTGCTCCTGTCTCAGGTGTAAGCACCCACCCCCGCTGATGGGACAGAAGTGCCATGTTGCACTCTGCTTCATTTCTGATGTGTGGCAGTGACGTGAATGGAGTCCCTTCGCTTAGGCTTTACGTCTGCTCAGGGACCGTGTTTCTTCCTCATGCTGTATTGCCCACACTCACACCCTCTTGCTATTTAGAGGGGAATCCATCCATTCTGGCTGGAAAGCCCCTTAAGTGATCCTGGCCTGAGATCATTGCCCACTGGGGCAGCTTCTTATGCAGGGGAAGGTGCCAAGGATGCAGAACATGGCTAGTACCCGGATAAGAACCTACGGGGTCACTGTGCCCAGGAGGTGAGGGGGCCCCTTGCTTCTCCCAGAACCTTGGGACCACAGTCAGCCCTGGACCTGGGGCTGGGCAGAGGGTTGTGTGGGCTGAGCCTAACGGCAGCCTAATGCCAATCTAACTCCAACCTGCCTGAGGTGGACACCCCAGCCGCTGTGCCTGTGCCTGCCAGGGTGGGGCAGGAGATGGTCAGTAGCTATCCTTAGGCCAAGGTCGGTTACGCTGCCAGTTCCGGTCATTGTGGTCGTGCTCCGAGTCCTGGGCTAGGAGCCGGTCTTGGGGGTCATGCCCATTAGCACTGGGCAGCCCCGAGGTGTGTTGGCGGTGAGGCTGGTACAGGTCCTGGTAGGCATCTGCATAGTCCTCCTCCAGATGGCGGGAGCTGCGCTGTGAAGATCCTGTCCAGGCCTGGCGGGAGCTCTCGCTGGCCTCATCTGAGGGCATCAAGCTGTCTCGCTCCAGGGTGAATGCTCCTCACCTCGCTCCCCCAGCAGCTGCTGATTCTGGGGACCACACAATAGTTCTAAGTAAGGGAAGGGAAGTCTGGCTTTGCCCTCCCAGGACTCTGGCAGGAGGTGGGGTTTTCCTCTCCTACTCTCAACTCCTAGGTTTCTAAGAAGTAAGCCGTGCAAGGAAGAGGTAAGCTGGGGTATTTTCCAGGCCAGATGCAGAAAGTAGAGTTTTAGCCCCTTACAAATTCAGACTCTCGCTGGGCAGTGGTGGCGCACGCCTTTAATCCCAGCACTTGGAGGCAGAGGTAGGCAGATTCTGAGTTCAAGGCCAGCCTGTCTACAGAGTGAGTTCCAGGACATCCAGGCTATACAGAGAAGCCCTGTCTCGAAAAAACAAAACAAACAAACAAAAAAAAAACAAATTCAGACTCTCCCTAAAGAGTGCATGGGAAAAGGGTGGAGAGAGTTTCCTTTGAACCTAGGAGGACCATCTCTGATCTCAGTCACTGTGCTGTCCAATCAGGAAGTCCCTTGACTTGTGTGCCCTAGGTCTGTGGAGCAGGCAGAGCTGACCATCTCAGCAATCCCTTGGCTTCACATATAGGTCGAGAGCAATCCTTGGTCAGGATAGGAGCTTTGCCTTGACTGGGGAAGCCCGCACATTTGTGCCTACTAGAAAATGGTTACCTGAAGTCCAGGGATGGCACTAGGCGGCCCCAGCAGTCCGGGGCCAGGCGCTGGGTGGTGGGTAGCTCGCCAGTAAACCTCTAAGTATTCAGCCAGGTGCTCACAGGCGTCGTCCAGTTGATTCTCATCCAGAATCACATCGAATGACTCCTGGAGAGAGAGGACACAGGGAGGTTGGCTTCTCCATGTCAACTCTGCAGCTCTACCTCTGCACCCTGGGATAGGGCGTGGTCACAGCTGACCCAAGCACTCACTGGTGGGCACTGAACGAGCTTATCATACGCCATCATCTGTACGGTGAGGTGCTTCATCTGTGACTTTCCCCTAGAGCGGATCAGTCGCTGCAGTACCTGAAGGAGAAGGGCAGAGGAGAGCCGGCCTGAGAGGAACTAGGCACAATTCCCAACTTGTGATCTGACATTAGTACCAGGTGAGGAGGACTCAGTATTAAGGGATGGCAGGAAAAGGAAACAGTCACTCCAGGCAGGGCCCAAGTAGAGGAGCGGTGTATTCTAGGGGACATCTTGGGGACCCCATCACTTACCTTTGGCGAGGACACTTTGACAAAAACGATGATGGGGGCCAGAGAGGTCTTGGCTAGCTGTGCTGGGTGGTTGATGGTATCAGCATCCAACACCACTAGCTGCAGGGATTTGGCCAGCTCGAATATGCGCTCAATCTCACTCTGCACTTCAGCTAAGGAAGGGGAATGGCTCACCAAGGGCTCTGGCCACTGCTTACTGACAGGGCTGAGAGCTACTGCATGGTGGACGTGGACGGGAAGGACCTGCAAGCCTGGGCAGGCAGGGGACTGGGCAAGTGGGGAGGGCAGTCCTTGGGGCAGGTGGTGGGGTGTGGGTAAGACAAGGAGGTAAAGGTTTGCACTAGCATTGAGTAGGCCGAGAACCAGGAACAAAGGACTCCTCACCAATGCGGAGCGGGCGGAGGAGCGCTCAATGATGGTCCTCTTGCCGGGATTGTTGAGCACAGACCGCTTGGCCAGTGAGAGGTCAGCCGTGACTCGGGTGATGGAGATCCTGGTGCGGAGGATGGCACACTGCCATCTAAGCCAAGGGCTCCTTACACGGCTCTCTAACTCTCCTTGAGAGGAGGCTAGCTCTGGGCATGCATGAGTGCGAAATTCCTCCCAGTTCTCATCCCATCCCAGGCCAGGGCAGCTTACCTGCCATCAAACCTGTGTTTAAGGAAGTCAAAGAGAGCCTTCTGCATCATGTCTGTGACCTGGAGGGGAGGGCGTGGCACTGACAGAGGGTCCCAGCAGTGGACGGTGTCCCCTTCACACCCACCGCACAGTCATTTCCCACTGTGGCAGCTTCAGTAGGGGTAACTCTGGGCTTGGGAACTTCCTTACCTCATAACCTTTCAGAGAGGGTCCCACCAGCACCACAGGCCGCATGGAGGGCACCACATCATACGGGGGAACATGTTCCGCCTGCAGAATAGCCAGGAGGTCAGACAAAATCTTGGTCTCAGTGCTCTGACTGCTCTGGGGGCAGAGTGGAGAGTTCTGGGCGCCCTCCCCTCTGGTTCTATAGATGTCAGCAGTGGCTCACCAGGAGGGTCCCCAGAGCCAAGATCCATGACCCCCAGCCCCGACCCAGGCCCCTTTCTGACTTACCTGCTTTTGCTTCTGTTTGGCTTTTTGGAAAAGGAAATAAAAGATTAAAGTTGGTGGAGGGAAAAGGACCCAGGAGCATGGGAGTTCCTTCCCCGGGAAGAGGTAACGGTCTCTCCCTGCTGTTCTGATCCCTCCACCAGCCCCTTCCCATACAGTTCACTGGGTCTTGCCACTGAGTCTTACTTGCCTACCCAAGTGGGTAAGCAGAGGGGAAGCTACCTAGAGACGGAGGAGGAGAGCGTCTGTTGCCAATGTCACTCAGGCTGGAAGGGTTCCCAGATCTCCTGACAGAAAGGGGGATGGTAAAAAACGTCAACACAGTTCTATATGTTAAAGTTTGACAAATTAGTAACCGCAATTATGACAGCTAGAGCATGTATGGCATGCAGTGTGCGTGTGTGTGTACTTGTGTGGTGTAAATGTATAGCTGTGTTCTGTGAGTGCAGTGTTATGTGTTTAGGGGTGTGTATACTGAATCTCAGTACTGTTCTCACCTGGCCTTCTGTTCCTGTTTGAGCCGGATGCTCTCCAGGCGTTGGGGCTGGGGATGAAGGCGATGTCTCCGCCCTCTTTCACTAGCCTCCCGATCCACCAGTCATTGCTGTATTTCTGGGAGGGAATGAGAAAGGGGAGGAGCTGTGTGAGAGATGCTTGCCCAGAGAGGACGCTGGGAAGCTGGCACAAGGAAGGCAGAGGAAGGAAGGGCCAAGGAGCGTGGAATGGCATCACAGAACAGGGCAGCCAGGTTCAAGCCTCAAGCCGTTGCACTTCAGCGTGTGGAATCCTGGATGTCACAGGAGACCACGGGTTAGTTAGTTACTCTACCCTCCCACTTAGACACAGAACTCAGGACCAAGCTAAGTCTGAGGCTTGTGGGAACCTTGGAATCGGGTCCTGATGAGTGGCACACATGTGTGCACACAGATGAAACCGGAGGAGCTGGGGATTGGTTTAGACATAGAACTAAAGAGCCATTGGGGCCTGGGACAGCAAACAGAATGAAGTGTCAGAGTAGGCTTCTGGGGAGAGAGAGAAAGGCTCATTACGTCTTTTTTTTCTTTCTTTCTTCTTTTTTTTTTTTTTGGTTTTTCGAGACAGGGTTTCTCTGTGTAGCCCTGGCTGTCCTGGAACCACTCTGTAGACCAGGCTGGCCTTGAACTCAGAAATCCACCTGCCTCTGCCTCCCAAGTGTGGGATTAAAAGCATGCACCACCATTGCCCGGCTTCATTACCTCTTTAATGTGCAGAAAGTCTTTGGCCTCAAAGTTGACTCCAGAGCCCTGGACTGGGCACTCCTCATCCAGAACTCCACAGTAGCTGACATTGGTCCTCACTGCAAATGCCACGGGTTTGTGCTGGGAAATTGATCATCAGGACCATGAGAGACAGACGCCTCAGAGTACCTCATGGGGAGGCAGAGGCCCCAGACAAGAAGGCTCTTGCCTGACATAGGCATATACTTTTCCAGTTATGAATACACTGACATGACCCCGGGGAGCTGAGACCCTGCACAGGCTTGCACCCAGCCTGGCCTCCCGCCAGCAGGTATACCTTGGCTCTTTCCAGCTGCTGCTGAGCCTGGCTCTCCACTTCTCGACGGGCGCTCTCCCGGTCCTCCTCCAGAGAGACGTCTGAGTCCAGAGAGGGGCGGCTGGTGTAGGAGTCGGCTGAACCCTGGGATGGGAGGGTCTGTGTAAAAGGGACCATATAGACCTCCTCCTATCCCTGATGGGACTTCTCCATCTTCTAGGGGATGACTTGACCCCCTAAACTGCATGCTTCCCGGTGTCTGTAAGGCCACAGGGAAGCTGACCCAATCCCTATGTGCGAAGTTCAAGGCCTTCTATCCCATGCCTATTTATACCACAGCTCTGAACAAAATCTTCACTTTTTTCTCTCTTCTACTAAATACTAAAATACTAAAGATGATATATTGAAGATAGTGTCAAATCCAGGGTACCATGCTTTCTTATCTCCACGCTAGCCTGAAGCAGCCTGGACATTATTATTCCTTTAAAATGACTGGAAAGAGTACAGCTAGCTAAGAGCTGGAGCTGGATGTGGGGGTGCATACCTATAACTCCAGCACTTGGGAGGTCAAGTTTAGTAGCTAGAGAGTTAAAGACTTTCTGAGCTATATGAGACCTACCCTCTACCCCAAAAAAGCAGGATGCTATAAAGGAATTTGCTGTTCAAACATGATGATCTGAGGTCAATCCAGGGAACCAACAGAAGTAGAGAACCCATCTCTGAAAGCTGTCCTCTCATCTACACACACACACTGGCATGTGTGTGTCTAAGTTTACACACTTACACACATACACAGTAAATTAAAATATGCACACAGTGGCATGTGTATGTCTGACCTTACACACACCACCCACACACAGAGTCAGGTAGTGGTGGTGCCTGGCCTACAGAATAATCTCCAAGACAGCCAGGGCTACAAAGAAAAACTGTCTCGAACCCCCCCCCCCCCAAAAAAGAGAAAGCCAAACCAAAATACACACACACACACACACACACACACCACACACACACACGGGGTGCGGTGGGGCTGCCTCTATCTCTCAGGTGCTGGTGCACCCCCACAGCAGGGTGGGTTTTTTTTTGGTTTTTCGAGACAGGGTTTCTCTGTATAGCCCTGGCTGTCCTGGAACTCACTCTGTAGACCAGGCTGGCCTCGAACTCAGAATCCGCCTGCCTCTGCCTCCCAAGTGCTGGGATTAAAGGTGTGCCCCACCACTGCCCATCCCCAACAAGGTTTTGAAAGCTGTTAAATGATTGAGTACTTTGCCTTGCTGTGAAGACTGGGCCAAAGCTACAGACCCCTGGAAGTTACCTCTCCTCTGCTCTGCCCACCCGTTTCCTTTCCACACCTGTGGGGGACAGGAGACAGGAGACTGGGCAGGTGGAAGCAGCAAGTCATAGAGGAGAGCAATACCTGTCTCCCGAGTACAGGTGAGACTGTCACACCTACCACCTGGTCTGTATCTCTATCCTTTCCCTGGGCCCAAGGGATATCAGGGCCTGGAGGGAGACTGCGCCGGTGCCAGGCAACCCAGCTGAGATACAGGACCTTGGGGATGAGGTGCATTTGGTAATGTGAAGGGGTCGTCATTGAGTCCTGCCCACAGTAGGGTATTGGGTAAGGGGTATACATTTGGAGGGTTACAGAGGTCACCTTCAGGGCCATGAGGAAGACGCCAGACAAAGGGAGGCTGAACTTTGAGACAAGCAGCTGAAAGTTAAGATAACTGGATTAGGGAAAAAGAAATCTTTTCTGACTTAGTTTCTCCTTCTTATGTGCAGGAGCCTGGAGGAATTCTTCCCTGTATTCTGAGATGTCAGTGGCACAGAAAACCTAAGAAGCTAGGTAAAAGGGATGTGTGTAAGGAAAGACGTTTCAGAATGTTGAGGTTGAAGAACAGTCTCTTAAAGCCGCTGGCTATGACTACCTACCTACAAGCAGCAGAGGCCAGATTCTTTTTGGAAAAGGCAAACTCACATCCCCCGCTGTCAACCAGGACTAGGGCCCAGCCCTGCGTGTGCAAGAGGGCTGGTCAGTTTGGTGTCTGGCAGCCCTGGAATCTGAGCTAAAGACTGTGTCTATTGTAAACCAAATGGCTTGAGGCAGCCCCAGAACTGGGGAGGGAGGGGAGAGCCTTTTGTTTTGCAGAAGTGGAGGCTGTCTGCTGCCCCCAACACCCATCTCTCCAGCCTCGGGAGAACAAGACCTTGACACGGGGTGAGGGACCTCAGTTCCAAGAAGAGCTAGCTGTGGGGTATGGCAAGCTGAAGGAATAGAGACCAGCTGGAGAAAAGGGCAAGGCAGGATGACCACCTACTGTGGTGTATTCCCTTACTTCCTCAGCGCCCAGCAGGTGTTGGGAAAAGTATAGCTTTGACCTCCTCTGAGCCAAGCTCTCAGCTCAATTTAATCTTTAATGCCTTTGGGGTATCTAGGCTAGGTGATCTCTTAACCCTAAAGAATGACGGGGTCTGCCCCTAAATTCTTTAATGAGTTGTGATCAGAATAGAAGCCACTTTCCATAATTCCCATGTCCTGGAGTGGGGGTTGCCTATACTGGTCAGGTAACATTCTACCCCGTAGAATGGTAGGGTCTTACTTCCCCATCCATTATGCCCCAAAAGCCAGAGCTTCAGGACTCTGGAGCTGCTGGAGTTGGCACAGTGCCCTGGTGGTGCCCCCCTTGCCTGGTGAGTGTGTGGGCAGGCTGACAGCTCCTCTCTTGCCTGGCACGGGGGAAGAAGAGGAGGGAGATGAGCCCAGTGGATTTATTTAGAGCCTGATCTCCCTCCTACTGCTTCAGAGGGGGCCTCAGGGAGAGCAAGGAGCTAGCTGGAGGAAGGGAAGTTGTGGGGAAAGAGATCCAAGACCGGGGAGGGTCCGGAGGAGCAGTGGGTCAGCAGGGTGCCCTCAAACAACACCCACGTGTCCGTCTCCTGCAACAGCCCTGACTTCTCACCAGGGATGAGAAGGAAGCTCCTCAGGCCCTGCAGCCCCACAGAGAGGTCTCTCCTCAAGCTCATCCGGACTCCCTGGGCTACACCAGCTGTCCCTTCAACTGTCAGAAAGAGGTGCTCACCAGAGCCTTCTGAACCATCTTTCTGCTCTCCCTGCAATGTCATTAGCCCCAGAGCCCCATGGAAAATTGGGCCCCGGAAGGATCCTGGTCCCAGAGTCGACTGACACGTGCCTGCTCTAAGGCCGACTACTCCTTTTTCCTGGGCCTGAGACAGAAGGCCTGACCTAATCCTGTCAGGGGACCCTTTCAAGTCCTGTCAGTGGTCCTTTCCCAAGAAGGCCTTCGTGTGGGATGTCTGAAGGAAGACTGGCGACTGGGGGGGGGGGGGGCTCCAAAGCTGATACCCACTCTTGCTCCATCTTACCAGGCACTCTTTCTGCTCTCTGAGCTCTGGGAATCACTGCCTAATGAGCTGATTTGTCTCAGTGGGTCAGGAGATAAAAGCAAAGAGGAGAATTAAATATTTATTGGTTGCCTGGTTCTCTGAGCAAAGAGCTTCCTTTCCATCCCCATGCCCTGAGTTCTCTTGGCCTCACCTCCAGGCCCTCCGCGGTGAGCTCAGGGGAAACCTCAGCAGGGGGCTAGAACGAACCCAGTCTGATGGCCCACCCCTGTGGTTGGTGGCCTTTCCAAGGAGCTGGGCTATAGGCAGTGGTCAGGAGTCAAGGCCATGCGCAGGGGTGGTGGGCAGAGAGGAAATAGACCTCAAGTTGTAGAATTCCTGTCTGCAGAGGCTGGTACCCGACTCTCTAATGTTCTTCCAGCTCCTTAATGTGTCATTTACTTGAGGCACAGATCCGGAGTGTCTCCCCTGGAGCTTAGTTTTCTCTGTTGTGAACAGACCCAATGAACCCAGGGCATGGAACTCCAAACGTTCCGTGTTCCCTCTAAAACCTCGGTGCCAGGGCCTTCTGTCCTTCGTTCTTCAGCCTCCTATGTCCTGAGCTTTGAGGCCACCTGCTCGATCGAGCCTTTTCCCTACAGAGTCCCTCTGAGCACACACCGGAGTACCTGGGATACCTGGCTATGAGGGACCATCTCCCCACTTTCCTAGAGAGCCCCCCCCCGCCCCCCCCCCCCGCAAGCTTACGCGCGCTGCCTCGCTGCCAAGGCGTTTTTTTCAAAGTCCAGAACTGGGGGAAGGGTTGGAGAGAGAGGTGTCATCCCAACTCCCCCCACCCCCACCCCTCCCCGTGGGCACTCACCGCCTCCGAGTCCTCAAACCCGGGCACGTAGGAGTCGTCATACATGGGGGAGTCCGGGGTGGGGTGGGGGAGCGAGCGGCGCCGGGGGCGAGGACGGCGGGCCGCGCCCGAGATGCCACCGAGCCGCGCAGCCCTGCGGGCGGCGGCAGCGGCGGCGGAGAGCGGGAGCGCGAAGGAAGGAGCGAGCCGCGAAGCCCAGCTGCTCGCAGCTCAGATCACCGCTCCCCTCCCCACCCCCCAGCCCAGCCGGTCCCACCCCGAGCGCGCCAGCGCGGCTGAGGAATCTGCCGCCGACTCCCACAACAATAGTGCCCGCCCACCTGACCCCCTCCCGGGAAGACGCGGGCGGCGGGGGCGCGGCGGCCGGGGGATCCGCCGGGGCCGCGGAACCGGGCGCACGCGAGTCGGGAAGGTGGGTCCCCGGCACCTCCGGGGCCGGGGCGGCGGGGAAGAAGGGCGGAGAGGCTGCAGGCGGGGCGGATCCCGGCGGGGAGGAGGCGGGGCGAGGAGAGATGCGGAGACAGGGACTCTCGCAACCCAGGAACTGCTCCGCCGGGAAACAAAGGGCTGGCGCGGGGGAGGGGAAGGGGAGAGACGCCGCGACCAGACGCGACCCCGGTGGAGAACCAAGGGGGTGCGGGCGGCGGGGAGGATGGCTGGAGGCACGGAGAACAGGGAGACAGGAAAATGGAGATCTAAAGGAGGACGGGCAGCAGATGGGGAGAGGTCTCAGGTGATCCGGCCATGTCGGCTCCCTGCAAGTCCTGGAGACACCCAAAGCAAACCTCGCAGTGGTACTGGGGTGGAATGGTTTTCAGCTCCCAGGCCTGTTCCGGGAAAGCAGCTCCTGCCCCAACAGGTGCCCGGCCCTCTCCGTTCCTGACTGCAGCAAAGGGCCGACCCTTAAGGGGGGAAGTTCGGGGACGCTGGCTAGGCCTCCCCACACCTGTTGCACGGGCAGATTTCATCCAAGTTAAGCCAGGATGGAGATTCTCTTCCTTACTTCCCTGCCAAGGATTGTGCCAGACATTGCCAAAGCATCAGCGGGAACTGGGGCAGAAAGGGGCTGTTTTAGGTGAGTCTACGGAGCAGGGGGCTGGCTGTGGGTGGAGCAGAAGGTGGGATCCTGACGCTGAGGTTAGGAAGGTAAAAAGGGTAAATAAAGCCTACCGCTTTGCAAAAGACCAGAATTAGGGTGTGCAGGATGCCGGTTCTAGTCTGCGCCCACCCCCACCCCCACCCCGCCATTCGAGGAAAGAGCCGCGTCTTAATCTCGGAAGAGATCTTCCAAAAGCCTTCATCCTTTGAACTCCTCCATTTTTTCACACACACACACACACACACACACACACACACACACACACAACCCCGACCAAAAATTTTCCTTTTGCACTTTGACCACCTGTTTGGGTATCCCAAGAGGATGTGAAGCAGACATCAGCCGTGCCTGGTGTCTCGCTTTCTCAACTCACCCCTTTGCCACTAATAGCTCCTGAAACCCCCGGAGGGTCTAAGTTCAGGACTCTGCCCATCTGAGATCTATAGAAGGTACTGTGTGGGAGAGAGGAAGACCACCCACCCAAGCCAACAGGCTTCCCAGCTATGTTCTTGTTCCCTTGGTAAGAAAAAGATGGGGGTTCATCTAATGACACCCTAGTCTGTCTCATTTTGACTGAAGGATTGGCAGGCAACTTTATTGAAGTCCTTGTGTCTGAGGGCACCAGCTGCGATTGGGGGGAGGGCTTCCCCACCTCCAATCCTGCGTGATTTGGGGTTAGTAAGATACAGTCTGTGTCCCCAAGCACTGCCGTGTCCTGTACCGTCCTTTTCCTTTGTCTCCTTCCTCCCCTCTCTACTCTCAGAGGGTGGAGAAGTGTCCAAGAGTAAGACCTTTCTGGCTGTCTTTCCTGGTAGAGGGTCTCATCTGTAATCTCCTCTCCTGGCCTCTCCTTTTGGGACTGTCCACCCACGGGGGCCCCTGGACTGTAGGCAACAGCAGATTTGCTATCAGCCTTACACCGATCACACCTTGTTGTCTTCATCCCCAGCTGGGACAATGGTGTCTAAGTCTGCTTCTGAGAAATTCATGCCATGCCAACCACCTCCCCAGGAGATGGGTTCAAGTTCTTCATACCTGCAGGCATCCCCTGGGTCCCGCAGGCACCCCCTGGGTCCCGAAGGCACTTGATCTTCCCTCCCCACTCCTGTACCTCTGAATAGTGGGCACCCAGTGCCCACTGCATTTCTTACTACAGCCACACCTGCCTATTCCAGTCCTGCTATTCTAGCTGTAGACACAGGATCGAGGAGGGAAGCCTTAAACGCCCAGGTTGGGAGCTGAAAACCTCCAGAAAACTCTAACTGGGCAGCAAGTGGGGAAACTGAGGAAGGAACTGGGAATTCTCCTCCAGGTGGAGGCTCCTCGAATTCCAGCTATTAGGTTGACCCCCCCCTCCCCTGGGAACTCAGAGAGGGTCCCCGAGGGAGCCTGGTAACGGCCCTCCCTTCAGTATAGCCCCTTTCTCAGCTGCCCAGTCAGACCTCTCTGCAGCTTTTACAAGAGCCGCCAGTTCCAGCCTTCCCTTCGTCTCTAACCAGAGCTCTCAACTCCTGTTTTCGCTCCCTCCCCATGCTGCAGTTTCCCCCAAATGCCGGAGCTTTCTCTCACCCTTCTAGGGAGGGGCCCCAGCGGTTACCTCGTTCAGCAGGAAGGTTGCACTGGAGTCAGAAAAAGACATAGACTGGGTCAGCGGCCTCTCTCCCTCCCCCGGGCCAGGGGCTCCGAGGCGGGAGTGGGACCCAGCCGCGGCTCTGCACACCGCTCCAGCCTGCACGCCTGGCCTCGCCCCACGCCCGCCCAGCTCCAGCCGCCCGCTCCCTCTCCTGGCTCCCGGTTCCGCCCCTTTTCCTCCTCCTCCTCCTCCCTCCTCCCTTCCTTTCTAGCCTCCTCCTCCAATTCCTCTCGCTCTTCCCTCGCCTTTCGGTCGAGTGTGTCTCCACTTCAGTCTTGCCTCTCTATCACACTAGTTCCCTATTCATCTGGTGTCTCCCGCTGTCTTTCCATCCCCACCCCTCTTTTCCACCCAGCCTCCCCTCCCCCTCCCCCAGGTCTCCAGAAAAGACAGGGTCTGTGGAGGTCTGCCACCGCAGGCAGAGGGCGGAAAAGGTTCAAACGCAGGCTCCCTCCAGGCCCCCCCAGCTTGGTGTCCCACCCCCAGCGCCCTAGGAAGAAAGGCCCTACTGAGTCCCCACCTCAGCAGGGTAACAGACCGAGAAGGAAGAGTCAGGTGTTCAGTCCGCTTGACCAAGCCTCAAGACGCCCCTCTGAGTTCTGGGGAAGCCACATCCATCCACCCTGTCCAGGTCCCGACCCTGTGGCTTCTGCAGAATCCTTTAGGAGACAGCCCAGCACGGACGCCTCCCGTGTCAGTTAGGGCACTGCAGTTCTCAGATCCACCAAAGGGAAGGTCAAGGCGAGGTGAGGCGGCCGCTTCCCTACCCGCTGTAGCGCCCCCTAGGTTCGGTGGCCCGGTGTCTGCACCCACCCTCCAGGTGGCTGCATCGGCCGCACATGCTGTCTCCTGCCAGCAGGAGGCGCTGCCGGGGAGGGCGCAACCTGGATCTAGACCCTGCTGAAGCCTTCCCCCCCCCCCCCAACGCCCCTCTCCAGCAGCCCCAGGAGAGAACCCAGGTCGCACTCTGTCCCCACCCATGTGGGGTTCTTTAGAGACACTCTTGCCCCCTCCAGAGCCCTAGACCGCTCTTACCTCCATCCTGGTCTCAGGGCGAGCCCGGACAACTGGGCAGCATCCCAGCTCGGTCTGGGCAGCAGAGAGCACAAAGTCGCAGGACTGCTTCTCGGGTCAGTACCCCTTCTCGTCCCCTCCGGCGGGCACGTCAAAGCGGACAAGCCCAAGTCCTGGCGTGGGAGGGGGGAGCGAGGGTGTAATCCCAGTCCGCTCGCTCCCTACATTCTTCTAAGCGGACTACCCTCTCATTGGTCCTTCCATCCTAGACCCTTCCCTGTTCTTAAGACAGTGACAGGGCCTGGGGCAGGTGCGAGCAGAGCCCCTCATGGAGACAGAGCTAAAAGATCTAACGACTTGGGGGAGCCTCCAACTTCACCTTGGGGTTTTCCAACTGAAAAACTCTTTCTCAGCCCTTCTTCGAACGCACTTTCTCCGGGTGGAGGGGCCTCGGGACCCCTCCCCTCTACCTCCCTGTTCTCTGAAGATCTCCGGAGACTGTCTCTACTCTGCTGACTTTCCACTGGTCCCATTCCAGAGAGAACTAAGGTGGAAGAGCGTCCATTCTCAGACCGCTCCATTCCAGGTTCCTCTTGGGCTGGCTTTAACCTGGAAAGCGCCTGGGGAGGGCACTGCCCCCCCTCCTCTGTGGTCTCTTCCTGCCACAGATACGGTTTCTTTACTGCCACCTCTACACACTCAGCTTCAACCCTGGAGAGGAGACCCAGGTTTGGGGACAGGGTAGGGGGGTAGGGAGGGTATTAATTCTTTTCCTTTTGTCTCCTTGGGGGTTGCCACGGAGGGAGCTAAAGTTTTACCCAGGCAATAAGACCTGGAGAGAGAGAGACACACGTATCCCCCTCCCCCTCCCTCCTTGTCTCCCCTGCTGACCACAGCTAATGGACTAGCTCCTCTGGGCCTTGGGGCGCTTCGGTTTTCACAGGAGAAGCGATTGTCCCTGGCTTCCCTCCTCCCTCTGCCTGAGCCTACACCCCTGAAGCCATCTCCATCTCTTTAAAACGTAAATATCAGTTCTCTGAGTTTATCAGAGGGAATCTGAGATGCAAAGGGGGAGCCCACACCCCTGTTTGTTCATTTTCACTCAGGCTGTGAGACCTGGACCCCATACCAGGCCTCCACTTCGGCAAAAAGGTAGGTATCAGAACTGGACCCCAGGACTCCCAGGGAAGTGATTGGCAGGTCACGTACTCTCCACCTCTCCACTTAAGGTCTTTCAGTTCCTGCTTTGCACTTGGGACTTGAGTCTCTCTGGGCAGGTTACTTAAGCCCCTATCGATACCTTTCTGGGGCTCCTGCCCCAACTTGGCCGGTGCAGACCTACCAAACCCTACACAGAGCCAAGAGACTTCATGAGCTCACCCTTCAGTCTCCACTTGCTTACTCAGAATGGCATAATCTGGACAACTCTGCTTGTTGGCCCTGGTATTTGGTAGTCTGGACATTACCAGGGCAGAATCTGTGGCCCACCACATCCATTTCTTTGTATCTACTAGACCAAAACACGATGCTTTATCCCTCTGAGAAAATTCTTTGGAAGCAACTTCTGCAGGGAATTCCCATTGTCAACTCCAAATATTACTCTGGGAAGTTCCTCCGCCATCAAACCTCAGTCTCTCTTGCTGCAATCAGTACTCTCTTCCTGGGCTCCACCTCTGGGCCTATAGAGTTATTTGATGCTTTGAGGCTCTCTCAGGCGCCATTCCCTGATGCAGCATTTGCTATAAATATGTCTGAAGAGTTTCTTGCTGACAGTGCCCAGAATGATAGCACCTTCTCTCAGGAAGCCAGGCCCCCAGAGGGAATGAAGAGTCAACTATGGCTTCCAGACCCAACTCTTTCTTGCCCACTCTGGGGCAGACAGTGGGTCTGTTTTGACCATTTGAGGAATCCCTCTTCACTTGAAAGACAAAAGTGAGTGGCCAGAGTGCTGACTAGGTGCTCTGTAAGCGTTTGCTTTAGTCTTTCATCTCAGTTTCCCCTCTAAAGCCATTGCATGTACCAGATGCAAAGAGTGGCTTGCAGAAGGAACAAGGCTAGCATAGGAACAGAATTCAGGCTGTCCCAGAAGGAAGGGACCCTGAGAAGGCAAAGTCCCTGACATGGCTTAAACTTTACCACCATTCCTCCTCGCTACAAAGAATTGCTTGGCACACTCCTAACATTTACGATTCTGAATCCCTCCTCTTGCCACACTCGGGGTCAGTTCAGGTCCTCCACCCTCACTGTCTACAAGCTTCATAAACATCAGCTCTTAGCCAGAGAGGGTGGGGTTGAAGAGATGGGGGTGGACCGGCAGAGTCAAGAAGAGGGTTGGGAACAGCTAAGTGATGAGAGCTCCAGTAGAGCAGGACTCCTGAAGCAGGGACAGCTGGGACGTGTCAGGGGACAGAGGGCTGTGGACATCATTAGAAAGGTAGCCTGCAGAGTCTCGACCAGGGCTGAGCCTGGTATATGCACGGCAGGGAGCTGAGTGCAGGCGCTCTCTGAGATCCTTCCGGGTCTGGGCCCCTAGTTATCAGGCCAGACTGAAACCCTTTTCAGAAGGAATAGCGGGCCGTGTGCAGCACAGGCTTGGAGGTTGGGCACCTCCGGCTTGTTCTCCCAGCTCTCTGCTCCTCTCAGCCTCCGTCTCCGACCCCACAGAGCTGTGGCAGCCATCTCTGGCTCAGAATGAGGGCATGGTGCCTGCAGCCTGCTGGAAGATGAATTATTGAAGAGGGCATAGTGCTCGCTGCTCACAGCTGCTGGCTCTTGGGCCCCAACATTGCCTGTCACTCTGCAGCTTCTCACTGCTGTGAGGAACTTTGTGGTCTTGGGAAGGATACTGGGGAGAGCGACACCTGGATGGGGGTGGAGGGTGGGGTGCTGGGTTTGGAGACAACCCTCCTGCGAAGAAAGGAAGTGAGCAACTGGCAGAGAGGGTCCAGGTGAGGTGACTGCTCTTCAGATAGAGAACTGACACCTTTGAACCAGACTGGGGACTAGGAACGGAAGACCCTTGCGCCAAGGCCAAGCAGCTGCCGGAAGTTACAGGTTTGGACTCCTATAGGCCTCTGGGGTTACAGAGGCAGAAGTTTGGATATTTGAATGACATGAAAGAAGCCCAGTGAGAGCACATTGATGGTCCCTGGTGCCACCCCTCACGGGACTCTGGGGGTGGGGGGTGAGGGTGGCGGCGGCGGCGTGGAGAGTGGGTAGTGAAATGGGTTCTGAGAGGTCGCCCAGAAAATCTTGCAAAGAAGGCAGCATTTGGAGTCTGAAGACCGGAGGGAGGGCCCGACTCTACAGTTACTGCTTGTGTGTAATATTTGTTGCCTCAGAAACTGTTCTTTAAAAACAGAAAGAAGGGGGCTGGACCTCAGCGGTTAAGAGCTGAGGACCTGGGTTCAATTCCCAGCACCCATGTGGCAACTCACAACTGTCTGTAATTCCAGCTTCAGGAGATCTAACACCCTAACACAGACACACATGCAGGAAAAACACCAATTCACATAAAATAAAAATAAGTAAAGCGAGCGAGAGAGAGAGAGAGAGAGAGAGAGAGAGAGAAGAGAGAGAGGAGAGGAGAGGAGAGGAGAGGAGAACTGGTGGATCTTCCAGAAGACTCAGGTGTGGTTTTCAGCACCCACATGGTGGCTCTCAACCATCTGTAAATCCAGTTCCAGGGGATTTGACTCCCCTTCCTGGCCTCCGTAGGCACAAAGCACACAGACATATATGTAGGCAAAACACATATACAATTAAAACTAGGGGGTAAATTAAAGGAAAAATAAAATTGGGCCGAATGGTGCACACCTGTAGCTCCAGCAGTTCGGAAGTCCCATCAGGAGGCTTGGAGTGGGAAGCCAGCCGAGGCAACAGAGTGAGACCCTGGCTTGAAACCAAACAAGAGATAACCCACAGAAGGAGAAACACAGGAAAGAACAGTACCCTCTTGTCACAAAACTCTGTGAAAACTGAACGAGAAGGTCTGTGGTTCACCACGTGTAAACTGCTCTTGCAGAGTTAGGACCCAGAATTCCAGAAACCAAGAAGTGGCGCAGAGCGGAAAGAACCTGTGCAGGGTTAGAGTTGGGGGCTTTTAGCCCCTGCTCTATGACTAAGCCACTTAGGGACTTCTGATATCAAATGACTTTTAAATGCCACATCTAACCAACAGTTGGATCTTCTCATCTGGGGATCCCGGTTAGTTTCCATTACTGCACATGCCCATTGGGACTTTCCTCGTCTTCAGCATTTAGGACTTCCCCTGAGAAGACATGCCCTATTCCCTATCCCTGACTCCCCACCCCCTAGCCAGACGCCAGGACGATTAGCATTTCATTTCTATTATGTGAGGCCCACGCCCTTCTCTCCTCGGGACTGGTGCAGTAGGGGTTCTTGACTTCCCCCTGAGGCAGCATGAATCAAATATTTGGAATGTAGTTCTCAAAATAACCTTTGACTATTATAGAAGTGTTGTCTATATATCGCAAAAGAAAATCAAGTTTAGAAGCTGGGTGGGGTAGTTTACAGCTCCACTCTGGCAATCTCGATTGACAACGGGAAGCCGAGGTTAGTGGCTGCCCGCAAATCCAAGACTGGACTAAATAATGGGTTTCAGGTCAGCTGGGGCTAGACAGTGAGATCTTGTTACACACACACACACACACACACACACACACACGAAAATATAGATCAGGAATAAAAACAAATCAAAACATTATACTCCGATCACCTAGGAACGAGGACTGCTAACATGTCTGCATTCTGACTAGATTTTTAATTTTTTCCTCTTCTTGCAATGCTACCCATTAAGCCCTCTGCTACTGACCTACACCTCCGACCTCTGCGTTTTCCTTTTACATTTTTTTTTAAGAGTATGGAACGAGATATAACTGAATTGCCTAAACCACAAATATTAGATATACAATTTGATGGATTTTTGCATTTTTATATATGGATCTACCTCTGTGTAACCAAGTCAATATTTAGGCGTCAACCTCACAGGAAAAGCTTCCTTCTGCTCCCTTCCTGGGTGGCATCTATCCTACCATGGACAAGACTCTGCAGACACCATTACAGATCCCACTTGCACATACTTGAACTTTGTATAACAGTAGTGTACGGGCTAGACAGCATTCTATTTTTTTTTTTTTTTTTTTTTTGGTTTTTCGAGACAGGGTTTCTCTGTGTAGCTCAGGTTGTCCTGGAACTCACTTTGTAGACCAGGCTGGCCTCGAACTCAGAAATCCGCCTGCCTCTGCCTCCCAAGTGCTGGGATTAAAGGCGTGCGCCACCACCGCCCGGCGACAGCATTCTATTTTAAGGTTTACATTTTTACAACTTACAGGTATGCGGGTGCACATGCTGTATGTGTACAGGTATCTGCAGAGGTCAGAAGAGGGTGTAGGATCTCCTGAAGCTGGGGTTATAGTTTGTGAGCCACCCAAGGGATGCTGGGCACTAAACTTGGGCCCTCTGCAAGAGCAATAAGTGCTTGCAACTGTTGAATCCTCTCTCCACCTGCAGTAACATTGTATTTCTGAAACTGGTCCTCAGCAGCCTTTCGGAGTTTTCCACTATCCTACAGTAGACTATTCTTAGACTATACCCACAATTTATTCTCTCCACTCTTTGCTCTTCTGCTAAGGATGATTGCAATTTGGTCTGTAATAAATAAAATTCCTATGAACATTCTGAATATGTCTTTTGGCAATCCAATGAACTTGTTTCTCCTGGGTATATACTTAGGAGTGGAATTACAGGATAAAATGTAACCCTTTTCATACACATAGAAAATTTTTTTAAGAAAAATGAGATCATAATGAAATGCTGTTTGAAATTTGCTTTTTTCATTCAATGATGTTTTACATTTTTTAATTTTCATTTTATCTTTTCTTAGTCAATACCTAATTCACCCCAAACTGTCTTTTACAAATGCTGATAGATTCCATTCGATAGCCAAGCAAAGACTGCAGCTGTCTTTCTGCTACTTTGTGGGTTCTTCGTACTTCCACCCTTCTTTACCCCGCTTCTTCCTCCCTTTCAATCCTCTAACACTAGACAAAAGAGAAAAAAAAAAAAAAAAAAAAGGATAGAGAGGAAAAGAAGGAGATCCCTGAATATAGTCAGGGTCAGAAAGAGGGCAGAGGTATTCTTAGACTATTCCCTGATAATTAGAGGCATCAAGTTCCTTGGGGCAAATCTGATCTTTGTGGTCAGGATATCTTTTTTTTTTTTTTTTTTTTTGGTATTTTTCGAGACAGGGTTTCTCTGTGTAGTCCTGGCTGTTCTGGAACTCACTCTGTAGACCAGGCTGGCCTCGAACTCAGAAATCCGCCTGCCTCTGCTCCCAAGTGCTGGGATTAAAGGCGTGCGCCACAACGCCCGCGTTGTGGTCAGGATATCTAATTATTATTATTTCTTCTTCTTCTTCCTCCTCTTCCTCATCTACCTCTTCCTCCTCTTCTTTCTCCTCCTCCTCCTCTTCCTCCTCCTCTTCTTCTTCTTGTTCTTTTTCCTTCTTCTTCTTTTTCCTTCTTCTTCATGCACTATTTAACAAACCTCAACCAACAACAATCAATCAACAACCCCCCACCTCTCAGGAGCCTTAGCATTTATATGCCCTCTAAAAAGTCTCCAGAATTCCAAACATCACACAATCACAGAAACTATCAGCAGCTGGCAAAAATCACACCCCTGCTAGAGCACAAGGCAAATCATAGTCTGCTGTGAACATCTGAAGCAGCCCATATCCTGGATTAAAATGAAAACATATTCCTATGATATTTCTGTGTTTTTCAAAGACCCCCAAAACTCCAGAGTTGTCACTACCAAAGGCCATGTATTAAATACCCTATGTGTGGTGGATTGGCATATCTATTGTCAGCAATCCTTCCTTGGGTCCTAGCAGGCTGTTGGCTGATACATTTGTTCCTTGCTATCTGAATCTCTTTATAGCTCCACCATAACACGGCAGCTTACTTCTAGGGGTAGAGTGAGGGGCAAGTTTGTGGTGGATTCCAGTAGAAACCACAAGCCGTTTGTAGCCTAATTTCGAAAATGATAGCTCATCCTCTGCTGCATTATATATACTGTTTAGGGCCAAGTCACAGAGAGCATGGGCTTACACCCGAGCCCGAATCCAAGGAGGCAGAGGTTGCTGTTGCAGAGGAGCCCCTTGTAGACAGGCCCGTGTGACCTTGTAGACAGGCCTGTGTGACCTGTGTGACCTTGTAGACATGCCCATGTGACCTTGCAGACAGGCCTGTGTGACCTGTGTGACCTTGTAGACAGGCCTGTGTGACCTTGTAGACAGGCCTGTGTGACCTGTGACCTTGCAGACCTGTGGCTTCAGTTTTAACTGCCCAGCATGAAAGAGGCACTTTCTTGTATCATTCGACTTGAAAACAGCCCTGCAGTGCTGGGTGCTGTTCAGTGATTGCCCACCAAGCACGTGCTGAGGCCCTGAGTTCAATCCCCAGCACAGAACAAAACCAAAAATACCAACAGTGCTGTGAAGGATGTCACATCCCCTACCTGTGTGTCACCAGGACCTGTCAGCCTCAGGGTCCCTGCCTAGAATCTATCACTGGATTCCCCTTCATTTTAACATAAACAAAACAGAAACCCAACACCCTATTCTTTTGAACAACTGAAAATTCACAGCAAAAGGACCGGTGAGATGGCTCAGCAATTAGGAACGCTTGCTGCTCTCACAGAGGACCCTGTTTTGATTCCCGGCACCCACATAAGTCAGCTTACACCAACCTGTGCACACACACACACACACAAAACCTCAAAACTCAAAAAAATTCACAGCTACACTGAAGAGAAACAAAGCTCCTGTACTCCAGGCATATGCACAGCCCCCCACCCCTACCCCCACCTCCCAACAACACAAAGATCATTCTACCCGAAAGTCTCTGTTATGTCAGAGTTGACTCTCCGAGTAGGCTGTGTGCTGGGTGCGACCGACCATTTGTATCCATCCCTACAGCACACGTGGAGCTCCACTAGAGACCCAAAGTGTCTCCCTATTCATCTCTTTCCCAGCCCAACTCCATTGTTTTGTGTGTCCAGAATGTCTTCTGTAGCACACAGGAAACAACTAAATAGCTTTGTCCAACATAAAGTTCAGAATAAAAAAAAAAAAAAAAAAAAAAAAAAAAACCAGCAGTGAAATTCATGAACTTTGGCTTGAGGCGTTAACCCCCTGCAGCAAACAAAGAAATGAACCCGGGCATAAAAACAAAAGCAATAGCAACAGTAACAAGTCAGCCCCGAGGAAGCTGCAAGGTCAAGTTCAGTCCCCTGACAGAGCTTTCCCCAAGCCCCACCTCCTGCGGGCTGGCCTCCTAGAAGGCTTCTTCTGTAGCTTACATTCCCGGGCCTTCTGGTTTCCCAGCCTCCCAGCTCTGCCTGCCTATCTGCCTGTGGGTGGTTTGGGGACACATTAGGATTCAGAAATACACTATGCACTAGAAATATTCTGATGACCCCATGCAGTGAAACCCATTCAGCTGTACCTGCTGGGCAAGGCTGGAACACAGGGTTATAATTGCAGATCTGAGAAGTGGGGGACATCAAATGTAGCCAGTTTGTGGCCAGCCTGATTTGACCCTGTCTCAAAACAAAGCCAGCCATCTAAACAAACAAAAACAAACAAACAAACAACCCAACAACAAAACACTCAATTGTAGAAATATTAAGGAGACAAACAAAATTGTGATGATTTCCATAACAAATTGATGTTTGGGGCGGGGGGGGGGGGATGTCAAATATGGGGTTTGTTCAGTGACTCTGCTTTGCACCTGGTACCCAGCTTCCTCCTTCTGTAATATTCTACGGGAAGGAGGGAGTTTCCGAAGACCAGGGTACTGTGTTAATTTGCTTACTGGGGTGTTTTCATGCTGGTACCCAAACTAGACATTTTCCAGTCTAAAGCTATAAAGGAATGGCCAGAGCAATACAGTGGCTACGTGCACATCTTGTCTATGTTTACTGGCTGTCAGAATCCTCACATTTGCTGACTCTCTTTCAGACATGTGGTTCTGCGGAGTCTCATGAGAGTGTGAGAACAGAAGCCAGCTGACTTCCTGAGTACTTCACCATGCAGTCGCAATGCCTCTCCCCTCCCTCCCCTCCCCCTCCCCCCTCCCCTCCCCTCCCTCCCCTCCCCTCCCCTCTCCCCTACCTGGAGTTAAGTTCAGAGCTTCATATGTTACCAGGAAAGAGTTTTGCTATTGAGCACTATAACCCTTCCTTTTTCTTCTTAAATTTAAATTTGTTTTGAGACAGCGTCTCAGTAAATAGGTCAAGCTGTCCTTGGCCTTATGGTTCCCCCCACCCGGGTCCCCACTCTGTCTCCTTGGCCTTATGGTCCTCCAGCTCCGTCTCCTAAGTAGATGAACCTGGATTCAGTTCCCGGCACCCACTTGGTGGCTCACAACTGTCCGTAACTCTAGTTTCAGAAGGAAATCCGCTCCAGAAAGACCACAGACATGCATGTGGTTCACAGACCCAGGCTCAGGCAAAACATTCACACAAAACACAAATGAATCTTAAACCACTGCCACCGGCAACTAATTGGGCCAGGTAAGTGTCATGTAACTAGTTATGCTTGTCCACATTCATTAAAAGTATCAATCCTTGTCTTTCTTTCTCCTCTAACACTGATATTTTGGGAGAGCACAATGAACAGGCCAGGAAGTGCTCTTCCCTCCGTCTGTTCGCCCATAATTAGATTCCGGTTGAACATTTCTGGTGCAAATACCACCCCGCGACATTGTATCTTTTCTACCAAATCCATCTGAGGTCATATGGCATCAGTATGTTCAGTTTTGGGGCTGTTGGATTTAGTCCCCTGGTCAAGGCATCTCCTGTGGCATTTTTCTTAAATGGGATGTTAGTCTCAGAAGGAGAGAAGTGAGGAGAGTTGCCAGGAAGGATGGAACCTTTGCAGACTTGGGAGAGGTTGAGAAAGGAAAGGGAGCCATTGTTCTGACTTTTTTCATGTGGCCAAAAACTCACCAGGTGATTCCACCTCCAGAAGGTTCCATCCCCTCAGTAGGTAGCAGCCTTAGGTCCCATCTGAGCCAAGCCCAGCCTCAAAGTGCTCTCCCCTTCTCTAACCCTCCTTGGGAACTTGTGTCTTAAACTAAAGGCTGAGATCCATCTGGTCAAAATCAATTGAAAATAGCATCCTGTTCGGAGTCCGACCCCTAATACCTGTGTGACATGCTGGCTGTGAGCAGAGAGACATTTGGTTTCTCTGTTCAGATTCTAACCTGGACCTGGATCTTATAAGACAGTTTGGGCCTTTTAAACAACGCTCCTCTCAGACTCTCTTGCCTTTTACATGCAATGGCATTCTACCATCAAGTGTTTCAGGAATATTTCCCTTCTCTCTCTCTCTCTCTCTCTCTTTCTCTCTCCCTTTTGCTTTTTTTGGACAATATCTAATTATGAATCTTAGGCTAATCTTAAATTCAAGATCCTTCAGCCTCAGTCTCTCCAATTGCTAGAGGAAGGAACCACCCCATTCAACTATGGACATTTAAAAAAAATAAACATTTTCTCTCTCTCTCTCTCTCTCTCTCTCTCTCTCCACACACACACACACACACACACACACAGTTTTTCCACAGATACACACACACACACACACACACACAACACACACACAACACACTTTTTCCAGACAGAGTTTCTCTGTGTAGCCCTGGCTGTCCTGACCTCAAATTCAGAGATCCACCTGCCTCTGCCTCCCACGTGCAGGGATTAAAGACGTCACCACTGCCCGGCTCAAGATCATTTTCAAGGCTCAATGTGTGTTCCAGTGGTGAATACTTACTACCATGCACATGGCCTTAGACTCTGTCTCCAGAATAATAAAAAGAAATACAGCTACAACATATTGTATCTTCAACATTTTCTGATTCGTAAGAGTGCTTAATTTTGAATGGTTTTGTGGTAGTTTGGGTAAAAATGGCCACCATAGGCTCATATATTTAAATGCCTGGTCCCCAGTTGGTGGAACTGTTTAGGAAAGATTAGGAGGCGTGGCCTTGTTGGAGGGTGTGTCTGTGAAGTCTCAAAAGCCTATGCCAGGCCCGGTCTCTCCTCTCTCAAATAGATTTAGATTTTGGGAGAATTGTAAAAGCCTTCAAGGAGAAAGTGGGATATCCTTCCTTTCTTTCTTCTTTCTTCCCTCCCTCCTCTGCTTCTTCCTTCTTTTTAATAAGGTCTTATATGTTGTCTGTGGGTGGGGGGCAACTCATGGTGGCCCTCTTCTCAGCTTCCCAAGTACTAAGACTGCAGCCACGTACCGACATGCTCATCTAGGAAGAGGTCCTGACCAATGACTATAGTCCTCTCACTGTGGCAAGCAGACCAAGACAGGTGTAACGTGCCTCACAGGCTGTTTAATGCCCTGTGTACCAATCTTCCCCTTAGGCTGACTGAGTGACTTGCTTTAGACAGGAAAAGTCACAGGCAGTGTAGTGGTTGATTTTGTGTGTCAACTTGACACAAGCTGGAGTTATCACAGAGAAAGGAGCCTCCCTTGAGGAAATGCCTCCATGAGATCCAGCTGTAAGGCATTTTCTCAATTAGTGATCAAGGGTGGGAGGGCCCATTGTGGGTGGGGCCATCCCTGGGCTGGTAGTCCTGGGTTCTATAAGAAAGCAAGCTGAGCAAGCCAGGGGAAGCAAGCCAGTAAGTAACATCTCTCCATGGCCTCTGCATCAGCTCCTGCTTCCTGCCTGCTGGAGTTCCAGTCCTGACTTCCTTTGATGATGAACAGCAATGTAGAAGTGTAAGCTGAATAAACCCTTTCCTCCCCAACTTGCTTCTTGGTCATGTGCAGGAATAGAAACCCTGACTAAGACAGGTGGGTTTTTGGTTAGTCTGTAAGGTTGTACTTTCTGTTTTGCTAGCAGACTTCCCTTGGTGCCATGTTGGGGACTCCTGGCAAGGACTGAGGGCTACGGTCCTAACAGTTGACTGAATCCTCAGCCTGAACAAACAGCTTAGCAGTTAAGAGTACTTATTGTTCCTCCAGAGGACCCAAGTTCAGTTCCCAGCACTCACAACTCACAACAGCTCTGGGGGACTCGATGCTCTCCAAGAGCATCCTCACACAGACAGACATAGATAAACAAACATAAGATAGATCTTTAAAAAGTAATTAAGGGGGGCTGGAGAGATGGCTCAACGGTTAAGAGCACTGGCTGCTCTTCCAGAGGTCCTGAGTTCAATTCCCAGCAACTACATGGTGGATCTGATGCCCTCTTCTGGTGTGTCTGAAGACAGCAACACTGTACTCATATAATAAATAAATCTTTTATTAAAAAAAAGTAATTAAATCCTATCCGCTTTTAGATGAGCATAGAATTGGATCCTTCTAGTCACCAATGAGGCTGACTCCCCAGCTGGTCCGTTGCTTGTGGCTTTGTCACCCTAAAACAGAACATCCTGGTAGACCGTCCTCCATCTCCTGGTGGGAAGAACCATTTAGTTATAATTGTTTCAAGACACAGTTTGTCTGTGTAGCCCTGGCTGTCCTAGACCTTGCTCTGTAGACCAGGCTGACCTCAAATTCAAAGATCCACCTGCCTCTGCCTCTTGAGTGCTGAGTTTAAAGCCAGACAGGCCTTGAACACAGAGATCTGCCTGTCTCTGCTTCCTTAATACTTGGACTAAAGACATGCACCACCTGGCTCAAATGCATGTTTTTTTTTTTTTTTTTTTTTTTTTTGGTTTTTCGAGACAGGGTTTCTCTGTGTAGCCCTGGCTGTCCTGGAACTCACTCTGTAGACCAGGCTGGCCTCGAACTCAGAAATCCGCCTGCCTCTGCCTCCCAAGTGCTGGGATTAAAGGCGTGCACCACCACGCCCGGCTCAAATGCATGTTTTAATGTTCTAAATCTGTGACGGTTTCATGCACGGCAACACATAACTCAAGCACTCATTTGACAGCTTTGCTAGAGAAGTCTTAGTGTTCCCTCTTTACAAAAGAAGAACTGAGGCTCAAAGGGACTTGCCTAATTGTCCAATGTCCCGGGCATCTTCTTGTCTGCAAAAAATAGAAACAAACTCTAACTAATGGGAGTATGAGAGACATTTAGAACGTTAGTGAGGCACTTACTCAGAGCTCGGAAAGGCCAGAGTGTTGGGCTTGAAAGCCAACCAGGAAGAGAGTGATGGAAGGGAGTTTCTGTCCCTGTGGCCGATGACATAAAGCATTCTGATCGCCCTACCTGATGCCATCAGCTCCAAGCCTCTGGGTGAAAACGTCCAAAGATAAGAGCTACAGTGCACTCTGAGCACATTGGTGACGACTGAGACTAGCTGGCTGGCCCTCAATGGTTTATTCGACTCATAGACAAAAGGTGATTCTTTTCATCGTGTACAGAGTACCTGGAGGGCTAGATCCTGCCTCCAATTCCGGGAAACTGATAGAGTCCTATGCCCTGGTACAGAGACATTCCAGCTTTTTCAGAATTTCCCAGCCTGGCCTTCAAATTACCCGCGAGTTGTGAAACGGAGACAATTATGGACAGCAGTACCCAGATGACGCCACCAGGGGGCATAAGAGACTAACAAATTTCCCGAAGTGGGGTTGGGGGATTGGGATAACAAAAACCAGCAGTGGAATTGGAGAAGACTTGGGTTGAGGGGGGCTCTGACAGACTGGGCTGTGGGACCTCAGGAGATAAGACGCAAAACATCTACGTTCTCGGCACAGGCTTCGCTCTCTCCTAACTGTGGGAGCTTGGGGTTCTTCTGGTCTTTGCTCAGAGATCTTAAGGGGACTTTGAACTCTCCGTTTTATGGCATCAATTTTCCAACTGTCAACACCTCACTCCCCACCTCTGCCCATCAAGTCCACTTTAGTTGTGGAGGACAGGGCAGGGATAGCAGGGTGAGGCATGTTCCTCCAGCCCTTGGGCAGAAGGAAGTGGGGTATAGCTTCTCCTCTGGACTGGTATTTCAGTGCCCAGTAAGGTGCTTGGCACAGAGGAGGTGCCTGGCAAGTATTTGTTGCCTATCGATAATGATTTGACGGGAATAAGTGTTACCAAAGGAACCGCAGCAGGTACAGGGTACTCCAATTCATATTGCTCGGTTGGGTCTTTGTAATTTCTCTCAGCCACTATAGCTGTCCTTGCCTAAGCTGCGGTTCCTTCTGCTGGACCACTATAATAGCTTCCTAAGTGGTTCCCCTCCAATCCCTTCATCCCACAGTCCATTCTTCACCCAGCAGCCAGCATGATCTTTTAAAGCCATAAATCAGAGCGTGCCACTTCCGAGCTTAGCACCCCAAAGGCTTCTCATTACACTCTGAATGAAATCCAGACTCCTTCCAGTGGCCTGTGCGCATCTGTAGCAGCCAGGGCATGCCTGCCGCTCTGACCTCATCTACCGCTTTGGCCTCACTGGCTTCCTTTGTCTTTCTAGAGCCCAGGGAGCTGCTCTTGCCAGAAGGCTTTTGCATTAACTGTTCCTTCTGCCTGGAATGCTCTCAACGCAGATTCTTTGCATGGAGGGGCCCTTGTCATCTAGGTCACCATATAAATGTCACTTCCTCCGAGAGACAGCTCTTGACAGTGCAACTGAAGTTCCTTCCCCAGTCACCTCATCAAATCCGTTCCTCATTTAATGGTGATTGCAGTACCACTTATCCTGACTTCTTGTCTATTTGTTGTTTATTTTTAAGATTTTATTTCTACTCGTGTGTGTGTGTGTGTGTGTGTGTGTGTGTGTGTGTGTAAATGCACGTGCCAGTGGAGGGCAAAGGCTTCAGATCTCCTGGAGCTGGAGTTACAGGTGGTTCCATCGGGGTTGTGTCGGGATCAGAACTCAAGTCCTCTGCAAGATTGGTACACACAGCCCCGGTTTGTAACGGCCGAGGCTTTTCTCCAGACTCCTTTGTGATGGTGGTGGTGGGTTTTTCGTTGTTTTGGTTTCGGTTATTTTTGTTTGTTTTGACAGAGTCTTGCTGTAGAGCTTAGACTGATCTTCCCATCCGTTTGCCTCAGTCTCATGCGTCCAAGGATTACAGGAGCTTGTCTGCATGCCCAGTTCCCATTTGTTTCCAGAAAAGAAACTGTAACAAAAGGGACCCTGTCTCCTTAGTTCAATTACTACATCCCTAGCACCTATTAATAGAACAGCAACAAGAGCCAGGCGGTGGTGCTGCAGGCCTTTAATCCCAGCACTCCCGAGGCAGAGAAGCCAGCTCTCTGAGGTCGAGGCAGCATGGTCTGCAGTGAGTTCCAGGAGAACCAGGGCTACAGAGAAACCCTGTCTTGAAAAACAACAGAAGCAGCAGCAACACCAACAACAAACGTGTGTGGAAACCTTAGCTTCAAGCAGGAATGTTAGGGGACAGTTGCTCAGGAGGCCAGAGCTTAGCTGTTATTGAACAACCAAGGAAGACACAGAAAAAACCAAGCATATCTGTGTCATAGCCCAGTGTTTGCAGCACTGTATTCAGTGTTGTCCAGAAACATGTAGGCCCACGGAGCTTGTACTTGCATGTAATATACTCTCCAGCTACAAGTATCCTCCTCCAGAAAAAGAGAGGTAGAGAATGACCCCCTCTTATGACCCGTCTGTATCATAAAACCCCAAAAGATCACCAGGACTAAACCACCCCGGGCATTCGCTGCAGTTCACTCTGCTTCTCCCGTCTCTCCTCTCTCTGTCAGGGCTAACACTTCCCAAACACTTTAGTGACTGTGATGGTTTTTCTTTGAGGGCTCAGCAGGGTCCGTAGTCACAAGCTGGATCACAGGGGTCTGCTGTGAATATGGAATAGATCGGATGGGTCCCAGTTCAGACGAAAAAGAAGAAAATGTTCTCTGTTTTAAGTTTTTCCCATTATTTCCTAACACTTTTTTGATGCCTGCTGTTTCCTGACTGTTACCTGCCCCAGTACACATCTGTACTGGGTTATTCCAGCAGGTTAATATTCTGTCATAGTCTACCCAAGGTCCTGTTTCTCAGCAGGGCTCAGGGTAAGTCTGGGAGGCAGCCTCAGAGAACTTTTTTTTTTCCCAGCATCCTCTAGCAAACCTTTATAAACGGGCTTAGTGCACTTTGGAGACTGAAACATGTCTGAAGCAGGCAATCCTCTGTCCTGGAAGGGCTTGGCAGAAGGCCCAGACTCTAACCTGCTGGTCTGAGGATTCCCTGGTTCCTGTTGCTAGCTAACACCAGTGGTTCATACACCGCTCTGGTCAGCAAGGGCCTACTGTGGTATAGCTCAACTATTCCCTGTAGCCACATGGAGCCAACGTCCACCCGCCCTTTAGAGAAAACCTCAGGAAAGGACTGGAATAATCTATGACTGTTGTGTATAACCATAGCAGGGAATTAAGAAACAAACAAACAAAACAAAACACTGAGGGGCAGTGACAGGGCCCAGTAGTGAAGGCACATGGCACCAAGCCGGATGCCTGAGCTCAACCCCTGGGACCCATGTGATGGAGGGATGAGAACTGACTCCTAAAAGCAGGCCTCTGGCTTCCACGGTGCCATGGTATGTGTGCACCCCTTATACAGATACACAAACTGATATAAAAAATTAAAAACCATTAAAAATATCAATGACTCAGGGCTAGTAGCTATGAGTTCTGGTTTCTCCCCCCCCACCTCCCCAACAATCGGTTCAGTGCCTGGGCAAGCAACCTCACACCTCATGGGCTTGGCCTTCTCTAGTTACTGTAGAACAGTGGTTGCAAACGCAGACGCTTAAGGCAGAATAATTGGGCCAAAATCTGAGTCCACCGCAGACTGGCTGACTTGGAGAAATGGTTGAACCTCTGTTCTTGGCCTGTCCCATCTCTGAGCTGTTACAAGGATGGAGAATGAGTTACACCAAAAAAAAAAAAAAAAAAAAAAAAAAAAAAGCCGGGTGGTGGTGGCGCACGCCTTTAATCCCAGCACTTGGGAGGCAGAGGCAGGCGGATTTCTGAGTTCGAGGCCAGCCTGGTCTACAGAGTGAGTTCCAGGACAGCCAGGGCTATACAGAGAAACCCTGTCTCGAAAAACCAAAAAAAAAAAAAAAAAAAAAAAAAAAAGAGAATGAGTTACACATGCAGAGTTCTTCAAGTACTACTCAGCCCATGGTAAATGTTATACACATTTGCTGTTCTAATTACCAAAAGCATATCTGCTGGGTTAGATAATCTTTAAGACACCTTCCCACTCAAATATCCTGCAACTTTCAAATTCAGTGATGGAGCATTTTGCACGTTTCTAGTTCTGTGAAATAGGGGAGTGGACTCATCTGGAAGGTCCCAGGGTTGTAGAATTATAGGAACAGAGTTGATGGTGGGATTCTGAGGAATAGTTCCGATAGTAGGTCTGCCTGCTACACACAAAAATCAGAACTCAGGAGGCGGTGCAGACACACTATGTGTAGTTCTTCTAGGTAGGGAGGATGCCTGGGGACTTAGCCCAGAGAAGACCTGAGTTATTTCTTCAGTTTCCTGATTGGTGTCCAAATTTTTTCTCACTCAAAAGTAAAAAGACAAGGCCTTTCACTTCAAATATAACATTTCCTTTTATAATCACACAATTTTCTTTCTCTCTTAAAAAAATGTTGTCTGGTGGTGGTGACACACAGCTTTCATCCCAGCACTTGGGAGGCAGAGGCAGAGGCAGGCAGATTTCTGAGTTTGAGGCCAGCCTGGTCTACAGAGCAAGTTCCAGGACAGCCAGGGCTACACAGAGAAACCCTGTCTCAAAAAAAAAAAAAAAAAAAAAAAAAGAAGAAGAAGAAAGAAAAATAAATCAAACCAACCAATCAAGCAAATTCATTATGTTTTATCTATTTCTTTCATATGTGTGTGACATCCTGTGGAGAGCAGGGGACAACCTGGTTCCAGGTTCAGGTGGGACCTGGGGGTAGAGCTCAGGTCCTCAGGCTTGGCAGCAAGCCCCTTTACCTGGTGAGCCATCTAGTCTGTCTTCCTTCCTTTCTTCTCTTCATCTCCTTCTTTTTTCTTTCTTTCTTTCTTTATCTTATTTTTATTTTGAGACAGGGTCTCACTAAGTTGCCCAGCCAAGGTGTGAATGTGTAACTTTCCCACCCCAGCCTCCTGAGTAGCTGGGATGATGGGTGTATCACCAGGCCCAGCTCCCACATGTTACATGTCTTATAGAGTGTGTGTGTGTGAGTGTAAGTGGTGGAGAGAAAATCTGAGTCTCTCTGTATGTGTGTTTATGTGTGTATGAGTGAGTCTGTGTGAATGGGTACATGTGTGTATGTGTGTGTATGTGTGCATGTGTATATGTGTGCATGTGTATATGTGTATATGTGTGCATGTGTATATGTGTATATGTGTGCATGTGTATATGTGTTTATCTGTATATGTGCATATGTGTGTATGTGTATGTGTGCATGTGTGTATGTGTGTATCTGTATATGTGCATATGTGTGTATGTGTATGTGTGCATGTGTGTATGTGTGCATGTGTGTATGTGTGTATCTGTATATGTGTATGTGTGCATTGGTGGTGTATGTGTGCATGTGTGTATGTGTGTATCTGTATATGTGCATATGTGTGTATGTGTATGTGTGCATATGTGTATGTGTGCATGTGTGTATGTGTGCATGTGTGTATGTGTGCATGTGTGTATGTGTGTATATGTGCATGTGTGTATGTGTGCATGTGTGTATATGTGCATGTGTGTATGTGTGCATGTGTGTATGTGTGCATGTGTGTATGTGTGCATGTGTGTATGTGTGCATGTGTGCATGTGTGTATATGTGCATGTGTGTATGTGTGCATGTGTGTATGTGTGCATGTGTGTAGGGGTACATGTGTACCACAGCACATTGTGTGTAAACGTCAGGGGACAACCTGGAGGAGTTGGTTCTTTCCCTCCACCGTGAGGGCTCTGGGGACTGAACTCAGGTTGTCGTGTTTGGTGGCAGAGCCTTTAGCCATCGCCCACCTCAGCTCCCTGCTGCTTGTTTTAGACAGGGTTTCTTTTTTTTTTTTTTTTTGGTTTTTTCGAGACAGGGTTTCTCTGTGTAGCCCTGGCTGTCCTGGAGCTCACTCTGTAGACCAGGCCGGCCTTGAACTCAGAAATCCACCTGCCTCTGCCTCCCAAGTGCTGGGATTAAAGGCGTGTGCGCCACCACCGCCCGGCTTAGACAGGGTTTCAATATGTAGGCCTGGCTGGCTTGGCACTCATTCTGTAGGCCAGATAGGGTTTCAATATACAGGCCTGGCTGGCTTGACTCTGAACTTGCTGTGATCCCCCTGCCTCTGCCTCTGCCTCCAGAAAGCCTGGATTACAGGGATGCACCACCATGCCAGGTCACCTACCTGTTGTAAAAAACATTTTCATTATTTTGTGTGCATGTGTGTTCTCCCTGCATGTATGCTCATACACCATATGTGTGTCTGTTTCCTGCCAAAGTCAGAAGAGGGCGCTGGATCTCCTGGGACTGGAGTTACAGATGGTTGTGAGCCGCCAGGTGGGGGCTGGGAATCAAACTTGGGTCCTCTGCAACAAGTGCTCTAACCCACTGAGCCAACTCTTTAGCCCCCTGATATTTTTAAAAAATAAATTTTTTTGGCCGGGTGTGGTGACACACTTTTAATTCCAGCACATTGGAGGCAGAGGACAGAGGCAGGAGGATCTCTGTGAGTTCAAGGTTAGCCTGGACTATATAACAAATTCCAGGACAGTTTAGGCTGTATAGAGAAATCTTATCTCAAAAAAAACTAAAAATGTATTTGATGTGTATGGGTGTTTTGCCTGTAGGCATGTCTGTACATATGTACTATACATGTTTGTATACCAGCCATATGTGTACCTGGTGCCCACCTGACCCTCAGATCCCCTGGAAGAGGAGTTAGGATTGGTTGTGAGCTGCCAGGTAGGTGCTTGGATCCAAACCTGGAACCTTTGGAATCTCTCCATCCCCAGTCCACATTACTCTGTCTCAATTGTCTATTGCAATTCCTCACTGATTCCAAACTGCCTTATTTCAAAAAGGGAGCCGTGGGGTCCTCCAGATTCTGACGGGAAAGAAGTCTAGATAGCAGTGGAAGCAACGGCACGGCTGGGTGAAGAGAGAAGTCAGTCGGGGATCCCAATCCCAAAAGTCAATGCGTGCTTGTGCAGTCCAACCAGCTGAGACCCATACATGGCAGAATAGACAGCTGCTTCCTCATTAAAAAGAAATATGTATTGTAACTTCGTCTTTATAAGTGTTCCAGTGCCTTGGGGGCCAGAAGAGGGTGTCCAGCTCCGTGGAGCTGGAGTTAGTGCTGGGAGCCAAACTCAGGTTCTCAGGAAGTCGAGCAAGAACCCTGAGGGCTGATCCATCTCCAGCTCCCTACTTTCTCATTTTCAAATATTACAACCAGCACTTTCCTGTCTGAACCTGAGACACCTGTGAGAAAGGGCAGGAGGATTATACCCATTTTATGGATGGGGGCTCTGCGACAGTAAGGGATGTTGCATTCACAGTAGTTTTGTTTGCGTGTGTTTTTGAGACAGTGTTTTTCAAGGTAGTCCTCGCTGTCCTGGAACTCTCCATATAGATCAGGCTGGCCTCGAACTCTCTGATATCCACCAAGGCGTGTGCAATTATGCCAGGCATCCACAGCCTTTGTGATAGACGTTGGATTAGGGATTAGTTCAAGGACCTTTTCCTTAGTACAAATGTTGACCCGAGTTAGGAATCCTAGAGGGGATCTGGAGTGGCTAGACAGTTGGGTCCTGTGAGGGGAGCTCGTTTGAGCCTCAGGCGAGGCGGGACAGGACTGGCAGGTGGGACTGCAGCTACCGGTCTGGTTGAGGGATTGGGGAGGGGACTCAGGGCAAGCTTAAACCAGACTCACATCTCGGGAATGAGACTTTCCTCCGCTCTGGTTCTACCGCTCTGCCCCTCAAAGGGTTAAAGTAGCTTTCACAGATTTTCCCATCTCCCAGGTAACTTGGGCAGCTGCTTGCGAGGGAAATAAATAAACATCCCGGAACAATTTTTCAGTTCATGAACCTGGCAATGCACCCCAGCCCCCCACATCAAAGGAGCACAACCCTTTGGGTATAAGGTGCCGGGGAGGGACTTTGCCAGTTGGCAGGTGCGGGGGAAGGGCTGCCCCTGAGAGCGTGGGGCCAGAGGGCGGCACCGAGAATGCCCCTGCCCGCGGCTCGATCCGGTTCTGGGCGCAGCAGGTTTGCGTCGGGCCCGGCGCCCCAGAGGGTTGGGGAAGCGGAAAGAAGTGGGGTGCGGGCGAGCGGGTGCCAGGCGCACACACCTGGCGCCTTGTGGAATGAAATCTTAATTAATTATTAAACTCAGCTCCCGCCGGGGCCGCGGTGGAGAGGGAGGGCGAGCGGGCACGGTGGGGGCTGGGGCCCGGAGGAAGGTGGGGTGAGGAGGGGGCGCAGGGCACCCCGACAGGAAGGAAGCCGACCCTCTGGGCGGGGCGGGCATCTTCGCCGCCAGCGGGTGGCTTCGCCGGCCTTCGCGGACCCCGGGGTGAGGGTGGAGAGCTCCCTGCAGGATGCCGCTCTGGGTGGAGGCTGGAGCGCGGGCGGGCGGGAGCACCGACCCTCCAGCGGGGTCTGAAGCCCAGAACAGTGGCCGCTTGTTCGCCGGAGACCCGGGGAGGACCCGGCGCACAGGGGAGGGGGCGCGCGGGACTCTGGCCTCGCTCACCCGACTGGGGCCCCGGGGAGGGGAGTGGGCAGCTGTGCCCCCGCCTCTGGGAGGGGGAGGGGGTGCCCAGACAAAAGGAGCTTGTGCCTTTAAGGCGGGGAGTCCGGGAGCCGGCGGGGAGGGGACTTCTGGATCCGGGGTAGAGGGCGGCTGCGCTGGACAACAAGGGAGGGGGCGAGGGCCGGAGGCTCTGCCGCGCGGCGGGCGGGCTGGCGGGCGGGACAGCGGGGGGCGCGCGGGCACGGAGCAGGACGGCGGGACGGCCGGCCCTCCCGGCCGGAGCCCGCGGGCGCGGCGGGGCGGCGGCCCCGGGGCAGGCGCCGACCCCCGGCAGGTGAGCTTGGGGGAGCGGGCTCCTGCGGGGACAGCGGAGTCCGGACAGTTGCGGGGACATGCTGGAAGTCCTGGAGGACGTGGGGACCCGGGGCTCCGCGGAGCCGGGCTGGAGGCTTCCACCCTCACTCCATGCCACGAGCTTTCCTTCCTGCACTCGCCAGAGTTTCCAGGCTTGCCCAGAGAAGGGGAGAAGACATGCACGAGGGGAGGGGATGCCAGAGGTTGGCATCGGGGGTGTGGGGGTGAGTTTGTGGAGTGTTGAGACAGCGCTGAGAGGAGAAGGAGGCCCTTTCCCTGCCCTTACCCTGAACCTTTGGAATGAAAGGGTAGTGTCAGTGCCTACTTCCCCAAGGCCTGTTGTGGGGTGGGCAGGGGTGGGGTGGGGTGTGGGCAGACTTTATTCAGAGTAGGCCCAGCAGCCTGACTGAAAAACCAGAGGTGGGATAGGCTATGGGAGAGCCTTTCGGTACCTGTTTCTTCCCAGAGTGTCTCTGTAGCCAGAGGGCCTGGTGGAGTGTTGTATGGTTGGAGCTCGCTGGCCGTGAGAACCCTTTTTGGTCCTTAGGGAGACCAGGGCTTGGGAAGGCTGAACCTTCAGATACAGGCCCTGGGGAAGTTCTTCTCCATCTGGAAAGGCCTGGAAATGAAGAGGGCTAGGTTTCTGCATCGTGAGTGTTGGTTGGGCTTTCCCCCGGGCATATAGTCTTCTGTGTGAACTTTCTGAAGACTTTTACATCGTTTTGCCAACAAGGGCAGAGGCAGATAGACCCTGGGGATGAGGTGGCTGAGAGGGTTGGGCAAAGTCGTGGGCAGAGTCATTCTTGAGGCCAAGCCTGGACTTCCAGACCCTGGTCTCAGGCGGAAGGATCAGGATTTGGGAGGGACTTGAGGTCTGGGCCTGGGACTGTGGCACTTGGGGCTAAGTGGACATGACTCGGTTGTGGGAGCCGATTATATACTCAATAGCACATCTGTGAGAGAGAGCAGAGGACTCGGGAGGAGGAGGTCAGGAGGCAGAAAGCTCAAGAGCCTGAAGGCAGAAAAGAGATGCGGTATGCACTTTTGGAATTCGTGGCGAGGGGTTCCCGAACAGGGAGGTTTGGGGAACATACAGAGAAGTTTCATGGCTTGGAACAATGCCTTCTGTTTTCCTGCCATAGGAGTCTGGCATAGAGGAGTCCTGAAAGTCCTCTAGGGTGGGCAGCGCCTGAAAGCCCAGGGTAGGACGTTTGCAGTTGGTTGAACAGTTACAGAGCTATCCCCTTGGGGAGTCGGAGTGTTCTTGAAGGGTCATATGTTTCCCTGATCGTGTCTGCCCCTTCCTCTGTGGGTATGAGCCAGATGCAAGGATGTGCTTCCAGGGGCTGGGAACATGGCCAGGAACAGGTCCTTTGGGAACAGAGATCTGGGCCAGTGGTGGTGGTGAGGAGATAAGAACGGGGAAGGGGACTGGAGAATGAGAGGCGGCGGAAGGGAAATGCCATGGTGTGTTGAGTGTGTTGGAGTGTGTGTGTGTGACGGTAGGAAAGTGTGCACGCTGTGTTCTGTCTCCAGCAGCTCTGGAGACTGACAGCAGGGGACATGGGGCCTGATAGGCAGACATCTGACTGGCTGGAGGGATACAGGCTCTTGTTCATGACCGTTGCCTTTCCATCTCTTGGACACTGACAGAGATTTGCATTCAAAGGTTTGTACGGTGGGAGAACTAATGTTTCCAGTGTGTAGCTTGGCAGGGAGTGCTAGAGTCTGTCATCAGGACCATTCCCCTCTCGTTCTTCAGGTGAAGAGACTGACCTGTGAGGTGGAGGCAGGTAGACAGCTTGTCTCAACCAGATGACAAATCACTTTAAGAGTTGAAACCTGATCTTGTGCCAAAGAGCATTCTTCCAGTGAAGTGTTTGGAAGAGCCAGGCTTTCTTTGGTGACCTTTTCCAAATGCCAGCCTGACCTGAAACCTTGTACTTCTGATCTGTCCTTCAAGATGGTGCTGTTGGTGTTAAGACGTTGAAGGGCATGCTACCCTGTGGATGGAGGAGGGACACTGGCAGAAAGTAGCTAAGGAGACCTAGAGATGGAGTGTTAAGACGCTCTCAGCTACCCTTCTGCTTTGAGTCCCTCCAGCAGCTGCTTGGAGTGTTGTCATCTGTCCTAAGTGTGTGGCTCTGTGGCCACCTGGGGCAGGTGCTGTGTAAGCTTCTCTCTAGTTCCCTAGTGAGTACAAATGTCAGTGCTGCCAGCTCAGCAGGTGTAAGTACAAGGGGCCCCTCAGGGTGCCCTGCAAACATGGAGGAGTTTGGTTCTGAAGGTGGCCGTCATCCAGTGATGACATAAATGGCTTTCAGGCTCTCAACCTGGGCTCAGCCGGGCAACGTGGTAAGGCAGCTGTCATGGAGTCATTTGCCCAGTACAAGGCATGTGCTTTCTGAAGATTTAGGATCTAAGTCTGATTTAGTTGTCCGAGGTCTTTACAACATGGGTGAGCCGTGGGAAACGGCTGTGGATGTCAGCTTTCTGTTTTTCTCTTTCAAATCTGTCCTGTTCCCTGGGTGGTCATGGGACAAACAGGCCTTTGGTGGAAGAAGAGATGAAATTAGGCATGTGAAAAGATATTGGAAGTTTATGACAGAAAGAACATATAATATAGCTAACTCAGCAAACCTTGAGGAATGGTGGACACCACAGGACAAACAAAAACGCCCAAATCCTTGACTTTCCCAAGTTGGCATTTCAGTTAGGAGCTATGGTGAACAAATAAGAAAAAGGAAAATTATAGAACGGCAGTTGCTGATAAGAGCCGTGCAGAGAGAAATTATAAAGCTGGGAAGGGCGATACGGAGCCCCAGGAAAGGGAGTTGCTATTTTTAAAGGCTGGTAAGAGACTAGAGCTGATAAGGGGCTAGAGCTGTGACCTAAAGGAGCCCCTGTTCCAGTTGGGAACAGCAAGTACCAGGGTACCAGCCTGGGTAGAGCTCAACGTCCTGGGGAACACCAGACACGCTGATGCCACAGGTGCGATAACCAGGACTGTCGTAATTAGCTGTTATTTGAGGTGGAGTGCTTCAGAGCATCCATGCTTCCCTTGTTGGCTCTCCGTACAGCTCTCTGTGGTACCAAGTGTGGAACCCAATGCCTTGTGCGTTCTAACCAGGCATTCTGCTACTGAACCGCACTCCCCTCCCTTCCTTCCTCCGTATCTTTGGCTCCTACGTTTATTGAGCACCTACTGTAAGCCAGCCCCAGTAGCTCTGGAGATGAAGTGCTGACAAAAATAGGTGTAATTTCTACCCGAACAAAGCGTATGGTCCCAGGGACGGAGGCGTACGTTAAACGAGGAATGATTTAATTATATTGGCAATAAGTACCGTGGAGGAAATGATCAGAGGTTAAACTGGACCGAACTTAGTCTTAGGGGTGGGGCTGGGAAATTTTCCGTGAGGAAGTAATGTTTAAACTGCGACCTGTGGAGAAATTGAATTTAGTTTGCTGGAGAGAGAGAGAGAGAGAGAGAGAGAGAGAGAGAGAGAGAGAATAAGAGAGAGGGGGGAGAGAATGAGAGAAAGAGAGAGAGAGAAAGGAAGGAAGGAAGGAAGAGGAAGGGAGGAGGGGAGGGAGGGCGTGGAAAGAATCCCTTTTGCATAGAGGTCACTGATTGACAGTTCACAGCCGAACATTTTCCATTGACAAGATTTATTTGGCTTGTGTGTAGTATGTTTTTGTTTTGTTCTCTTTTCTGAGACATGGTTTCTTTGTGTAGCGCTGGCTGTCATGGAACTTGCTCTATAGACCAGGCTGGCCTCAAACTCAGAGATCCAATTGCCTCTGCCTCCAAAGTGCTAGGTTTAAAGGCATGCACCATTACCTCTTGGCTTTTGTGTGTAGTATTGTAAAATGTATATTGATTATTAAAATTTCAGAATTGGGACATGTCACATTGAAATCCAAGGTTTTCTTTGGTTTCTGCTGGAAAGAGAGAGAGAGAGAGAGAGAGAGAGAGAGAATAGAAGTTCACACCCCAGTGACACCAGGCAATCAGTCATATCTCAAGTCAAACTTAGAATCTTGATTCTTTTTTTTTTTTTTTAATTTTTAAAATATACTTTTATGTGCATTGGTGTTTTATATTCATGCATGTTTGCACAAGGATGTCAAATCCCCTGGAACTGGAGCCATAAACAGTTGTAAGCTCTGCTATGTGGGTGCTGGGAATTGAACCAGGGTCCTTCAGAAGTATAGGCAGTGCTCTTAACCACTTAGCTATCTCTCTAGCCCCCAGAATCTTGGTTCTTTTACTTATATGGTTGCTGGGTCTTTTCCGTGTGTCTATGTCCCAGTTCCTTACCTTTTGAGTTGGGGATGCAGCTGCCTGGCCCAGGGCAGTTTTATCAAGATAGTGGGAATGAAGAACAGCCGTAGGAAACACTGAGGTTCCAAGCTACTATGGTGGCTGTGGCCACGCAGTGGTATTAATACCGTTCCCTACCTCTCCTCCCAGCAGCATGTCATGGTTTAGTGGCCTCCTGGTTCCCAAGGTAGATGAACGGAAAACAGCTTGGGGGGAACGCAATGGGCAGAAGCGCCCACGCCACGCGACTCGAGCCAGTGGCTTCTGCGCACCCCGCTACATGAGCTGCCTCAAGAATGCGGAGCCACCCAGCCCCACGCCTGCGGCTCACCCTCGGTGCCCCTGGCAGGATGAAGCCTTCATCAGGAGGGCGGGCCCGGGCAGGGGTATGGAGCTGGGGCTGCGGTCAGTGGCCTTGGGTTTTGATGACACTGAGGTGACCACACCGATGGGGACAGCTGAAGTGGCACCTGATACATCGCCTCGGAGGGGTCCGTCCTGCTGGCACCGGCTCGTGCAGGTGTTCCAGTCTAAGCAGTTCCGCTCCGCCAAGTTGGAGCGTCTGTACCAGCGGTACTTCTTCCAGATGAACCAGAGCAGCCTCACGCTGCTCATGGCGGTGCTGGTGCTGCTCACGGCTGTCCTGTTGACCTTCCACGCTGCGCCTGCCCAGCCTCAGCCTGCCTACGTGGCCCTGCTGACCTGTGCCTCCATCCTTTTTGTGGTACTCATGATAGTGTGTAACCGACATAGCTTCCGCCAGGACTCCATGTGGGTGGTGAGCTATGTGGTTCTGGGCATCCTAGCAGCCGTGCAAGTTGGGGGTGCCCTGGCGGCCAACCCACACAGCCCTTCGGCAGGCCTTTGGTGCCCGGTGTTCTTCGTCTACATCACCTACACGCTTCTTCCCATTCGCATGCGAGCTGCAGTGCTCAGCGGCCTGGGCCTTTCCACCCTGCATTTGATTTTGGCCTGGCAGCTCAACACCGGTGACCCTTCCTTTGGAAGCAGGTAGGTGCAACCGAGTGAGACTGGGAAGGAGACCCCAAAGGGAGGGACACGGTATAAGCATGTCTAGATATAGCAGGCCAGGTTTCAGGGGCTAGCCTCTGCTTGGGACTTATATCCTTGTATCAGTGGGCATTGCTGAGGAGCAGGTCTGTAGTCTGTCATGACAGGCTAGTCTTCAAGTCAGTAGACACCTGTGTGTAGGTCTCTCTGACCTCTTGTTGACCTCTGAGACTTTATTGTTACTCCTGAGGAGCAGCTGTAGGTAGTTCGGTGAAGCTTCCAGAAGTGAGGCCTCTCTACTCCTCCAGACGCTGTGGCCTGTAGCCCACCATGGCCTCATAAACAAAGTTGTTTGGGGCTCCTGGGTGAGGAGCTGGGTGCTCTGGCATGATGCCCTTCCCTGCCCAGAACAGAACATCCCTCTTTAAAAGTAACTTTATAGCTAGTTTGTTGAGGAGCAAATGCCCGCAGGCACTGTCAGACCTTTAAAGGGCCAGACCCTTCTGTGCTGGTTCCCAGGTTCTCTTGTTGGCTGCCTGTGAAGTGGGGGTTTAGGGTGAACTGCTCTTCTGGGGGAGAAAACATTCAGGAGTGGTGTCTCCCTTCCCCCTCTGGCAGACTTGCAGAAGGTGGGTGTGTGGCTCTTCCCTGCTCTCTGCTGGCATGGTGCCCAGGGCCCAGCCCTGTGCCTGATGGGGGAGGCTGAGCCTGGGAGGCCGGAACTGCCAGCCTCCTACCTCCCCAGGGTGCCTGGCTTCAGTTTCACCCAGTGGGGTCTCCGCATTCCTGGGATGGTAGAGAAAATTTGTGCTTCTGTGCCCATCTGCAGGGCCTCTGGCTGCCCAGTCAGCGTCTCAGAACTGAGAACTACTCTCATGTGCCCAGTGGGGCCTGTGAGTCTTCGCGTGGAGCAGGGGCTTGTAGCCTCCTTGGGCAATTCCTTCCTTCCTAGATCCAGCTCCACTTGTGTCCATAGGAAGAACTTCTTTCTGATGCACTCACTGAGACACCCCGAGCAGTGACTAGGCTGGGGTGGCCTCCGGAGCCTTAGCATCCATTTTTTCTCACGGTAGATAGGGATGAGCGTGGTTATTTCAGTCCCTCATCCCTCTTCCCCTTCCCTCCGCTGTTGTGACTCACATTTTCCTCTTGGGCTCCTGGGACCAGGAAGGGAAGTTGCTTGGATTGTCCCCCCCCACCCCACCCCACTGGGGACTATTCTTAGAAGCCCCCAAGGGAGATAGAGTGCCCCCTCTTCACCCCTGCTGCTGAGAGGGGAAGCTCTGTGTATGTTCTCTGGTAGCTTCGTAGACTGGGAAGGTCAGCTGAAGGCCAGTCCTGGAGGGTCACTGTTGGAGTTAGGAGTGAGGGGTTAGCCAGACCTTGGTTTTACACAGAGGAATCAAAGATTAAATGCCCTGTCCAAGTCTGCAGGCTTAGTTCTGGTTCAGGGCAGTTAGTGAGCGTTCCCTCCTTTCTCCACAACCATAGCCCTGCCCCATCCAGCTTGGGTGGAGTCCCAGTGCCAGTTAACCCCTGAGTCTCCAGCAACACGGAAGCCGGCATGCCTCCAATGTATTCTCTAGTCAGTTCTCTTGACAATAGTTTGGGACTAGCTATGGGGAGGGTGGGGCGTAGGCATGTGGTCCTGCAGAGATGTGTGTGCAAGAGATGGGAGAAGGGCAGAGCGAGGAAGGAGGACGAGGAGGGGACAGGAGAGGAGGAGAATCCTATCTTGTGGAAGGGGTGGCCATGCGGTCTCTCTATTAGTAGGACTGATAACTGCCAAGGAGCGGCTCTGAGCGTGGCCTTCAAGAGCTAGAGCCGGTGGAGAAAGAGTTTTCAGAAATCTGGAGTATGTTAGAGAGTGGAATCAGGACAAAGCCTTTGGAATCTGATTGTCCAGGATTCGAGTCTCCTGTCAACCACAACCAACTGTGGAATCTTGGACAAGCTACTAGGCTCCTTTTTTTTTTGGTTTTTCGAAACAAGGTTTCTCTGTGAAGTCCGGGCTGTCCTGGAACACACTCTGTAGACCAGGCTGGCCTCGAACTCAGAAATCCCCTGCCTCTGCCTCCCAAGTGCTGGGATTAAAGGCATGCGCCACCACCGCCCGGCTATGCTACTGGGCTCTTGAGTCACATCGGGTGTGAAGTGGGATCCTGTTACCTGGTTCATAGACTTGTCAGAAACTCGTCGGTCAATATGTGAACCGCATCCTCCAGATTCTAGACATTGCAGGTGGCTAGCAAACCGGCTACTGGAATAACAGCAGTAGTATTAGCTTACAACCGTGATCCCATCGCTCCGGAATGTAAGCAGAGGATCAGTGCTTAGTGAGTTTAAGGCCTGCTTGGTGACATAGTGAGACCCTACCTCAAAAATCCAACCAACCAGCCACCACCACCAAAACTCAGCAGGGGTCATTCTGCTGTTTGGTCCACAGGGAGGCTTTAGAGATATCACTCCTCCTGCTTGGTTTGTAGATGAGTTAGTGGAGACCCAGAGAGAGGAAACGACAAGTTGACTTGTCCTTGTCGTGTGGTTCACTTGGAAGAGGATGGGAAGGTCAGACCTCCTTAGCGTTGCTCTGTAAGGAGAGCCGCATGCACAAGTCTTTTGTCTGGGGTGTCTGTGGGGCAACCCAGGGTGCCTGGGTTGGGCCTTTGACCTGTGTGGCTGTGCTTGGTGTTTCCGCTTCTGAAGCCGTGACAAGCTCATCCTACCTGCCACGGAATGATCTAGGCAGGCTGGGATCTGTACGGGAGGTGTGGGGGGGGGACAGAGTATCCTGGGGATAGCACAGCTTGGGGACAAACCGGGTGCAGGATTTTATTTCCTGCTCACAGTATGTCCTGAGAGAGTTAGTGTGCTGTGTGTGTGTGGTGTGTGACAGGCAGGTGGTCACTCATCCACCTCTGCCACCCTCCCACAGCTCGGTGCTAACGTGGTGCTCTTCCTCTGCACCAATGCCATCGGTGTCTGCACACACTACCCTGCTGAAGTGTCTCAGCGCCAAGCCTTTCAGGAGACCCGAGGTTACATCCAGGCACGTCTGCACCTACAGCATGAGAATCGTCAGCAGGTGGGGGCCGCTTCCCTTGGCTAGGGCGTTCCTTGCCTTTACCCCCAGTACCTTGTAGAGACGACCTGCTGCCTTGACCACCCCTTTGGGACACAAGTGTGAACAGTTCCCAAGGACAGCATATAGTAAAAGGCCTTGGGGGTCCTGTTCTGTTCAGGGCTGGGAGGGAGAATGCAGGTGTGCATTGGGGGATTGAGTGGAGGTGGGTTAGAGACAGCTAGGATGGGTGACTTCGGAGGGCAGGGTTAGGTGGTGTCAAGTTGAGATCCGGAAGGAACGCTCAGGTCGCAGAGGGAACGGGAGGGCTCTGGGGATGTGAAAGGAACAAGAATCAAAACAGAAAGCAGAGAGGATAGTGGTTGGAACCACTGGTCTTAGGAACGGCTGCTGCTATCGGTGTTGCCCAGCATGTTGCCATGGAGATGAAAGAAGACATCAACACAAAAAAAGAAGACATGATGTTCCATAAGATCTACATTCAGAAGCACGACAATGTCAGGTAGGACGGGGGAGGGGGTGCCGCCAGGAGGGTTGCAGGGTACCAAAGAGTCCTTGAGGGCAACGAGGCCCATCTATCTCCTGCTATTTTCCACAGCATCCTGTTTGCCGACATTGAGGGCTTCACCAGCCTGGCCTCCCAGTGCACTGCGCAGGAACTGGTCATGACCTTGAATGAGCTCTTCGCCCGGTTTGACAAGCTGGCTGCGGTGAGGGTACTGGGGCTTAGAGGTGGTGCCAACCATGATGAACCATATGGTGATGGTTGATGGTGGCGGTTGGGGGTGGGGTGGGGGCAGAGGTGGCATTGAAGGTAATGGGCCAGGTGTGATCAGGAGAGGAAGGTGATCTCCCATCTCTCCCCCTTTAGGAGAATCACTGTCTGAGGATCAAGATCTTAGGAGACTGTTACTACTGTGTGTCAGGGCTGCCGGAGGCCCGGGCAGATCATGCCCACTGCTGTGTGGAGATGGGGGTAGACATGATCGAGGCAATCTCGTAAGCAGCACCCCTTCCCAGGCCTGTTGGAACTGTGGGTGCCCGGGCGCCTCCTACTCTGGAGTGTCTTGGGGACTTTTCTCCACTCTAAGTAGCTCTTTAACCTTAAGATGCATTTATCACTGGGGAGGGAGTGGATCTTTCTCCAGTCTGTTTGAAGACCCCTGTGCTCCTTCCAACCCCAGCCTGCTAGAGGTGCAGGGAACTGGAGCAGTTGGGGTTTGTGACTGCAGACAATGCCAGTTGAGCAGGCTGGAGCTGTCAGCAGCTCAGTCCTACAGGATGATGGCAGCTCCTGCTGAACGCAGCCCTCAAACCTTTGTCCTTGAGTGGCAGGTAGCTACCTGCCCATATCTAGTCAAAACTATTCTTCTGTCTTTCCATCTGCTTTGGTCCTTGCCTGGATTGCTTGGATTCTTTTTAAAGTACATTTATTTAGTGTGTGTGTGTGTGTGTGTGTGTGTATGCGTGTGTATGCACCTGCCATCATGCGTGTATGGTGTTCACGAGGATAACTTGGAGCTGGTGTTCTTCTACTCTCTGGGTCCCAGGAATGATCAGACTTAGATAATCAGGCTTGGTGGCAAGTGCGTTTACTGCCGAGCCATCCCGCTGGCCTCAGCTTGGGTTCTCGACTAAGTGGATAAGAAAACCAGCTTGGGGCTGATCTAGAGTTCCGTCTCCTCAGGCTGGTGCGTGAGGTGACAGGTGTGAACGTGAACATGCGTGTGGGCATCCACAGCGGACGTGTGCATTGCGGCGTCCTCGGTCTGAGGAAATGGCAGTTCGATGTCTGGTCCAACGATGTGACCCTGGCCAACCACATGGAGGCTGGGGGCCGGGCTGGGTAAGTGGAAAGAGGGCACTAGTTGGGTTACAGGGGATGAGTGGATGGGAGGGTGGGCTGGAGAGCCAGGGTCTTAACCTCCTGGCCCCTTACAGCCGCATCCACATCACTCGGGCCACACTGCAGTACCTGAACGGGGACTATGAGGTGGAACCAGGCCGAGGTGGCGAGCGCAATGCGTACCTCAAGGAGCAGTGCATCGAAACCTTCCTCATACTAGGCGCCAGCCAAAAACGGGTCAGGACCAGGGCAGGACTGGTGGGAGGGACGAGGAGGGGGAGAGGAACAAACAGAGAGGTGCTAGCAAAGGTCTTCTTGGGGTTCTGCTTCTGACCTGTACTCACGCTGCCACACAGAAAGAGGAGAAGGCCATGCTGGCCAAGCTGCAGCGGACACGGGCCAACTCCATGGAAGGACTGATGCCACGATGGGTTCCTGACCGTGCCTTCTCCCGGACCAAGGACTCTAAGGCATTCCGCCAGATGGTGAGGGGCCTCCCTGTACCATGACCTGGGGCCTCACTTTTTGGTCTCCCTTAAAGTGTCCCCCTTTGTCCCTGTAGCTGGCTCCTCCATTCCATGGGTGTGTTCTAAAATTGGGGCAGAGGGACTAGTTTCACCCAAAGGGTCCCAGTTCTCCCCACGTGTGTGTGGGGACCCTCTCAACCTAGTACTGAAATAAGAAAGATCCCGAGGGTGAAAGCGTTCAGCTCCTCTCCCCCCTCACACATTCCATTTCTTTCTCCAGGGCATCGATGACTCTAGCAAAGACAAGTAAGTCAGTCTATGGAATGGGTCAGGGAGGGAGAAGGTGTTTGCAGCCTGGGATGGACTGTGGGTTGAGACCTCCCATATCTCGTAAGATGTGGGAGCAGGTACCACACAGCCTTCCCTTGCTGCTGCCTGAACCCTGCCCGTCCTATTGCTTGACCTGTGGCGTTATGCATGCACCCAGTAAAACCTGCATCCCATTATCAGCCGGGGTGCCCAAGATAGTCTGAACCCTGAAGATGAGGTGGACGAGTTCCTGGGCCGAGCCATTGATGCCCGAAGCATCGACCAACTGCGTAAGGACCACGTGCGCCGGTTCCTGCTCACCTTCCAAAGAGAGGATCTTGAGAAGAAGGTTTGGGGGATACAGGGCAAAAGAGTGAGGGCTGGAAGCGGGGAGGGCCTGGCTAGGGGGCTGAACACACGTTGAGGGACAGGAGGATGTATCGGGGATGGGAAGAGACCACAGCACAGGATGAAAGTTAGTATTAATTGGGCCAAGTGTTCCTCCCAAGGCCTTTGTAGTACTCAGATTTTTGCTGCTGTCCATAACTTGCCTGCCAGGGCAGAACCCAGCGCCCAGCTTGGCCTCCTTTCTTTCCTCAGTATTCACGGAAAGTAGATCCTCGCTTTGGAGCCTACGTCGCTTGTGCCCTCCTGGTTTTTTGCTTCATCTGTTTCATCCAGCTCCTTGTATTCCCATAGTGAGTTCCATCCTTACATTTCTAACTTCCTAACACCCATGCAAGCTGCTGGTCTCGGGCTGGGACCAGGACACTCCGATTTTGCTGATATTACTCCCTGACTTTCCCTTGCTCCAGCTCCTCCCTAATACTTGGGATTTATGCCGGTATCTTCCTGCTCTTGCTGGTCACTGTGCTGATCTGTGCTGTGTGCTCCTGTGGTTCTGTAAGTAGGGGGACTTCCCTGAGACTGGTCCTGAAGGAGGGGATTACCATGGGGAAGGGAGGAGGCAGCCATGCCTCTTGTTGAACCGCGTTCTTGGCCCGATCTTCCCTCCTTTGCTGATGCGGTTTCTAACTCCTCATCTCTTTCTGCTGCAGCTCTTCCCCAAGGCCCTGCAACGTCTGTCCCGCAGCATCGTCCGCTCACGGGTGCACAGCACGCGGTTTGGAATCTTCTCCGTTCTGCTTGTGTTCATCTCTGCCATCGCCAACATGGTAATTCTCCATGCCCGCACAGGCACTTTCTGAGAACTGCAGCCTTTCTGAATATTTCCAGGCCTTTGGGTAGGTAGCCTGCTGTCCCTGTGGTTGAGGGTAACTCTCGTTCTTAGTCGTTTGTCGCCTCTTTTGTCATCCCTGAGGATTTTAGTCTAAAAAGTACCTCTGGGTACAGCCCTCGAAAACCTTTCCCTCACTGGTTTCCTGATATGCACCCAACCTACTTGCAGTTTCACCCTGTAATCACACCCCAATAAGGACCTGTGCGGCCCGGATGCTGAACTTAACACCAGCGGATGTCACCGCCTGCCACCTACGACAGCTCAATTACTCTCTGGGACTGGATTGCTCCCTGTGTGAGGGCACCGCACCCACCTGCAGCTTCCCTGAGGTGTCCAAGCAGTGTTCAGGCAGAGGGGGTTGTTCTAGAACAGTTATCAGCTCCTGTGTCCCAGGCCTAGTGATAGGCACCAGGGAGCCGGGAACTCAAAGTATTCCCCGACTCCAGGGGCAACTGGGTCCCCTCCTGTGAATCTGGGCATGGATTGTATAGGGAGCTGGGGCTTGAAGGTGGGTGGGAGGATAGTCAGGCAGAGGAGTAGGGCTCGTCCTGCTCTGGATGCTCTTTGCTGTCACCCAACGCTGCCTCTGCTGTTCCCCTCTCCCAGTACTTCGTCGGTAGCGTGCTGCTGAGTCTTCTGGCCAGCTCTGTCTTCCTACACATCAGCAGCATTGGGAAGCTGGCTATGACCTTCGTCTTGGGGTTCATCTATTTGGTGCTGCTTTTGCTGGGTCCTCCAGCCACCATCTTTGACAACTATGATCTACTGCTTGGCGTCCATGGCTTGTAAGTTCATTCTCAGCCCCTTTTATCTCTCCACGGTCTCCCTGATCCTTCTGGGCAGAGAGTCTCTGGTACCCAGGCTTTTGGAATGTACAACTCACTTGTGGGAGAAAGGAAAGGGAAGAGAAGGGTTAGTTCCTAGCATGTGACTTCAGGTAGTTACCCCCAAAGAAATTCCAGTTGTGACAAATTCCTGTCTCTTTAGACTAGCTTTTTGTTGTTGTTTTTTCGAGACAGGGTTTCTCAGTGTAGCCCTGGCTATCCTGGAACTCACTCTGTAGACCAGGCTGGCCTCGAACTCAGAAATCTGCCTGCCTCTGCCTCCCAAGTGCTTAGGCTAGCTTAAAAAAAAAAAAAAAAAAAAGCCCTCACAGTTGCTTGGTGCTTTCCCTACCCACTGGGTTTTTTAATTTTATTATTTTTTTTACTGGGTAACTGCTCTGGGTGTCCTAGAACTCACAGAGATTTGCTTGCCCCTGTTTCCCGAGGGCTCTACCCTCTGTTCATAGGACTCAGAGCTGTGTGGTGGCAGTGCTCTGACAAACAGTGCTGGCCCTTTGGGATGGACATGTGGCCATAGCTTGTGATAGGAAGAATTAATAGTCTTCTGGGTTTGAGTCCTTGGTCTGCCTCTCGTTAGCTTTGTAACCTTGGGCAGGTGAGCTAACCTCTCGGAGTTTTCTTAGCAGTCAGTATTAGCACCTCAGGCCGTCTATCAGCAACAAACAATCCTGAAGCCTTGTGGCACCCCAAGCACATGCTAAACCTTTCAGAAGGGGTACTTAGAGCTGACCCGTTTCTCTGACAAGGACACTGAGGCTTAGAGAGTTATAAGCGACTTATCCTGGACCATTTAGCTGCTAAGGGAGGAGCTTTTAGTTGGGAAAGGTTTAACCTTTGCCCATATTAAGCTAATTTATGTGAGCAAAAGCTCTACCCACAGGCTTGAGTGGTGATTGGGCTCAGCAACGTAGTCTCTGTCTCCCCTCCAGTATCCCTCCCAGCAGACAGCCTCCAATGACTTTTATATCTTCCTGCCAGGGCTTCCTCCAATGAGACCTTTGATGGGCTGGACTGGTAAGTGGGGGCCCCGGGGCAGCGAAGGATGAGGCCTGTGGAGATCTCCTTCAGGCACCAAGCTTGTCTCTGATTATTTTCAGCCCAGCTGTAGGGAGGGTAGCGCTCAAATATATGACCCCAGTGATTCTGCTGGTGTTTGCCCTGGCATTGTATCTACATGCACAACAGGTGGAATCTACTGCCCGCCTGGACTTCCTGTGGAAACTACAGGTGACTTGGCTGAACCTTTCTGGGAGGGAGAGGCTTCTAGGGGCAGCGCCTGGGCCAAGCCAGAAACGCATCTCTTGCTAACCGGTTGAGGCTGAGGTTGTCCAAGCCCACCCTGGTTCCATGCCTCGTGTCTCCATCTCCTGTCTCCTGTCCCATCTTGCACCTGCCCCCTTCACCCCTTTGCCTGTTATTTAGGCCTCCTCTGCCTGTGCCTTTCTTCCTCCACATGGTTCCCTGTGATGCCCATCTTCAGGCCTCAGCCACTGCTCCCAGCCTCTGTGAGTGTTGGGCAATGGCTGATGGATGTGGTGCCCACAGGCAACAGGGAGAAGGAGGAGATGGAGGAGCTGCAGGCCTACAACCGGCGCCTGCTGCACAACATTCTTCCCAAGGACGTGGCTGCCCACTTCCTGGCCCGAGAGCGCCGCAACGACGAGCTGTACTACCAGTCGTGTGAATGCGTGGCTGTCATGTTTGCCTCCATTGCCAACTTCTCGGAGTTCTATGTGGAACTCGAGGCCAACAATGAGGGCGTGGAGTGCCTGAGGCTGCTCAATGAGATCATTGCGGACTTTGATGAGGTACTTGCTCATTGACTAGTACTGGCACAATAGGGCAATCTGGGGACCAGGAGAATGGAGCAGGCTTTGGATGGAAAAGCCAGGGGTTAGATGAGGTGTGTGTCCCTCGCCCAGTCAGGGGCACCGAGGGGGTCAGCCTCAGTGGGGCAGGGTCATCCTTGCTGCGGAGCAGAAGAGGACAAGGATGACGAGATAGGTATCCGGTGATGTCACTGATGAGGAAGACAGCCGGGCAGTGGTGGCACACGCCTTTAATCCCAGCACTTGGGAGGCAGGGGCAGGCAGATTTCTGAGTTCAAGGCCAGCTTGGTCTACAGAGTTCCAGGACAGCCAGGGCTACACAGAAAAACCCTGTCTCAAAAAACCAAAAAAAAAAAAAAAAGAGGAAGACAGTAGTCTGTGGGCAAATCCATGCGAGACCAAGCAAGCAAGATTGTCTCTCAAAGAGCAAAAACAGGAGCAAAATGTGAGGAAGTGTCCTGGTCACCTGGGTCAGGGATGGGCTGCCACTGTTCTGGAGGAAAGTCCCCATGGTTTCCCCAAACCATGTCAGAGTGTTTCTGCTGCAGGAAACCATTATAGGTTGACCTTCTGAAGCTCTGTAGTCCATTCCTGGGGTTCTGGACTGCCTGTTTCCTTGGTTTCTCAGAGAATAGTGAGAATAGCAATCAGAAGGGGACTCACCCACTAAACAATGGGGCTCTGGTTGGGGGGGGAGGTGGGGTGTGACAAGGAGCTTTGGAAAGACCTGGGTCTGGCTTGACTGATCCCCCCACCCCCACCCCCGCTCCGCCCATGTAATCCAGATCATTAGTGAGGAGAGGTTCCGGCAGCTGGAGAAGATCAAGACAACCGGTAGCACCTACATAGCCGCCTCTGGACTAAATGCCAGCACCTATGACCAGGTCGGCCGCTCACACATCACTGCCCTGGCCGACTATGCCATGCGGCTCATGGAGCAGATGAAGCACATCAACGAACACTCGTTCAACAATTTCCAGATGAAGATCGGTGAGGGGCTTGGGACAGTGTGTGGGTGAAGCTGAACGCTGAGGTATGGGTTGGGCAGGGTGAGTTCCCCATCAGGACTCCTGTGGGTTTCTACCTCCCACCTTCCTATCAAGTTTACTCTTGAGGACAAAGACCGTTTGAGTCTTCCATGTGCTGGGGTCTTTGTCCTAGACGTTTCGAGTACATTCTAAGAAGTACATCAAGGCCCTCTCTAAGATAAGGGGAGTGGCGCTCAGAGATTAAATGACGAAGCGAAGGTTAGAAGACTAGCAGGCAGGTTTATCTAAAGGCCTGGTATCTAAGTGTGTGGTCAGTCTGAGGTGTATGGTCAGGCTCAAATGCTCTGGTGGAACGAAGTGATTAAATAACAAGTCCAGAGCCTGGCTTGACTCCCCACAGCCGTACTTACTTGTCCATAAGGTGGGACAGCAATGTGAACATCAAGTGCCCGGAGAAGCCTTCAGTAGATGAGCTGCAATCCTTGTCTGGACTCAAGGGAGCCAACTCAGCTATCATGCCCAGCCCCAGCCCCCACCCCCTTTTATTTTAAACCACCAGAAGCATTGTCCCCTTTGATAATTTTTCCTTTGGGTTCTTCTCAGGGTGCAAGGGGAGATGACTGTCAGGAGTGAGCCTGAGATATCCTAGCCTCAATCTCTTGCTAATGTCTCTACTTCAGGGTTGAACATGGGTCCTGTTGTAGCAGGCGTCATTGGGGCCCGGAAGCCACAGTATGACATCTGGGGAAATACCGTGAATGTTTCCAGTCGTATGGACAGCACAGGAGTTCCTGACCGAATACAGGTGAGGGGATGTCATGGAGTTGGATGGGTGTTGAAGACTTTCAGTGGTTTTTGTACGGGGCGGGTCAGGGAGCCTCTTTCCTATGGCTGTTGGGGTAGAGGTTGGGGGGAAGGGAGCGTACCCGATAGAGGACTCCTGAGCTTCTTACCAATGCATCAAGGATCCCAGGCTGAGCAGTCTCCCCTTCCTCTTCCCCAGGTGACCACGGACCTGTACCAAGTTCTAGCTGCCAAGGGCTATCAACTAGAGTGTCGAGGGGTGGTCAAGGTGAAGGGAAAGGGGGAGATGACCACCTACTTCCTCAATGGGGGCCCCAGCAGTTAGCAGAGTACAACAGCAGAGATTCAACCCAAGGGACCAAGGTGGGCATTGAGTGGACTTTCTGCTCGCTGGGTGGAGCTGTGGCAGGGAGCACTGAGCCTCCAGATCTTGCTGACAGCAAAAGGGAACACCCCAGCAGACTGTACTTGGACCTTGTTCGTCTGCCTTCAGAATGGTGAAGGAGGGGATGCCGAGAGAATTTTCCGAGTGACTTTCAGTAGGGCTGTTCGTTTGCATTTTTTTGGGGGGAGGATGCAGATAAGAGAACAGCAGCAGAGGCTGGGGAGCCTCCTGTTTGAGAGTAAAATGGCAACTCACTATGCCTACTGTTTCCCTGTCTGGGCAACAGGCTCAGGGCTGGGTCCTTTCTTTCCCTATTTTTCCTGGGACTACTTTTGTACAAAGACTGCGGCAGGCATGAAGAACGCTTGTCTTTGCTTGCCTGTGTCCTGTGGTCTTGGGCACTCCCAGTGCCAGCCAAGTCTCCTTCCTAGGCACAAGGTGGAGGAAGGAGGCGCTGTAGGACCCAGCTCTGACCATATTTCAGGGGAATGTTTCAATTTGCCAAATCCTAGTCCCGTGATCTGTCCCCAAAGGGGAACAAAGGGACCTCTGACAGTGAAGATTCAGCCCCAATTCCTGCATGCTCCAGGGAAAGGGGCATCTGACCTCACTGGTACTGTGAAAATGACCAGCTAGAGGGCGAGCCTGTGTGTGAGGTCATCAGAAGGACAGGAACTGGATGTTCACCTGCAGGTGCCGAAGAATGCAGGCAGCCCAGGAGGAGGAAGAAGAGGCCACACTGACCTGAGGCTCCAGTGTGCCCACATGCTCACTTGCTGTCTTGCTGGCAGTGGGGCATGGAGCATCTCTGCCCCTTGTATTGCCAAATAGCAAAAGGGTCAGGGTTCCAAGAGAGATGACCCTGTCCCCAAACCTGGCCTCCTAAGTCTGGCACTAGGGAGGCCCTGTGCGTAACTGTGTGTGCATGTTGCTTCTGTGTGTGTGCGTGTGCGTGTGCGTGTGTGTCTGTTTTTGAGGTCTCCATGTATCTCCACTGGGGACCGCCTCTCTCCCAGGGGCTTTTGTCTTCTGGTGTCAAGGCAGGGTTTCCTACGTCAAGGGATGGAGAGTAAAGCCCAGGTTGCATGGGAGTGGGATGGGGCTTGGTAGTAAAATGAGAGTGGTCTGGAGAGAGGAGTCCTTTTTGTGCCAAATCCCTAAGTGCCATTTGGAGGCCACATGTGCAGTATGACTGTCCCCCTGCCTAGGGCAGGGACCTGAGCATCTGCTTAATCTCTAGTGTTCCTTGGACTTGAACTGTTGGAGGTTTGTGGGTGGAGACTCAGCATTTCCTGGGTTCCTCAGCTTGTGTCTTGGGGGCGTGGGTGGTATGCTTTCTGACTGGCGTAGTGTGGGATCCCTCTCTGAGGACCCAGAATTTGGTACTAGGGGATGGAGCCTAAGAGCTTGGAACTTGGCTGTCCCAAGCCTTCAGCCTGGATCTAGCATGGCTAGACTCTAGTCCTTGTTCCCAATCCTCATGAAGCCAGCCCTCGTCTGCTCTTACCCTTGCAGCCTCCCTGACTCTGGTCTGAATTAGCTGGTGCCTTGGTTTCTCTGTCTGCACCAATTTAAGCCAGAGGCAATCCGCCTCCATTTTGATTGAGGATCACTTTGTCTTAGATGTGGACAGGAAGGGCAGAGGAGAGAGTTTCAGGAAGTGTGGAAGGGGCAGGCTGTACTTTTGCCCTTCCTCAGGCTTCTGCCACCAGTTCTCTGCAGAGGCCTGGTTTCTGGCTTGGTACTGCTTTCCTGGGAATCTCCATGTACCAGTCAATGGACCACTGGGCGCTTGATTAGCCAAGGCAGGGGAGAGGAAGATTAGCTGGTCCAGGTAGAAAATTGCCTGTCTCCCCCAGCCATATCCTATCTCTGGATAGGAAGGGACTGCACGATGCCATTGGGGTGGGAGTGAGGTATATAAGCCAAAGCCGGGAGACCTCAGCTTTGGGTCGCTTCTTGCTAGGTGGGAGGACCTTGTCCACACCCTGGCTCCCCATACCACAGTGCCAGCCAGACATGTCCTTCTCTGAGTTATCATAGCCCCTCTTCTCACCAGTTGGTGACGGAGTCAGGGTACGGGAAGCCATGGACTCTGTTTTTTTAATGTAACCACTGTGGGAGTGGGGGAGGGTGACGTACCATGTATTTCAGTGAAATATTTAATATATTTAAATATCAATAAAATCAAACTCTTTGTAAAAAAAAAAAAAAAAATGCCCTGTTCTCTGCAGCTGTTTGGGTGCAGGGTTGGGGGTCAGAAAGTGACAAAGCCTGGTAAAGCAGGCAAACTCCTGTCCCAGGGGTCTCTGGGCCTCTCTCATCTGTGATCTAACAGCTTCCTGTGGTTTTCTGCCTGTCAGGATAAAGCTACAGAGAGTCTTCAGAGAGTCTGACTGCTCTAGGCCTTTCAGCATCACGAGGGCAAATGTATCACCTCAGATGTTTATTCTATCCCTGTCATGCATTAGGTCTAGACCTCTGTGGTTGCCCTTACAGCCCTTTGCATCTCTCACACCAAGATCTAGCCTCATCAGGGCTCTCATGGCCTTGGGATAACTCCCCTGCCTCTCACACCCAGTTTGCCAAAGTGCCTTCTAGTTCAGTTTGTTTATTCTGCACTCTTCCCCATCCTCCCCCTTCTCCTCTCACGAGGCCGTCTTCACCCCTCCTCGTGCTCTCCTCCAGTTTTCATTTGTCCTCCATGCATGCCCTCCTCAGTATAGACTGAAGGTTTTGTCATTGAGACGAAAATGATCCACATATCTGAAAAAGAGAGAAACTGTCTCAGATTGAGCCACACCAGGATAAAGGGAAAGGGACATCCTTAAAATCGGTCTTTGTGACTGCCCCTGGGCACATGGGCAGGCATGATGGAGTGGGACTACTATTAATGGATTCCGGTTGGGGTGGAAACACCCTCAGGATCCAACAGGAATGCTAGAGACCTTGGTTCTGTGCCTGTTCAAGGCGTCACCCATAAAGCAAAGCAGACAGCTCCAACTACACCATGTAGAGACCCGGGTCTGAGGCCTACTTTCCCTGATAAGGCCCAAACCTCTTCTATATTCTGACCCCCCACCCCACAAACCTCCTTTTTTTGAGCTCTGTCCTGGAACTCTGTAAACCAGGCTAGCTTTGAACTCACAGACTACAGAGATCCACTTGCTTTTGCCTCCTGAGTACTGGGACTAAAGGTGTTGGCCACTTACATGGAGCTGAACCATACACAGGTTTCAGCGTGGAGAAAGAACTTCTGCCACCCTGACCCTCCTCAGCATCAGGCAATGCTGAGACATCACCTGGTCATTGAGCTTTTAATGAGACAATGGTGTGGAGTCTTGATCCAGGGAATGACTTTCTCTGGACGCACGCCCGGGACGTTGGACCTCCAGAAGCTGAAGTTCTGCGCGTCGGTCACGGGGACTCTGAAGACCTGATTGGGGACTAGATGGTTTGGAAGAAAGGCAAGCATTCATTTCCTCCAGAGTCCCTTGTTTTTCTGTCTCAGGATAAAAAGCACAGTCCCGGAAGTTGCTATGACCAGGTGCGGAGGGATCCTGGGTATGTGGTCACCACACCTACCTCACTTCTGGATTCCAGCATCTCACACCCTTCATGGTCAGATGGCTTAGTCTTGGATTTTCCTGTTACTAAGTAAGCCCATCTCTAAGACTTGTGGGAAAATAGGTGGAAACCCACTTGGGAAGTGTACAAAATGGAGTCCACTGAGTCAATATATATATATATTTTTTTTTATTGTTTTTTTGTTTGTTTGTTTTGTTTTGTTTTTCAAGACAGGGTTTCTCTGTTTCTCTGTGTAGCCCTGGCTGTCCTGGAACTCACTCTGTAGACCAGGCTGGCCTCAAACTCAGAAATCCACCTGCCTCTGCTTCCCAAGTGCTGGGATTAAAGGCGTGCGCCACCACCGCCCGGCTATTGCTTTGTTTTTAAGAATCTAATGTTGTTAATTAAGTTTTGGTTTTTGAGACAGGGTCTCTTTACATGTCCCTGGCAATCCTGGAACTTACTATGTACACTAAGTTGGCCACAAACTCACAGGGATCTGCCTGGTCTACCTCCCAATTGCTGGGATTAAAGGGTAGGCCACTGTGCCTTGCAAAATTTCATATTTTAAAGATCAAATTATGGTCTAATATTTTCTGGTTTTCTCTATAATCTTGAGAATTTTTTAAAATCCTTAATCCTTTGACTAAATGTTACATTTTTACCTAGTTGTCTTCCTATTAATTAATAAGCTTTAATTTTGTTTCTGTTAGAAATAACTTAAATACCCCTTTTCTTATATTTGTCTGTTTTGATATCTAAAAGGTTTTAGTTTAGTTTTGGCCTGAGCTGTGGTACAAGCCTGTAATCTCAGTTACTTGGAAGGCTGAAGCAGGCAGACTGTAAGTTTAAGCCTGAGCAATGTAGTGAAAGTCCATCTGAAAATAAAAAAATATAAAAAGGTGGGGCTGGAGAGATAGCTCAACGGTTAAGAGCACTGACTGTTCTTACAGAGGTCCTGAGTTCAATTCCCACCAACAACATGATGGCTCACAACCATCTGTAATGGGATCCAATGCCCTCTTCTGGTGTGTCTGAAGACTGGGACAAAATACTCACGTGCAATAAGTCTTTAAAAAATTATATATGCGGCTGATGGTATAGCCCTGTGGTGAAGTGAAATACATTCACCTTGGGTTCAATCCTCCCAGTTCTAGGGGGAAAAAAATCAACTCTCATTTGAAATAGTTACAGAGTCACAGAGTTATAGGAAATACTACTGGGAGATTCTCTGACCCTTGGTGGTGACATTTTACAGTGCACTGTCACATTGGGACATTAACATGCAAGACAATTCCAAGCTGTCATCCGAGGTTGCAGTCTGTAAATTCTGGTACACTCATCGGTTTGCTTCTGTACCTTTGTCATTGTAAGGATATCCTACCCGTGGAAGCCGGCTTGGGAGCTGTTAGGGGCTGGCCTTTTTTGATAAAGCAGAGTTGGAGTTTACTAAAGGAGGAGGACGTGTAAGGGAGGGAGGGTGGGGCAGAGTGGGAGGAAATGGTTTTCTTCTTTCTTTTTTATTTGTGTATGCATGCCCATCAGTCGTGTTTACCACATTATGAGTGTCTATGGAGGAAAGGGGTGTCAGATCCCCTGGGGTCGATGTTACAGGCAGTGAGCTGTCATGTGGGTGCTGGAACTGAACTGAAAGGGGAGTCCTGTGGAAGAGCAACTATAAGGACTCTTAACCACTGAGTCATCTCTCCAGCCCCAGAAATGGCTCCCTTCCTCTCCCTTCCCCTCCTTCCCTTCCTCTTTGCTTGTTTATTTGTTTCATTTGTTTGTTCGATTTGAGACAGAGTTTCTCTATCTTGGCTATCCTAGAACTCACTCTGTAGACCAGGCTGACCTTGAACTCGGAGATCTACCTGTCTCCTGAGTGCTGGGATTAAAGGTGCATGCCACCACTGCCCGGTAGGAACAGTTTTCTGTAGAGAACACAATTCTTTGAAGATTCCTAAGACATACTGTATGCATTGAGAGTCTGTCCTACAAGCTTTTCCGGACGAAGCTAATGAGCTCCAATTTTCACGTGGTTGGGAAGAGGTTAAATGGAACTTCACCAAGGTCACCCAACTTGTTTGAGTTTGGGCTCAGTTCAAATTACAAAGCTGGTGCTGGCCCTCCCCGTCCTCAGCGGGTGCAGCAGCGTGACAAAACACCACATACGTTCTTTCTTGTTTCAGCTTTGTGCTATGATCCTCACAGTTCTGGGAGCCCTAGGAAAACAGGACAGCAACCCCTCTCCCATTGCGGAGCCTGTGACATCCTAGCCACTCTTACCTAAGAACTCAAACTCATTCCTCGTTTCCCCGCTCCAAGGTACTTACATGTTTTTAACCACACCTTCCGCACAGCTTCCTGGTACCTCTCATGGCTGTTCTGGTGCACAGAATAATTACCATCTTCTGAGGTGATTGGGGGAAGCCTTGTGGGCACCTCATCCTTCTGGTCTGAAATGAGAAGATTCGTTTTAGTACTTGGCAAATGGGGCTACTTTATTCTCTGAGTTTCCTGGTCGCTGTGCCAACTAGGTACACAGGGCTCTTCTCTAGCTCCGATATTCGACATTTGGTTCTCAGAATCCCAGTAGTTAAATCATCAAGCCCTCACCACTCTTAGAGGGGAGGGAGGAAGAACTCGGGGTTCACGAGAAGCCCTCACCACTCTTCTCTGACTCCCAGGTTTTGAATGGTTTCCCACTGGACTCCAGAGGCTGGATAGATATTTAAGACCAGGGCAGGTGCAAATGGGTGTAGACTTTCCCCAGACTGACATTGGCATAGAACATCAAATGGTCTGAAAGGGGAGTCAGGGCTGCTAAGTCCTGGAAGATGAACAGTCGTGGGCCAGGGCAGAATTGTGAAGGTGCTTCAGGCAGCAAGATGGGAGCTACTTCAGAAGGGGGGGGGGGGGGCTGGAGGGTGTGGGTAGGAAGGGGAGGGGGAGGGGTGGTGGTGGCTGGAAAGGTTGCATGGTGGGTACATGGTGGTCGTGTTTTGGAATTATCTCTTATAAAGCAGATTTTGTGCCTCACAGAAACCAGCTCTCCTTCACTGGGCCTCTCAAAGCAAAGGAAACAGGCTAGGCGTACATCTAACACATCTAGATTTTGTTTGTTTGTTTGTTTTTATTTGGGACAATACTTCACTATGTAGCCCTGGTTGGGTTGAAAGTTGTTGTGGAGACCAGGCTAGCCTTGAACTCACAGTAATCTGCCTGCCTCTGCCTCCCCAGTGTGGAAATTTAAGGCATGGTCTGATTTTGAGCTAAAGATGGGGTTGCAAGGAAGCTGTGTTCATACAGAGCTTTTGCTAGTGATGGGCACCGGCATCGGCAGCTTCACCCACCCCACCCCCACGCCCTGTTTTTCCCAGCAGCCCGAAGAACTGTGTCGCTGGGGCCAGCAGTGCCCACCATAGTTCAGTGCAGCAGTGTCTGCTCACATCTCAGAACCCTGAAGTGGAGTAGAAGTGACAACTTTTGAGATGCAAGACAGCGTTGCTTGGTCAGGGGTGAAAAGAAGGGCGTTGTCTAGGGTTGTTCCAAGATTGCTTTTGGCTGTTCCACACAGTTTGTCACCCAGGCTGTAAAGAAGCCGGGGCCCCTGACCTCTTCTCCCTAGCCAAGCTCCTAATAAGACCCAGTGCTTCATTTTGTCTTCTCCGTGTCTCTGCTCTGTCCCCTGGAGCTGTGGCTCAGAGCCATCCCCTCAGATTTTTATTTTTTTTCCTTCTTATTAGTGCCTGTCAGGGACAAGATCAGTATTTACCCTTCTCTCTGGAAACTGTTGAAGATGGCTGACTCATCTCCTCGGTGAGGTGATGTTGCTTCTGTGGTGTTCTTTCCCAATCCCTGAACTGTTTTCCTCTTCTTCCAAGCCCGGCTTCCCTCTCGGCATGCCTTCCTTGTCTCTCCATTTTGTCCTCCAAAGGAAATGTTTAACATCCTGTAACTGAGGATCCCACTGGAGTGAGGAACAGTTTAAAACGGTCGGTTGTAACAACAGGGGAAAAAAAGTCCCTTCTGTGACTCTGCAGATGTAAGAGGGGTTGGCTGTCCTGATAGCTCGGCTAGAGAGAGTGCTGTCCTGGGATCCTGATAGCTCGGCTGGCTAGAGCTGTCCTGGGATCCTGGCCTGCAGCAGGGGCTGGTCCGTACTTAATTGTGGGTTTCAGCAATGAGGGGGTCATTTCTGGAAATGGTACCGTTTGAGCCTGGTTGTTCAGCTTCAGGCAAGGTAGAAGTAGCAGCGTGTCCATGAACAAATTGCAGTGGATTGAGGAATAATAGCAGGCGTATTTCTGGTGAGTGTTGGGAGGTGGGCTAAGAGTAAATTATGGTTTTAAATGCAGGTGACAGCAAGAGCACCTTCTGGTCTCCAGGCGTCAGACTGTTCTTAAGATACAACCAGATGATGTTCTGTTATTTCAAAGCACCCGAGCAGCAGGCTCTGGGCTTCCCATATGGATGGGAGCTGCGTCTGGAGTCTGCGCGACAGTCTCACCCACTTGGATGCCTGCCACTTGAGTCAAGCATACACCTCCCTCCTAGGGTTCCTTTGGTTTTGATTTTCATTTTTTCTTTCTTTTTCTTTTTTCTTTTTTTTTTTTTTTGTCAAACTGGGAGATACCCTTGGAAACTTAGAGCTTTCCCAGAGTGCCCAGGTTTGGAAGGTGCCCGGGTGCAGGGTGTATAAGAGACATGTTGTGATTACTGAGGAGTGCTTTCTACAAAGGACACAATGAGAGAACTCCACTGTGTCGGGGAGCCAAATCAACACCACGTTGGCAGGTGGTATGACAGAGGTTCTTCACACAGCCAGTTGATGCCCTGCCCTGAATGGTCCTTGTGGGGGCATAAATAGGACGGACTGTGACTAGCTTCTTCTAGAATTGGGCCATTAGTTGGGGGTTGCCCTAAAACTACCTTTAATGTTTTGACTGTACTTTGAAGATATCCTGGACAATATGAGAGCGCTTGGGTGCATCTTGTTCTCATCCTAACTAATGATGCAGAGTTTTCTGTATTATAGGCTGTCCTATAAACAGGGAATGGTCCTAGAATCTAGTTATCCACAGACTTAGTGACTCCTTGAAGTCTGACTTCTAGGTTAAGGTTTGGTTCCAAGTTCTTGGTTCATAATGGCAACTGTATCCAATACACAGTACTTGCAATTGTCTTGGTCTTGCTGGTTTACAAATGGTAATACCACTTAGCAAGAAATTCATACCAGAGACTGGAGAGATGGCTCAGTTGTTAAGAGCACTGACTGCTCTTCCAGAGGTCCTGAGTTTAATTCCCAGCAACCACATGGTGGCTCACAACCATCTGTAATGGGGTCTGATGCCCTCTTCTGGTGTGTCTGAAGACAGTGACAGTGTACTCATATACATAAAATAAATAAATAAATCTTTAAAAAAAAAAAAAAAAGTTTCCACAAGCTATTTTAAAAAGAGAAAGAGAGAGAGAGAGATTCATATAAGGTCAGGATGAAAGAAAATGTTATGCTATTGTACATAAAAACATGGTAGCTGGGCGGTGGTGGCGCACGCCTTTAATCTGAAGCCCAGGGAGCCAGGTCCTTGGGGTGTGTTTGCCTCATGCAGCCAGGTCTGTGCCTTTGTGTCTTCCTTGAGTGGTGTGCCTGCTCATTCCCAGTGTAGCGGAAGCAGATGGGGCATGAACAGCAGAGCGACTTAGGGCTCCAGACTACTTAGGTAAAGTGGATTTCCTAGAGATAAAGATAGCTAATATTCATGTGCCTTTCTCTATAAAGTAGGGGCCATTTTTTTTTTCTTTAAACAAAAGGAGACAGAGACAATGGAGAAGTTTAGTCATTTGCCTGTGGTCAAAAATTTACATGTGGCAGAAACATGAGTTTAATCTGAATTGCTTGGCTCAGGTGATACTCTTCCTGACCATACACAACTGCTTCTTGAAATAGCTATGTGGGCCGGGCGGTGGTGGCGCACGCCTTTTAATCCCAGCACTTGGGAGGCAGAGGCAGGCGGATTTCTGAGTTCAAGGCCAGCCTGGTCTACAGAGTGAGTTCCAGGACAGCCAGGGCTACACAGAGAAACCCTGTCTCAATAAAACCCAAAAATAACCAAAAAAAAAAAAAAAAAAAAAAAAAAAAAGAAAGAAAGAAAGAGAAAGAGAAAAAAGTGGGGAGAGGGGTCTCCAGGAGAGATGGAGGGAGGACTTGGACTGACAGCGTCAGTCTCCTTAGAGATGTGCACAGATGATGGGGATGGGGTGGGAGTTCAGCAAGTATGACTGCTCATCTGAACAGATTTGAGTTGGATAGGGGATATGATATCCTTGCCTTGATCCCGAGGTCTCTACTGAATGCAGGATGCAATTTCTGAAAGTCAGCACCAGAAGCAGAAAAGACTGGGATTTGGTAAGTCACTCTTCCAGTGAGTTGGACAAGTTCCAGTGGGAAAGAGCAAGGAGGAAAGGCTGAGCCCCTGTAGGAAAAGTGCAGAAGTGGGCCCACTGCTGGTTGTGAGGCGCATGGACATCTCCCTGTCTAGTTTCATAGATGAAACCTGACGGCCTGTGACGGTGATAAGCATGTATGGTTTTCAGGATGCGTTCCATACAGTTGTTCTATGTATTACAAAGGCAGAGGGTCCCTGGTTCGCTGTTGACTGTCCTGGGCCACGCATGCTCCTGTTTGAAAAGCTGGAACTACAGTGCCCTCTGCTGGAGTTTACAGGCGGGCATCTCTTGGTTCCCAGCAAGTGGGTCACTGGCCAGGTGGCTCAGAGAGACCAAGAAGCCAAAGATTGAGCAGAAGACATTGCAGGTAGAATTGAAAGTATTTCCCTCTGTCTCTGTCCCTCCATGCTTTCTCTCTCTCTCTCTCTCTCTCTCTCTCTCTCTCTCTCTCTCTCTCTCTCTCTCTCTCTTTTCTCTCTCTCTCTCTTTCTTTCTCTTTCTCTCTCCCCCTCTCCTATTTTCCCTCCCCTCCTCCCTCCCTCCCTCTCTCTTTCTCTCTGTATCAAAAGACAAGAAGACAACCTTGGGTGTCAGCTCTTGCCTTACACCTTGTTACAGATGGTCTCTCTGGTTGCCCACCCCTGCATATGCCCTGCTGACCTGTTCCGCCAGGCTCTCCCATCTCCTCCACAGGGTGTGACAGGAGTGTGCATCCCGCACCAGACTTTTATGTGTGCTCTTGGGATTGAATCTCAGGTTGTCAAGTTCTCCTCGAGAGCGCTTTACACACTGAACCATGTCCCAGTTTATCTGTGTTCTACATGTAAATAACTCACTGCCTAGCCTGGGTTGCCCTGTTTCGGCCTCCCAGTTGTTGCAACTACAGCGTGAGTCACCACTCTTGGCTCGTAGTGTTTAATCTCTATGACAGAAAGGTTTCCATTTACAGGTGAGGGGCTAGAAGCACTTTGGATCTGCATAGCGTTAGCTCTTTCTGTCCACACAGCTCTGGGTACCACATGACACTGAGGCTCTGCCGGTTGAGGACGGATCGAAGCTTGCTCTCCATCCTATATGTTAAAAAGAGGTTTATTTTTGTTTTATGTGTATGTGTGTGCCTGAGTGTATGTACACCGCATGCATTCGGTGTCCATGGAGACCAGAGGAGGACAGCGGGATTTCCTGGAACTAGAGTTATAGATGATTGTGAGCTGCCATGTAGGTGCTGGGAACTGAACCCAGGTCCTCAGGAAGAGCAGTCAGTGTTTTTAATTTCTGAGCCATCTCTCCATGCCCTGTGGTTTTGTTTTCTTTAATCAGAAGGAAAAGAAAGGAGGGATTCAGGAATGGAGGAATATCTGACTGTCTGATTTGACTCACCTCAGTGAGTTTTCATTAAGATTGTAATAAGGGAACAGGGGGAGCTTTTTTGAGTTGAATGTTTTAATACACTTACACCCACTAGGAGAAGGAAAAAAATCATCCTTCAAAGAAAAATTGTGCTAAAAATATACCATGGTAGTAAGAGTGTTTGGGAAGATGACTATGAATAGATTCGCTTTCGGAGTTGTTGGTGAGGCTGGTTGAACGGCCGGCCGCGTCAGAATGTGGCTGCTCTAAGCTTGCAGAACCGGTTGAAGCCTGAGTGCATGTGGTCAGAACAAGGGTCAGGCTGCTTGGGTGGAAGTACATTGTCCCCCTTTGTCTGCAGGAAATACGCGCTAAGTCCCTCTGTAAATTCCTTAGACCGTGGGCAGCGCTGCAGTCTGTATGGACCATGGTTTTCCTGTATGTACATCCCTGTAATAAGGTTTAGCCAGAGAGCATGCACAGTAAGAATACAATAAAATAAACAATATACTAACCATAAAATAGTAACAATATACTAAAATTAACATTTTGTAAACTGTGTGTCTCTTAGAATTCATGATAGTGTACCCAGCCATTTAGTGATGGCGTGAAGAGCCCAAGCGAGCCTGCGTGATGGGACAGAATGAATGAATGATGGAGACATTATGTCCTTAGCATCAGTCACCAGTCGCCGAACAACTGGAAGTAGTGATGTCCCTTAGCACCTCCAACCCCAATCTTAGGCCAGATCTACTTACGAGAAACATCGGACAATCCCAAATTAAGGATCATGCTGCAAAATGTCAGTGCCATGAATAGAGGCAGCAGAACCACGCCACGTTAAAGGAGACGGAAGAGACATGCTCACTAAGGGCAGAGCTCAGCTCTTAATTAGACCCTTGAGGAAACATTTTGCTGTAGGGACATTAATGTGACAACTGCAGAACAGGAATATTGAACTGCAGGTAATTAGATGAAGCAGGACCGCTAATGGTTTGCTAAACTGTATCCGTGCCATGGGTGATTGTTCTTAAGAAATGCAAACAAACAGGTGGCCCACACCTTTAATCCTAGCATTTCTGAGGCAGAGGCAGGAGGATCTCTGTGAGTCTGAGCCACCCTGGTTTACACAGCTAGTTCTAGAACAGGCAGAGATACATATTGAGACCTTGTCTCAAAGTGGAAAAAGAAAGAAAGGAAGAAAGAAAGAAGAAAGAAAGAAAGAAAGAAAGAAAGAAAGAAAGAAAGAAAGAAAGAGGAGAGAGAGAGAGAGAGAGAGAGGAGAGAGAGAGAGAGAGAGAGAAAGGAAGGAAGGAAGGAAGGAAGGAAGGAAGGAAGGAAGGAAGGAAGGAAGGAAGGACAAACAAATGTTTAGGGTAAAGAGACAGAGCATGAGAAATTATTTCTAACTAACTGTAAAAAAGACTACTGGGTAAGAGACAGAGCAAAGGCTGGCAGAGTGGTGACATGTAGCTAATTAGGGCAAAGGGGAGGGAGAACGTCCTTGTACTCGTCTTACAGTTTTTAATTTTGAAATTATGTCACCAAAAATGTTTTTTTTTTTAAATGATAGCTTGGACCTATGAACTTCTTTCTTTTCTTTCTCAATTTTGCTAAAATAACCAGGTGTCTTGGCATACACCTTTAATCCTAACAGTGGGACCTGGAAGAGCCAGGAAGATCCCTGTGAGCACCAGGCTAGCCGGGTTGCCGTGGTGTGTCAGGGCTACAGAGTGAGATCCTGCCTCAATAAAATAAAATGAAATCATATATTGTTATTATCAATAGCATTTATATTAGCTGTCAAGGAAAACAATGTAACAGATGAGGTATTTTGGAACTATGTGTGGAAAACAGTAGAGAAAAAAGTGGAAACTCGCCGGGCGGTGGTGGCGCACGCCTTTAATCCCAGCACTTGGGAGGCAGAGGCAGGCGGATTTCTGAGTTCGAGGCCAGCCTGGTCTACAGAGTGAGTTCCAGGACAGCCAGGGCTACACAGAGAAACCCTGTCTCGAAAAACAAAAAACAAAAAACAAACAAAAAAAGTGGAAACTCTCTGGGCAGTGGTGGCACACGCCTTTAATCCCAGCACTTGGGAGGCAGAGGCAGGCAGATTTCTGAATTCAAGGCCAGCCTGGTCTGCAGAGTGAGTTCCAGGACAGCCAGGGCTACACAGAGAAATCTTGTCTCAAAAACAAACAAACAAACAAACAAAAAACAGAAAGAAAAATGTGGAAACTATCTAACATAGCAAAGGATATGCATTTCATCTAATTTAGGTTTGTTTCTTGTTTTTTTTTTTTTTTTTGAGACAGGATTTCTCTGTGTAGCCCCGGCTGTCTGGAACTCACTCTGTAGACCAGGCTGGCCTTGAACTCAAAAGAGCTCCACCTGTCTCTGCCTCTCACATGCTTGGAGTAACGGGTGTGTGCCACCACACCCAGCAAGGATGTATTTTTAATCTAAGATTCTGTAGTAAAGAGCTCATCTAGATCTGAGCAATTCATCCAAATGTTCCAAACTCTGGCAGTGAGAGCCCCTGTGGAAGGCAGGGTGTAAAATAGGCCTGACGGCAAGAAGAGGAACTTTGCCTACAGAACTTCTGGCACAGCAACAGTGAGCTGACTAGAAAGGGGCTGGCAATCTTGAATAGTAATCAGTGAGGATTGGCCTGGTGTACAGGGCTGAAAGATGACAGTTAAATAGGAGCCAAGATCCTCAAAGCGAGGTTCTTTGGTTTTTCGAGACAGGGTTTCTCTGTGTAGTCCTGGCTGTCCTGGAACTGACTCTGTAGACCAGGCTGGCCTCGACTCAGAAATCCACCTGCCTCTGCCTCCCAAGTGCTGGGATTAAAGGCGTGCACCACCACTGCCCGCTCAAAGCGAGGTTCTTAATTATCCATCTCTGTCTTCATCCCAGTACCACAGGGCTCTTCCTGAGACCCCAGAGATAGGACCGGGCTTCTAGAAGAGCTTTCCTCTTCCAGCCTGCACTTGCCAGTGCAGTCAGTCATGATGGACTACAGTCTTCTGACCTCCACACCCTATTCTCGGCTGACAGTATTATTATAATTAATATTCTATTATTTCAGTTTTCTTTTTTTAAGTATTTATTTTTATTTTATGTGCATTAGCATTTTGCCTGCATTCATGTCAGTATGAGGGTGTTGGATTCTTTGGAACTGGAATTACAGACAGTTGTGAGCTGCCATGTGGGTACTGGGATTTGAACCTGGGTCCTCTGGAAGAGCAGTCCGTGCTCTTAATTGCTGAGCCATCTCTCTTGCCCCTATTTTGGTCTTCTTAAAACAAGAAACATTTTTTTGTTTTTGAAACAAGGTCTTTCTACATAGTCCTGGCTGTCCTGGAATTCATTATGTAGACCAGGATAGCCTCAAACTCGCAGAGATCCTCCTGCCTCTGCCTCTCTAGTGCTAGGATTAAAGGTGTGAGCCACCACCATGTCTAGTAAGTCTTTTTTTTTTTTTTTTTAAGATTTATTTATTTTTATTTTATGTGTATGGGTATATGGGGGCTGGAGAGATGGCTCAGTGGTTAAGAGCACTGACTGCTCTTCCAGAGGTCCTGAGTTCAATTCCCAGCAACCACATGGTGGCTCACAACCATCTGTAATGGGACCCAATGCCCTTTTCTGGTGTGTCTGTAAACATCTACAGTGTACTCATATGTGTGTGTGTGTGTGTGTGTGTGTGTGTGTGTGTGTGTGTGTGTATATATATATATATATAATATAAATACATAAATCTTTTTTTAAAAAATGTGTATGGGTGTTTGCCTGCATGTATATCTGGGTATCCTGTGCTTGAGGAGGCCCGAGAGGGTGAGAGGGTATCTGATTCCCTGGGACTGGAATCACAAGTGTTTTTTTCTTTTCTTTTTTTTTTTGGTTTTGTTTTTGTTTTTTTTTGCGACAGGGTTTCTCTGTGTAGCCCTGGCTGTCCTGGAACTCACTCAGTAGACCAGGCTGGCCTTGGCCTCGAACTCAGAAATCCGCCTGCCTCTGCCTCCCAATGCTGGGATTAAAGGCGTGCGCCACCACCGCCGGCTAAATAAATCTTAAAATAACAACAACAACTACCACAGACCTCAGTAAGTTTGAGGGTGAGGGGAAGGCTCAGAGAAAGAAGAGCTAAGGCAGGAAACAGAAGATAATGTCAAATAATGTATAATATTCATGGAGAAAAGGGAAAACCAGGAGGAGGAAATGGTCTTGGAAAGTAAAATACATGTTAGTTTCCCCATCTGTGCTTTCATTTATTCTTGGTCAGTCATGGCCTGAAAAGATTAAAATTCCAGAGTAAGGGGCTGAGGACGGCACAAAGGTTAGAATGTACATTGCTCTTCCAACGTCACCTCCGGGGGATCTGGCCCCCCCAGGGGCTCTACTCATGTGCACACGGCCTCGCCTTCCTCCCACATTCTTATAACTTTAAAAACAGAACCTTATGACAAAACTGGGAATAGGAACAGGGCACAATGGTGCACAGCTATAGTCCCAGTCTCAGGAGGCAGAGGCAGGGGGATCTCTACGAGTTTAGAGACTAGCCTTTGGTCTACAGAGTGAGTTTCAAGACAGCCAACAAACAAAACAGAAAAAAAAAATCCAGAATAAAAGTCGGTCATGGGGCACACACCTGTAATCCCAGCAGCTAAGAGGTGGAGGCAGAGGGAGCAATCAGTTCAAGGACAGTTTTACCCACATAGCAAGTTCAAGGCCAGTCTAGGCTATAATATTCTGTCTCAAGCAAAAACCCCTGGAAGAAAGAGGGCAAAAAAGGAAGAAAGGAAGGAAGACATGCTTAGGGAGAGCAGAGTACAACTTCTCAAGTATCAATCCTCTGTTACTGTCCACTTAAACTTTTTTTGTTTCTATTTTATTTTTATTTATTTTCTATTTATTTTTTTATAGCAGGACGTGGTGGCACATGCATCAGATCCCAGCACTCTGCAGAAGCTGATAGATCTTTGTCAGTTCAAGGCCAGCTAGGGCTACATAGTGATACGCCATCTCCAAAAAAATTATGTTGTTATTGGGGTGTGTGTGTGTGTGTGTGTACATGTAAGATCACCACGGAGAATGTGCAGAGGTCAGAGGACAGCTTGTAGGAGTTAGTTCTCTTCTCCCTCAACCATGTGGGACCCAGGGATTGAACTCTGGTCTTTGGCATAGCAGCAAGTGCACCTGCCCACTGAGCTATCCTACTGGTCCCCCTTTTTAGTATATGTTTTCCCTTTTATAAGAATAGATGTTTTGCCTGCATGGTGTTTGTGTACCACACATGTGTACCTTGTTGCTATGGAGACCAGGAGAGGGTGTTGGATCTACTGGCACTGGAATTACAGACAGTGGTAGGTACTGGGGATTGAAACTAGGTCTTCAAGAAGGATCTTAACTGGTGATCCATCTCTCCAGTACCTCACCACCCTATCTTTTTTGAGTTCATGTTCCTCACTGGCCTTCAGTTTGCTAACTAGGCCAGCTGACTGGCTAACAAACTCCAGAGGTCCAACTGTCTCTACTCCCAAGTTTGGAATTATAAGAACATGCCATCACCTTGGCTTTGTTTGTTTAGTTAAACAATGGGTTCTTACTTCAGATCTTTATGCTTATAAGGCATATGATTTACTGACTGAGCTATTGTATGGCTCCCCCAAAAAGCTTTAAGTAACTTTTATTATAGCATATTGCTATACTTGTTCATGTTTATTAGTTATTATTATTATTATTAGTTTCTTTATTTTTGTTTTGTTTTGTTTTTTTTTGTTTGTTTGTTTTTTTTTTTTTTGAGACAGGGTTTCTCTGTATAGCCTTGGCTGTCCTGGAACTCACTCTGTAGACCAGGCTGGCCTCAAACTCAGAAAATCGCCTGTCTCTGCCTCCCAAGTGCTGGGATTAAAGGCGTGCACCACCACTGCCCAGCTATTATCAGTTTCTTACTGTGAAAACTTATAAAGTAAAATTTATAGCAGGTAAAGTTTACGCATGTATAGGGAAAAGCAGCATGCGTAGCCTTTGACACTGTTCAGTTTCAGGTTTGCTCTGGAGATTTTGGGATGCATCCTCCTCAGATACTAGAAAACTACTGGAATAGCCAACTCAGGGCGATCCAACACCTTCCGATAGTCTTCCAAGCAAAAACCCAGTCTACTTTCTCTTCCCTTGAGGCTTGGTTTAGTGACCATCTTCTGGGAAGTTGTGTTAATTAGCTTTCTGCCACTGGAATACAATGTCCAAGACGATCAATTTATAAAGAGAAAAGGTTTTATTTTGGCCCACGGTTTTGGAGGTTCTGGTCTATGACTTATTGTCTCTGTGGTGAGGCAATACATTATGGTAGCGGGGCATAGTGGAGCAAAAGAGGAAGAGGCAGGGATCCCACAATCTCTCTGAGCACCCCAATGACCTAAAGACCTTCTATTAGTCACCTGCAAAGGGCCAGTCATCTCCTCACAGTGCCACCTGGAAAACTAAGTGTTTAAGCACACGGAGCTTTAAGAGAGGTTTAAGACCCAAATAACAGTGCGATAGAGAAGATAAATGTGACCATTATTTCTAGATCATGAGAAGTCATCTGTGTGCTTGTTAATGTCTGTCTGTCTTATGTCTATCATCTATCTGTCTGTCTGTCTCATTTCCCTTCCTCCCCTCCCTCTCCCTTTTCTTTCCTCCCTCCCTTCATTCCCCCCCTACACACACACAAGAGAGAAGAGACAGGAGAGAGAGAGAAGAGAGACAGAGGAGAGAGAAAGAAGAGAGAGAGAGAGAGAGACAGAGAGAGGAGAAAGAGGGGAGAGAGGAGAAGAGAGAGAGATAGATAGAGAAGGAAGTAAGCTGCTATGTAGAAACATTTTAGCCTGTAGAGAGGCCAGTATGGATAGAAACTAAGTTGTCTTGTTAATTGCTAGAGACGCTTTGACCTCTAGGTCTTAGAAATGGCTTCCCCTGTCTGTCTCAAACTCTGGCCACACATAACTGCAGTTCCTAACATTCTGTCTGCAGCCATGAGGAGCACCCGATGCAGAGCCTTCCACCTAAGCTGCCTCTGGATCTAGACTCTCTGATCTATGGAAAGACATGTTCATAGGTTTAAGTCTGTGTGTTTGAGGTAAATAAACATGGGCAGTTGAGAGGTAACATTGAGAATGCCTGACAATGGGTAAGCAATAATACAGAATATAGAGAACGATGTAGTGACTTAGATGATCGACTCAGGAGGTTTTATAGCGTACAAATGAGAACCTGAAGAAGACAGGAGCCAAGAGACAACTAATAAAAAAAAAAAAAAGAAACAAAATTCCTCAGGCAGGAAGGGTGTGGGTTTCAGGTTGGCAGCACAGTAGACATTCATCACAGTGCACGGGAAAGATCTGCCTGCATTGCATTCTATCCTTACAGAGTTTCAGAACACTGGGCAATAGAAACGCGTTTCTGAAAGAAAGGCTGAAACTGGAGACTAGAGTCCAGTAAAAGATTCCCCTCAAGACTCCAACCTAGAATTCTCCATCTGGAGAAACTGTGTGTGAGGCTAGAAGACCCATTGTAGGTTCATCAATAGAGACAAATCCTATGCATAAAACAAAGTTACTTATTAAGTGCTACTTAGTTGCCCTTGCAGAGGACCTGGCTTCAGTTTCTAGTGCTTCTGTAGGAGAGAAACTGTCTTGTAGCTCCAGTCCTAGAGGATCCAGTGCCAGAATCCAGTGCTGCCTTCTGGCCTCTGGTCCACAGACCCTTAAGTAGGAAAAAACACTCATACATATAAAATAACTTAAGAAGAAATTACTAACTAGAAATAATATCTATTTTTTTTTTTTTTTTTGTAGCTCAGGCTAGTCTTGAATTTGTGGCAGTTCTCCAGTTTAGTCTCCTATGTTCTGTGATTATAGGTATGAACAATCACACCTGGTTTCATATGTCCATTTATCTGTGTATATGTGTATGTGGTATATGCATATGTATGCAAGTGTGTGTGTGTGTGTGTGTGTGTGTGCGCGCTGCGCGTGCGCATATACACTTGCCTACAGGTGTTGAATGTGAAGGCCAGAGGTCATCTTCAGGTGTTCTTCTTCTATTCCTCTCCACCTTAATTTTTTTAAACATAGTTTTATTTTCATGTGTATGAGTTCTGTACCTGCACATATGTCTGTGCACCTTCTGTGTGACTGGCTCTTGCAGAGTCCAGAAGAAAGTTTGGATGTGCTGGACTGGAGTTATAGACGGTTTGTGAACTGCCATGTGGGTGCTGGGAATTGAACCCAGGTCCTCTGGAAAAGCAGTCTCTGAGCCATCTCTCCAGCTCTCTCCACCTTAATGTTTTTTTGAGACACTCTCTCAATAGACCTAGACCTCACCATTAGGCCTGGCTTGTGAGCCCTGTGCATCTGCCCGTCTCTACGTCCTCCAGTACCTGGGCTTACACTTGTCTCTGCCTCATCTTGCCATGAGGATGTTGAGGTTCAAACAGGTCCCCATGATTTTGGAGCCATCTTCCCTGCCCAGTCTGTCCATATCTTAAGGTCCACTGAACATAGAAAAACGGAAGGAAGCCGTGGGCAAGAGTCATAGATTTGGAATCCAGTCTTTAACCTTAAATTCTATATAGGTCACCAGTTTGGCCAAAGCTCTGATGCCGCAACAGCAGAATGAGTAAATTGGTGTGAGCAGATGCTATCCGGATCCTTTCATTTTATCTCACAGAAGCTGGTCTTAGGGTTATTGTTGCTGTGATGAGATACCATGACCAAAGCAATTTGGAAAGGGACGGGTTTTATTTGGCGGTTACATACCCTCATCAAAGTTCACTGTTGAAGGAAGTCAGGACAGGGACTCAGAGCAGAAACTTGGAGGCAAGAAGTGATGCAGAGGCCACGGAGGGGTGCTGCTTACTGGTGTGATCCTCCTGGCTTGCTTACAGAACCCAGGACCGCCCTGGGCTGGACCCTCTCCCTTCAGTGACTAATTAGGAAAATGTTCTATAGCCGGATCTTAATGGGGGCATTTTCTTATTTGAGGTTCTCTCCTTTCATATAATTCTGGCTTCTGTTAAGTTGACATAAAACTAGTCAGCACAGGATCCTGGCTTTTATAAAGCACAGTCTATGTGTGTGCTACAAAGAAGTTAAGGAGGAATGAGGGCCGTGTTTCTCTTTGAGTTGAGTTGGTGCCAAGCACCTGTCTACCAGTCTTTTCTTTTATATCTTTATTTTAAAATATCATCTTTGAGTGGGTGTTAGGGCCTTAGTTTGGTGACTGCTTTACTGTGAGCTCCATCCATTTCCAGTCCTCAGCAGTAGCTATAAGAAGTGAACAGGGTAGGAAAATCTCAGGCTACCCGTCTTCGTTTCTGGTTAGGTAGTCCCATAGACGGGCAAGTAGGTTGAAGCAGCCAGGACAGACTACTACAGGCCTGGAGTGAGGGCGGTTTGTAGGTTTTCTAATGGATGTGCTTTCAACTAGAGGGGACAGAAGACTTCTTCATTTGCAAACAAGAATAGTCTCTTGACATACTGAGACCTGGTGTGGTGGGGTGGGGAAAGGAATGCTGATACAAGACTACTAAGGGTTCCTAGGGTTTGTTAGGGAACTCCACATCTGACCTGGAAGCTGGAAACAAAAACAGAACCTTGGTGGAATTCGAAAGATGAGCAGGTGAATACCCAGGGAGAGCTCTGTCACGCTTCAGTCCCGCGCTTCACACTCCCCCAAGTCCACAATGCCTCCTTGCTCAGTGCCTCACCACTTAGTGTCCTTCATTACATTTCTATTCTGCCGGAGAGCCTTTCTCCTCCACCTCTATGCTTTTAACTTTTTAAAAGAAGATTTACTTGATGTATGTGAGTACACTGTCACTGTGTTCAGACACACCAGAAGAGGGCATTGGATCCCACTACAGATGGCTGTGAGCCACATGTGGTTGCTGGGAATTGAACTCAGGACCTCTGGAAGGGCAGTCAGTGCTCTTACCCACTGAGTCACCAGTCTCTATGCTCTCAACTTTTTTTTTTTTTTTTTTTTGAGACAGGGTTTCTCTGTGTAGCCCTGGCTGTCTTGAAACTCACTCTGTAGACCAGGCTGGCCTCGAACTCAGAAATCCGCCTGCCTCTGCCTCCCAAGTGCTGGGATTAAAGGCGTGTGCCACCATTGCCCGGCTGCTCTCAACTTTTAAGATCTAAATCAAATGTAATCTCCTACAAAATGGTCCCAACTTTGTTTTATAGTTAATCAAAACTATTCATTCATCCTGGAAATATTAAGCCTCTGTTGAATGTGAGGCATGGCTGGCCATTGTCATTATATAGAATAAATATCTATTCACAATATAGATCAAATTATATGCTCAAATCCTTCAGCAGTTCCCTGTGGGATTCAAATGTTTCCTGGGGTTGGCAGCACCCTGACTTAGCTGGCCTTGGCCGTGTTTTCAAGGCCTGCTTCGTGATACCTTCTTCAGCTTCGTGTGTCCCAGCCCCTGGAATTTACTTAATATGGCTCTGTCTCTTCCTTTCCAGGCTGTTGCTGTTCTCCTGAGGCACTTCACGTATCATTTCATACTTGGTTGTGGAGACAGTTCCTGTGTGAAATCTTCTCTAGAGACTCCAACATTTGTTTCCCAAACCCTACAGTGGCAGTGTTTCTCCTTTAAGGTTAGCAGTTCATATTTTATTTAATTTAATTATATACTATTACAAGTTTTGTATGACTGCCTATCTTCTTCATCAGATAGTTGGCTACTCAATAGTTAAGGCCTTCTGGCCATCTCTGCATCCTCAGTTGCCAACAAAGCAAGGGACTAGTTGGTGCTGGCTTAATGAATCACCTGATTTGGTTGAACAACTATCTTTTTTTGTTTTGTTTTTTTGAGATGGGGTTTGTCTGTGTAGTACTGGCTGTGATGGAACTCACTCTGTAGACCAGGCTGGCTTTGAACTCAGAGATTCACCTACCTCTGCCTCCTGAGTAATGGCTGGCTCAAACTATATATCGTAATGACGCTATGAAATAACAGGAAGTGGAGCTGAATGGTGACGGTCTCTGTTGTGTAAATTTAACTGTGCTAACAATGAAAGTACATCTTTAACTCTGCTAGGAAAGCAAACTACTAGAAAGTGGCTAGGCAAGGTATGATCTCTGCCCCACCACGCTAAACCCTCCTTACCTGTTTCTTGAGTTGTGATTCTTTTTTTACTCCGAAAGTAATGTTGATATCCTAGTAGATATAAGTTGAAGAAAGCCATCTCAGTGCCCCTTCTCTTCAGAATGTTGACACTGGAGCACAGGTTATAGTACCACGGTAAAGGCTTGAAGCCCTACCATAACTGGCATCGCCTTTGTCCAGTGAAGCACAGGATTTATGGGCTCACTGTGGAGTTGGAACTGAGTGTGCTAAGTAATTTCAGGAGGCTTACTTTTATTTTGCTGTTTTTTTTTTTTTCCAAGACAAGAGTTTCTCTATGTAGTAGCCTTGGCTGTCCTAAAACTTGTTCTGTAGACCAGGCTGGCCTCAAACTCACAGAAGAAATCTGCCAATCTCTGCCTCTTAAGTGCTGGGACTAAAGGTGTGTGCCGCCACTGCCAGGCTCATTACCTTTTTTTTTCATGAATTTGTTCACTTTATATCCATATTGCAGCATGGGTGTGTGTGTTTTGTGTGTGTGACGCACACACACATGCCCTTGTTTTCCTTTTTTTTTTTGAGACATGTTTTCTGTGTAGCCCCTGGCTGTCCAAGTTCGCTCTGTAGACCAGGCCGGCCTTGAACTTGCCTCTGCCTCCCGAGTGAGTACTGGATTAAAGGTATGAGCCACCACAGCTGGCCTCCAGGCTCATTTCATTTAAAAAAAAAAAAATGGCATATTTTATTCTGATCACCTACATCCACCTGCCTTCCAGACGCCCTCCATTTTGTCTCCTTCCTAACTGTTGGCCTCCTTTCCCTACTGAGTCCAGCTAGTGCTATCTATCTGCACGTGGGTGTGGGTCATCCTCTGGGGTACGGGCACCCAAAAGAGAGTGACTCTCCCTTGGCAGCCATCAGCCTCCAAGGATGGGGTCTGAGAGCCCCTGTCCTGTCCTTGCTGGACTGTTGACTGGCCTGACCTGGTGCAGGTGAGCACAGCCATGGTGACCTGATGGGTACAAACAGCCAGGTCCCGTCCCCATCTACCAGCACGCTCCCAAGCCCCTCCCTTTTGAGACAGGGTCTTACTATGTCCTAGAACTCATGATGTAGACCAGGCTGGGCCTCAAACTCAGAGATCTGCCTGCCTCTGCTTCCAGGGCAGCTAGGGTTGTTACACAGTGAAATCCTATCTCAAAAAAAAAAAAAAAAAGTTTCCTTTGAGGTCGGTGAGATGGCTCGGTTGAGTAAAGGTGTCTGACGACTTCAGGTTTAATCTTTGGTTCCTGTGGTAGAAAGAACACTCTGAAGTTGTCCTCTGACCTCTAGCCTTACACTGTGGCATGCAAAAGCCATGTGACACACACATGTACTGACTGGAGAGGGGAAGCCAAGGAGGACTGGGGGGGGAGAGAAACTTCAGTTGGGATGTATATGAAAGAAAAAAACTCAAAAAGAGACAAAGACATAGATAAAAAATGGGAACATTTTTATTATAATCTTTTTTGTCTTTTTGGTTTTTAGAGACAAGGTTTCTCTTTATAGCCCTGGCTGTCCTCAAACTCAGAAATCTGCTTGCCTCTATCTCCCAAGCGCTGGAACTAAAGGTGTGCGCCACCACTGCCCTATAATGGTTTTTTTTCTTTTTTTGAGACAGGATCTCTTGTTAAGTATCCCAGGTAAATATCCTCTTCCTGTTCAGATTGAAAAGCTGGAGCCTTGGACTTAGAAAATTTCCACGTGGTGCTGGTGGAACTTTCCACAAGGTACAAGGCAGCTTTGGTTCCTCCATGAGGACATCCTAGGATACTGTGTGGCTTCTAAACTATTTAGTCTTTATGGACCCTGCCTCAGGGCATTTGAGGTCATCAGAGGACAACTAGAATCTATGCTCTCCTTTGACCTACGATGGGGGCGGGGGGGGGGGGAGGTCTCCCCTCCCCACGACTGAATTCACATCCGAGTTGGCAGCAGCCTCTCCTAACTGCTAAGCCATTTTGAGGGGCCCCTCATCCACACAGACACACGTCCCAGAGGGCTTCTGGTTATAAAAATCATAGCCCCAAGCCAATCCCCACGCCTGGGTGGATACACTGTGTCTTGTTAAACAGAGTTATTGGTAAAAAACAGATCTGCAATTTGGGATTGTGTGCACATCAGGACTGAGTTCACCGCAACGACAGGGGCCCAGGAACCAGGACACCCTGGAGTAGACAGGAGGCTGCGGCGGACTTCAGTCCCCGCTTGCTTTTTACAGCCTCACGAAGTGGACATGGGAGGGAGTCCAGGGCGCGGATTATCTCTGGCTCTCCTTCTGCTGATAAGGGTTCCCCAGACAGAGAGTACAAATTATCTCATCTCCTTCGCTAGATAACCTTTCCCCGGGGTGGGTTTCCTAGAACTACTGACCTGACCTGCAAGGACGCTTGCATAGCCTGAGGGGACCTGACTGGGCGTCTGGCATAGGAGCCGGGAGAGCTTATCACTCGCACTGACAAGAGGAAAAGAATGCAAAAAGAAAAAAAGGCCTCGTGACCTAAAAGGATAAACGGATCCGTGGCGTCCGCGAGCGTGGCGGGTGTGGCGCGCGCCTTGAATCCCAGCGCTCAGGCAAAAAAAAAAAAAAAAACAAAAAACAAAAAAAAAAAACCCGCCGCATTCCGGAGTTCCAGGGAAGCCATAAATAATAAATAAATAAATAAAAATAAATAAATGAAATAGAAAGGAAGGCCGGGCGGTGGTGGCGCACGCCTTTAATCCCAGCACTTGGGAGGCAGAGGCAGGCGGATTTCTGAGTTCGAGGCCAGCCTGGTCTACAGAGTGAGTTCCAGGACAGCCAGGGCTACACAGAGAAACCCTGTCTCGAAAAACCAAAAAAAAGAAAAAAATAAATAAATAGAAAGGACAGAAGACCCCTCTACCAGGGCTGCCATAAATACATAAAAAAAAGAGAAAGAGCCCTCTACCCTCCAAAACCCAACTAACCAAAACACGTCCGTGTCCCTTGGACGTTGGAAGCATGAGATCAGTTAACGTTAATTTATTCCTTCCAGTTGGCTGTCGGCAGTGAAACGGAGGAAAGGCTGCTACAAGCCGGCTGAACCCAGGAGCCTGTTAGCGGCTTTAACGTTTCCGTACCGGACAGGGCCACTCAGAGAGTTTTGTCTTTTCCCGGTTTTCTGAGAGAGTCTCGTCTATTTTTCCCCTGCCACTGGCTCCGTAAGCCGGTATTATAAAGGCGGCCTCCATCACGAACGTCCTCGGAAAAGATCCAGCCAAGCGCGACGAGACGCAACCAAGATCCGCGGGCTTAGGCGAGTTTTGCGTAGTTCTCGCGCGGAGAGACGAGACTTTTAAAGGATGACGTCAATAGTTCCGCCCACCGGAGGGGGGGGATAGGATAATGTGACCGGCGCCTGAGTCCCGGCTTCCAGTTGGTTCCTTGCCGCCGACTGGCTGTTGATTTTTCTACAGGGTGTCGCAGGGATCATTCCGGAAGTAGGCGCTGGAATCTTCGTCTTCCTGGGCGGAAGTGTGTCACAACCTGGTGGTCGACCCTTGGAGGAAGTTCGTCACGTCGCAGTTGTCTCGGCACGGCGGATGTGTGTCGCCGCTTAGGTGACGCTGGGAAGTGCTTGCAGCCCCCGCCGCTGCCTCTCTTGGTTGAAGCACTATGGAGGGAGAGAGGAAGAACAACAACAAACGGTGGTATTTTACTCGAGAGCAGCTGGAAAACAGCCCATCGCGTCGTTTCGGCGTGGACTCAGATAAAGAACTATCTTATCGCCAGCAGGCGGCCAATCTACTCCAGGACATGGGACAACGTCTTAACGTGTATCCTTGCGGCCTAGGCCATCTGCCTCCGAGCGCGTCCGGCCACGCTTCGGCGTCCAGGCCGGCGGCGCTGGCGGGGGCAGCAGTGGGTAAGGTGGTGGCAGGAGCTGGGCGTCTAGTGGGGAGAGCCCACAATGGCGCTGGCCGAGCCACTGTTCGCGCGAGGGAAGTGAGGCGGAGTCAATTTCCCGCTCGCTCACCGGTGCCACCGGCCGGGCTGCGGATTCGTGCCTCTCCTGTCTTTGTGTTTTCGCTGCTGCTTCCCAACCTTCGTTCTCTGGATTCTGCCCTGTTTTGGTGGCTTTTGAGAGTGGTCCTTTCTGCCGTGAGCTAAGACTCCATTTAAGACGTTTCACTGTCGACTCTGCTCCCAAAGTGTATAAAAAGGGTTTCGGGAAATTCTGTACCCAAAGGACTTAACGAAGAAGGTCTAGTATTAGTGTCCCAGTTTTGGTTCCAGGCCCGTTTCTCTCACTAGCTGGCTAACTTGTCAAATTCTCGTTTAAAAAAAATGTTCCAATGTCCATCACAACGTTTGATATTCAAACGTTCTAATAGCTGTTTCGTAGAATTTAAGAGGAAGGGAAGATGTCAACTTAGGTTTGTAGGGGGGTATACGTGTTGATATGCTTAAAGTAGTTTTCAGACTATTAAAAAAAAGACTTTGTTTCTCAGGGCACTAGTAATAGTTTGTTGTTTATTCATTAGTTTTCAAAATTTAGAGATGTGGTTTAGTGATTTTTTTTTTTACCCCTCCCCCAGTTTTTCTTATGAAAATACAGTCTTTGTGGCAAAACTAAAACTAATAGTTTTAAAGTTCTTTCCATTGTGTGTATGTATGTATATGTATATATATATTCATTTAGTTGCAGCTTCCATTTATGTAGCGTTTATTTAAGAGTGATGCCGAGGCCTAGACCTAATGTCGTGTGCCTTTGATCTCAGCTTGGGGAAGTAGAGGCAGGCCAGAACTTCCTAGTAAGACCCTGTCTCCAAAAAAAAAAAAAAGTGCAGAATTTAGGTCCATGGTGCTTAAGTCTACAGGTTGTATACTGTTCCAAATAGGTTTCCTCTTTATTGCCGGTTGTTTCCTACCTTTTAAATGTGTGTTTAGTTTTTTGCCATATTGTTACCTCTATGTAGACTGTTGGTGAGGTCGGTGGTAATAAGTAAGTACATGTTTTTGGAGAGTTTGGAATGGTACCCATACAAATGAAAGACTGGATTAGAGGAAGGCAGGAGTTTATTTTCAATGAATGACCATCAAATCATTTCAAAGGTTTTATACTTCAGAGGCCATGTAATATTTCCTGAAGAAATCAGAACTTAGTAGGGTGTGGTGGTGCATATCTTTAATCCCCTTGCTCAGGATAGGGAGGTGAGCAGATCTCTAATTCTGGTCTACAGAGCAAGTTTCAAGTTCCAAGAGCCTAGTAAGGGAGGGCCTGGTAAATGTCCTTAAAAAGTATCCTTGTGGGGCTAGAGAAATGGCTCAGCAGTTTAGAACATTTATTGTTCAGGTAGTACCTACATGGCAGCCCACAGTTGTCTATAACTGCAGTTCTAGGGTAATCTCATGCCCTCTTCTGACCTCTGGGTGCACATACACATAAATGCTGATACACTTTAAAAGAAACTGTTTTAAAGTTACTCTTGGTCAGGCAAGATGGCCCAGCAGGTAAAGGCATATATCGTTTGATAACCTGATCTATCCCTGGGACTCAGGGTGGAAAGATGGCTGCCTCCTGCAAACTGCCCTCTGACCGCCACACTCTTGCTATGGCATGTACCTCCCGCCCAAGTTATCCTGAGCTAAAGGGTCATCTGCAGAAAGTAGATGACAGACAGGAATCCTAAGGGCGGATGTAGCTTTGTATTGCATATTGATTTACACCTTGCTACTTGTTTTTTATTCAGTCAATAAGTTCATATTAAGTACCTATTAGAGCACATGTTGTCAATTGCCAGGTAATTTAGTTAGTGAAGGAAAACGAGTCTGCTGTTGTGTTGGAAGAGTTAAGTTTTACTTTCCTGTGGGATCATCTCTTGTGCTTGGCCATTTGTTACTTTGGGAAGAAGATTATATTGTCTGTTCTTTTTTGTTTGTTTGTTTTTCGAGACAGGGTTTCTCTGTATAGCCCTGGCTGTCCTGGAACTCACTCTGTAGACCAGGCTGGCCTGGAACTCAGAAATCCACCTGCCTCTGCCTCCCAAGTGCTGGGATTAAAGGCGTGCGCCACCACCGCCTGGCATATTGTGTGTTCTTAAACCTTAACTCAGGACTTCAGCTCACAACTGACGATCAATACAGCTATAGTATACATGCACCGGTTCTACATGATTCAGTCTTTTACACAGTTTCATCGATATGTAAGTATGATTTTCTCTTTGGGTTTGAGCCTGGCTGCCTATTTTTATGATTGGTTGTTGTTATTGAACTATGACTTTAATTTTAGAATTTAGGGCTCGTCATTTTAAGGTTAGGCAAACAGGATCTATGTACAGCTTTCAGAGTGGTTACGGTCATAAGAAGACGAATATAAGTTAGATCTTGCAACATTTTTAAAAGTCTTTGAGAAAACAAGTTTCAAATTTAAGATTAAAAACGATTGGGTTTGATGTGTGTGTGTTTGGGTTAGTGAGTGCTAAGTGTGTGAGTGCCACAGAGGCTAGATGAGGATGTTGACTTCCCTGGAGCTGGTGATCCGGTGACTGGGAACTACCTAGGTGGGTACTGGGAACCAAGCTACTGAGCCAGTGCCAGCCCAAGTAAGGCTTGTCTTGTTCTGATGCTCTAAGAAGAACTTTGAAGCTAAATATAACTCCTGTAATGTGAGGGATCAGCAGGGTCAGACTGAGCGGTGATAGGAAATCCTTGATCTATAGTAAAGTATTCCTAATTTTGGGTGATTAGTCGTTTTGACTTTTTTTTTTTTTTTTTTTTTTTTTTTTTGCACTTAGTTCCCATATTTCCAATCATCCTTTATTGAGGCTATTTGATAGCAATGAAGTAATGAATAAAGAATGAAACTAAAGAGGAATTCCTTAGTTGTCTTTCTTTTTTTGTTTTTTGTTTTTTTTTTTTTGAGACAGGGTTTCTCTGTGTAGCTCTGGCTGTCCTGGAACTCACTCTGTAGACCAGGCTGACCTCAAACTCAGAAATCTACCTGCCTCTGCCTCCCAAGTGCTGGGATCAAAGGTGTGTGCCACCACCGCCCGGCCTAGCTAGTGCTCTTAACTACTGAATTATCTATCTCCCAGTTGATTTAAGAAGGGTCACAAGGACTTGGGGGTATGGTTCTGTTTGCATGCTTTGCATTTGTGAAGCCTTAGGCTGGATTCTCTACACTGGACAAAGGAAAAAAGGAAGCGGCTGTATAGTATTTACGTCATTACAATAGTTTAACTAGTTCTCTGTTGGTGGATATTCTGTTTGATTCTGATGTGTTGTAAAAATATTTCTTGGGCCTGGTAGTGGTGGAGCATGCCTTTCATCCCAGCTCTTGGGAAAAAAAGCTCTGAGTTTGATGACAGCCAGGGATACACAGAGAAACTCAGGTGGGGTGGGGATATATATCTATATTAAAAAAAATTCTTCCTCCCATAGTCTTGTATGTACATAGATTACTTATAAACATTTTAATACAAATGCCAAGGATATTCATAAGTAAAGTATTTGTTGTCAGTTTGCCCTACTGAAAGCATTTATCAGTGTATTGGTTCCAGTAGTGTACGAAGTCCTCCCACTGTTTCTGTGCACTTGAATTAAGGACTCGACAGCTGAATTTCCAGAAGTGCTGTCTCAAGTCTTTTCAAGTGAGAAAATATAGACATTTCACTAAATTACTTCTGCTGTTTTTGTGTTTATACATTTAAAGTCTTGGGGCTACGTGTATGACATACAGTGTATATTTAGTATGCTAGAGGTTTTAGGTTCAATCCATAACAACAAAAGAAGACCCGTATTTTAATAGCAACAGATTTGGATATATTTTACCTTCATTAAGTTGATTTAAAAAAAAAATGAAGTTTAGGCCAGCCATGGTGGCTTTAATTCCAGCACTCAGGAGGCAGAGGCAGATGGATTCTAGGAGTTCCAGGCCAGCCTGGTCTACAAAGTGAGTTCCAGGACAGCCAGGGCTCTGTTATACAGAGAAACCCTGTCGTAAAACAAAACAAAACCAAAAACAAAAAAAGAAAAGTGAAGTGTAGTTATTAAAAGTATATATGCTGTGGTTAGACATGTCTAGATTTGGAATTTTGCCTATTTGCTTACTAGCTGTGTGGCTTGTGCATGTGACCATATACCTCAAGTTTATGTTCAGTAATAATAGTGTTTGTTTCCAAAGGAGGTTATGATATTTAAATTAATTTTCAGATGTCCTGTCCAAAACAAGCAGTTGGTAAATATTAGCTATGCTTGCTTGCTTTGTTTTTGTTTTTTTAATGAAGAAAATGTATAGTCTAAACTGGTATAAAAATGCCTCTTAGAGTTAGTTGCAAGTGCCTATAATCTTGTATTAGGGAGGTTGAGGCAGAGGGTGCCGGTTTGAGGCTAGCATTGCGTGACATACGGGACCATCTGGTCTAGTAATAGTGAGAAGAGTGCTTGCTGTTGTCAAGCTGACAGTCTGAATTCAATCCCTGGAGAGGTAGCGTCGGACTGACTGGGTCAAACCTAGGGCAAGCACTCTGCCAATTGATACACTCCCAGTGCCTTCATTTCTTTTTTTTTTTTTTTTTTTTTTTTTTTGGTTTTTCGAGACAGGGTTTCTCTGTGTAGCCCTGGCTGTCCTGGAACTCACTCTGTAGACCAGGCTGGCCTCGAACTCAGAAGAACTCAGAAATCCGCCTGCCTCTGCCTCCCAAGTGCTGGGATTAAAGGCGTGCGCCACCAACGCCCGGCTCAGTGCCTTCATTTCTTAATCTGTTCATCTAGAACAGATTGACATCTAGACTGGTTCCAGTTTAGCTTTTAAGAATAGTGGAAGAATAGAAAAGGTGCACATATCTTTGCAGCATGCCAGACTTTAATCTAGAAAATTATAATTTAGGTAGCAGTAAGGATTACGATGTTTTAGTTTTTTTTATGGTTCGTCTTTGAGATCTTTACTTGTAAATTGGCTTGAATTATTTTTCTTTCATAAATATTTTCTATCTTTTGACTTTGATATTTTGTTGTTTTTTGTTGTGTAGTATGTGTGTCCTCACCCCCCACCCCAGGGGTTCTCTGTATAGCCTTGACTGTCCTTGAACTCACTATGTAGACTAGGCTGGCCTGAACTCAGAGCCTGCCTGTGCCTCCCAGTACTGGGATTAAGGATGTGTGGCATCACCGCCGGGGTTTTTGTTTTATAGTCTTGTGTAGCCCGGGCTGACCTTGAATTCACTACTGTGTAAATGAGGATGACTAAATTTATGGATCCTAGTTCTGGGACTATAGGGTACACCACTATATCTGTTCCCCCCCGAACTCCCAAACACACACTTTTCTTATGTGGCATTGGGTGTGGAACCAGTACTTTGTGAATGAAAGGTTAAGTACCAACTGAGGCCATATTTCTAGTACCTGTAATTTTTTTTTTTTTAAGATTGGTTTATGCCGGGCAGTGGTGGCACACGCCTTTAGTCCCAGCACTTGGGAGGCAGAGGCAGGCAGATTTCTGAGTTCAAGGCCAGCCTGGTCTACAGAGTGAGTTCCAGGACAGCCAGGGCTACACAGAGAAACCCTGTCTCGAAAAAACAAAACAAAACAAAAAAAAACCAAAAAACAAAAAAAGATTGGTTTATAAGGAAAAAAATTATTATTATTATTTTTTTTTAAGTTTTTCGAGACAGGGTTTCTCTGTGTAGCTTGGCTGTCCTGGAACTCACTCTGTAGACCAGGCTGGCCTCGAACTCAGAAATCCGCCTGCCTCTGCCTCCCAAGTGCTGGGATTAAAGGCGTGCGCCACCACCGCCCGGCTAAAAATTATTTTTTTATTTTTTCCCCTTCCCTTCTCCCTCTTGCTCTGTCCCTTCTCGCTCTGGCCTGGCCCCACTAATTTTTATCTTTTGAGACAGGATCTCACTATGTAGTTTCTGGGACTCACCATGTAGATAGACCAGGCTGACTTCAAACTCAGAAATCTAAAGAAGTGCTGGGATTGCAGGTGTGGGCTGCCACACCTAGCTAAAACATTTTTATTTAGTATGTGTGTGTTTTCCTGTGTGTAGGGGCCAGAGACTAGAGGGTAGACATCAAGTCTTCTATTGGTATCTATTTTTTTGAAATAAGGTCTCTCACTGAATGTGGAGCCTGCTCTTTTGGCTAGACTGGGTGGCCACTGCGCCCCTAGGATCCACCTGTTTCTCTTCCGTAACTCTGGTATTATGGATGTGCTGTTGTACCTGGGGTTTATGTCTGCTGGAGTTTTAGACATAGATCACCACTTCATCTGCCGGGCCCCCAAATTTATTCTTAAAAATTCTACAATTCTCCCCTACCCCAATATTCACAAAATTAGGCAGCCGTCAGCAGGGTTTGTTTCAGACCATTTGTATTGATTGTTTCTTTTTAGCAGTCCTTTCAGTGGGAAGCAGCTAAGGTCTGCAGCCTTCTCACATGAATACCTGAGGGCTTGTGAGGACTGGGGTTGTGATTTGACAGATGGCGGAAAGTATTAATAAGAGGTATGACATTGTGGCAGAGAGTTGGTTTGCCATTTAGCTCTTCCTAGATTGTCATTTAGAAATAAATAACAGTATGATTTTTTTTTTTTTTCTTCTATGAAGTCTATGGCTCCAGCAGCCTTGTTTCTAGCAGCAAAAGTAGAAGAACAACCAAAAAAATTGGAGCATGTCATCAAGGTAGCACACACTTGCCTCCATCCACAGGAGTCACTTCCTGACACGAGGAGTGAGGTAAGTGATTGTGTACACTTGTAAAAATCAGAACTTCATTTTGTAACTTTGAATCTGGGCTGTTAAACTTTTCAGTTTAATTTTTATTTGTTTTTGTTTTTTTTTTGCCTGAGATGGGATGATGAGATTTCTCTGTGTAGCCATGGCTGTAGACCAGGTTGGACTTGAACTCACAGAAATCCTTCCACTGTACACTACCACCGCCCTGCCAGTGTTTACCTTTTTTTTTTTTTTTTTTTAAAGATTTATTTTATGTATATGAGTACACTGTCAATGTCTTCAGACACACCAGAAGAGGACATCGGACCCCATTACAGAAGGTTGTGAGCCACCATGTGGTTGCTGGGAATTGAACTCAGGACCTCTGGAAGAACAGTCAGTGCTTTTAACCACTGAGCCATCTCTCCAGCCCGCTAGTGTTTAATTTTGAAAATTAAAAACATATGTATCAGTTTTATCTGTTTGTCTTAAAATTGAAAGCTGCATAAGAGCAAAGAGGAATTATATGACCTGAATAAGTTTCTTTCCAGCCTCTATATCCAAAATATTTTTCTTGTTCTTTCCTGTTTAAAAATGTCCAGATAGTAGTCTATCGTACACATGCACATTAATCTCTAACCATCCTGTCACGTAACATACGTAATGTCTAGCTTTTTTGTTTTTGATTTGTTTTGAAGACAGGGTCTCTTAAGTAGCCCTGACTGTCCTGGAACTCACTCTGTAGACCAGTCCAACCTTGAACTCAAAGGGATCTGACTGCCTCTGCCTCTGCCTCTGGAGTGCTAGGATTAAAGGTGTGTACCACCACCGCCTGCTGTTTCCAGCCTTTTCTTGATGGTATAAGCATTCTTCCTGTTGGTTATTTTCCTTGCTTGCTTGCTTCCTTCCTTCTTCCCTCCCTTCCTTCCTTCCTTTTTCTCTCCCTCCCTATCTTTTTTCTCTCTTTTTTCTTTCTTTTTTTTTTTTTTTGTTTGTGTAGAGATAGGGTTTCTGTGTGTAGTTCTGGTTCTCCTGGAACTCACTCTATACCAGCCTAGCTTTGAACTAAAGAGACTCTATCTCCCGAGTGCTGGAATTAAAGGTGTGTACCATCACACCTGGCTTCTTGATGTTATAAGCATTTTTTTGTTGTTGTTTTTCTTTTTTTTCTTTTTTTTTTTGGTTTTTCAAGACAGGGTTTCTCTGTGTAGCCCGGGCTGTGTAGTCCTGGAACTTGCTCTGTAGACCAGGCTGGCCTCGAACTCAGAAATCCGCCTGCCTCTGCCTCCCAAGTGCTGGGATTAAAGGTGTGTGCCACCACCGCCCGACTGTTGCTGGTTTTCAAGACAGGGTTTTTCGGTGTAGCCCTGGTTGTCCTAGAACTGGCTCTATAGACTAGACTGAGCTTGAGCACAGAGATCCACCTGCTTCTGAGTCCCGAGTGTTGGGATCAAAGGTGTGTGCTACCTGGCTATACCATAAGCTTTTTTTAAAGATAAATTTTTTTTTATGAGAAAGGGCCATACTTAAATATCAACCTGAAAATGAACCAAATGCTTAGAAATAGGAAGATTTATGTGTGTTTATTTTTACATTTGATTTTAGCCAAAAGGCTGAGAAGCATTATGGTCATTATTAGAGTTCATACTGTTTATTTTTTCAAGTCAGGGGTCAAACTCTTAAAAGTCATTTCAGATTAGAGCTCATGTCTTTTCCTGTGGTAAGAATACTGCTGAATGCAGTTCCATGGGTACTCTGGACCTTCATCCTGTGTGTATACACATTGCTTTTATTTTCACTCATGCTTCCTTGGGGTGGGTGGGTGAGTGGGTCTGTGTCTGTGTGTCTCTGTGTGTGTTGGTGATGTTAGGTGTTGAATCTAGGACCTCAGAAAATGCTAGGCAAACATTCTATTGAAAAGCCTCTTCCCCAAGCTGGATTGGTTGTGCATGCCTGTAATCCTAGCACGTAGGAAGCAGAGGCAGGTGGATCTCCTTGAGGGTCAACCTGGTCTATATAGTGAGTCTGAGCGCAGCCAGGGCTACATAGAGACAGCCTGTGTCTTAAAGAAAGAAAAAAGAAAAAACACCCATAATCCTTGTTTCTTGTAAAAAAAGGATGACTCCTGGTTTCCTTCATTTATTAAGAAAAAGATTGTGTATTACATATGTCTGTGTGAGTGTAGGCGGGAGATCTTGGACGCCCGTGAAGCAGGAGGTGGAAGTGGAAGTGAGGTGATGAGTGCAAGCCCTGGGTTGAAGAGCACTCTCTGCCCTTAACCACCGAGCCAGCTCTCCAGTTGTGCTTTTAGAAGTCAGTGATTAGAGTGTTGAGAATTCTAACACCCATAATTGAGGAAAAGTTAAAGATTTCTTTTACTGGGTTATTTTTTTATGGGTGTAAGAATCACGGTTTATGAGGAAGATATATGGAATTTTATGTATGTTTTTATTTTATTTCTGTATTGTTCTAATTTTAGTATGTGCTACAGAAGCAAGCATTGGTATCCACTTTTTATCACTGATGAAACATCTGAAAAACAGCCTAAAGGAAGAAGAGGTTCCTTTTGGTTCATAGTTTCAAAGGTTTCGGCCTATGGTTACTTAGCTATGTGACTTTTGGTCCCATGACTATGAGGCAGAGCATCATGGCCAGGAAGGAGCAGGTGGGGAGAGCAGCGTGCTCATCTGGTGGTGGAGCAACAGCAGAGAGCCAGGGACGAGATGCAGTCTTTGAAAGGTGTGCTTCCGTGACCTACCTCTAAGGCCCAACCTCTGCTTTCCTTCCCCTCCCAAACAAGCTGTATCTGGATTAATCCACTGATGAGGTCAGAGTTCTCATGATTCAATCACTTCCTAACTTAAGTATGTGGGGTGTGTGTGTGTATGTCAGAGTTTTGTGGCAGAAGTTCTTTCTTTCCCCCTTTACCTGGGTTCCTGGGATCAGACTCAGATGCCTAGCCTTGCAACATCTTAACTGCTGAAACATCTCTTTAACTTGACACCTGGACCCTTTAACACATGAGACTGTGGGAGACATTTCATGCTCAAACCATAACACCTTTTTCCCTCTCCAGAGCATAGTCACATAATTCCTTACTTTGAGCATTAAGCCCAATGAAGTGGTAATAGGAAGATTTTTTTTCAGTATATGGAAAAGAGAGCTTGCGTGTTATATTCATTTTTGTTGTTTTGTTCTTTCGAGACAGGGTTTCTCTGTATAACTCTGGCTGTCCTGGAACTCACTCTGTAGACCAGGCTGGCCTGGATCAGAAATCCGCCTGCCTCTGCCTCCCAAGTGCTGGGATCAAATGTGTGCACCACCACTCTCCAGCCTGTGTATCATATTCTTATTTGATTTACTAGTGATATAAAATTTAGTGTGAAGTTAACTACAATATTGGTCTCTCTTTTTTTAACCATAAGTATAAAGCTCCATGGCAAGAATACTCACATTATGCTTTCTTGATACTTAAACTTTGATTTATTATTTATGTATTTGTTTGCTTGTTTTTTTCAAGTCAGGGCTTCTCTGTGTAGCCATGGCTGTCACAGAACTCACCATGTGCAGTTCAAGTTGTCTTCAAACTTGGTAATCTGCCTGCCTCTGCCTCAGTACTAGGGTTAAAGGCTGTGCCACCACTGCCTGATAAATTTTTATTTTTATATTATATGTATGCATATTTTGCCTGCATAAATGTGTAATTCAGATCCTTAGAACTAAAGTTAGAGAGATAGTTGTGAGCTCCTGGGTGGGTGCTGGGAAGTTGAATGTGAGTCATCTGGAAGAGCGAGCGGGTGTTCTGACTGCTGAGCATCTCCTAGCCAGGGTGCTCTCTTAACTCCTTACCCAGATGTCATTGTGTTTACAGATGAATTCTTTCCAACAGAAATAAGAGCCATATTTGTCAAATTTGAAAAATTAAATTTTTGTTAGCTTTATTAAAATCCTCAAAATGAGTGGAAGGAGGCATAGCTTAGTGGTAGAGCACTTTATTAGCATATGTGAGGCCTGGCTTCTTTTAACTATGACTCTACAGCTCCGCGTAGGGCCAGCAAGTGGCCTTGCTTCTGGGACATTTTGAGAATAGCTAGCTCACTTGGTCCAGCCTCTCAGACTGTTCCAATCTGGACTGTCTCAACATACAGAAACTGAACAATGGATGCTACAGTCAGCTTTCTTTTGATTTAACCATTTTCCCAACTTCCTTTTGGGGCCCCAAACAGGAATTCTTTGCCCCAATTCAGAAAGTAGAAATTCTAAGACTGTCATCCAGTCAAACCCTTAAGTTGGCATGGATGGTTTTGCTCATTTTATAAATTATACATATGTTGTCATTTTAAGGGATGATTTACAGATAATTACGGTCTTGGACAGGGAAGAAACTAAGTAAGGAGCTTAGACTTAGGGATTCCTATCTTTCCTTTTTTTTATCCTTTTTTCTTTCTTAGATAAAAGGAAGGGTTGGAGGAAAATTAATATAATTGTGAAATGAAAACTGAATTCACAGTTTTTACATTTGCTTATGGTACACGAGGGGAAAGGCTTGCACACTTTAGCTTGTGTGTGCAGGTCAGAGGACAACTTAGAGGAGTAGACCCTTACATGAAACATGTTTAGAGGAAACAGCTTTGATGCAGTTGAAGAATCAAGCAGGGAGCTGGAACAGCAAGAATAGCATCTCAGCATTGCTGAGGGTGAGTCCTGTAAGGCCTGTCTGTCCTCCTGGTTTCCCATTCCATACAAACCTTACAAGCAGTACGTAGTTCTATAAAGACATATGTATGGAATGTGCAGGGTGCACAAATCAGTCAAAGATGATTTTTCTGCTCTTTGAGCAGATGAAAAACATCTGTCTTTAGAAGTTAGTTTGGATTATATAGCAGATTTTAATATTAATTTTTATCTATACCATTTTAAAAGAAAAATGGTTTGAAAAGTCTTGGAGTTTGTGGTCAACAAGATCTATTGACCATGCAAAGACATTTTGTGTCTCAGCCAGTCTCAGAGCTGTTCTCAAGTAATGGGATCAGTGCATATGTTACTTGTCTTGTTGATCTTGCCAATCTCCTTCTTTTTGTCTGTAGCCAAGATCTTCAGGGGGTCATCCCCAGTCAAATCTTCAATAATCTGGCTGGAAAATACAACTTTTCTTTTTCTGTTGGAACAAATGTAAAATCTCTTCCTCAACATATCTCCTTTTTTTTTCATTTTGGAATTAGGACTTCTATAGGCTGATCTAATTCAGCAGTCCTTTCTAAAATCCAGTGTATTTTAGCAGATGTGTTGTTTGTCTCATTGGTTCTTTTAAAAAATTGAAAGTCAACAAAGCACATTATAAAACATCTTTGGGAGATATCATATCTTCCTTCTGTTCTATGAGCATTTCCTTCAAAGTCCTGTTAGGTGTTTTTATTGACCTCTAGGCTTGACCTCTAGGGCTGTATGCTATCTTCACAATAGGTTTCATGCCACAGTGTCCATAAAATTGTTGTATTTTAATGGACATACATGTCTGAGCATCATAGTTTTAATCTGTAAAGGCATCTCCAAGACAGCCATCATTCATCTCTAATGAATCTCAGAATCATCTCCCTCAGAACTCAAGGCAGAAGTCCATTAGAGCTGAACATATCAGTTGTATGATGTATCAAGATGTGTACATATCTCAGTTCTGCAAACTATAAAATGAAACAGTCTATATGTGGCATTGTTTTAAGTTAGCATCAATAAGCAGGATCTGGAGTCTTCAATATATTATATTTCTACAGGTTGCCATTCTAATTTCTCAAGCCTCTGTGGAACCTTCCTGTCTAGAACTATGTTTTTTGATATTATTATATGTTCTAAATTGGATTCCTCTGAGGGTTTCCTATTTTGATTTAAAGATTCTTTTCATCTCTTATTTTATGATCTCTAATTTAGTATCTAGTTTCTCAGTCTCTTCTTTCTTCAAGACTGTCTTATTCTGATTTCTACCAAAGAGGACACACACAACTGTAATCACGGGAAAAAACAGCTGTTTATGTGCTGATGAGCGAAGCAAGGTCATATGCAGTCCAGACGCAGTGTGTCAGGCATTGTGTTTCCTCCATCCCTAATACAGAAAGCAGTTTTCCTTCTTAATCTGAAACTTCTCCCTAACAATTTTATTTGCTTATATTTAAATTACATATTTCTTTCTATGATTTTTTTTTTTAATATTTAGGTTCCCTTTTATAGTTTAAGCTCAATACCTTATCAGTTTAGACTCTTGGGACTTTTTAGTTTATACCTTGTGGTGTGTAAACCTCACCCCAACTGTTCATTTAACTCAAGGCTCCATGGCTCAGCCTTTTGCCAGCCCTGGCCAGGCCTCTCCAACCTGCTGTGCTTCGAGAGGCTTTAGATGTCTCCAGGCATCCTCCAGTGGTTCCTGGCCCATGTGCCCTGCCATGCTTGGTTGACTGGTGCCTCTTACTAGACACCAGCCTGGGGACTCAGTGGGCCCAGATTAGGCTGCTGTTTTTCTCTGTGGGCCTTGGCAGTAGCCATGCTCTCTGCGAAGCAGAGTGCTGACTTTTCAGAGCAGCATGTAGCTCTTGAAAGAACTGCAGCCTGTGTGTCTCCTCACAGCAGCTGCAGGGGTGCAAACAAAGCCTTCCCGGGAGTTGTGGTCCAGCTTGTCCCTAGCAGCAGTGTTTTCAGGGTTGTGACTCTACCCAGTATACTGTAGATTCTAAGTGAGATTCTACTGTGGATTCTAAGTGAGTTCTTGTCCCACATTGGTTTGCCAAGATGTAGGACAACCAGTTTATTAAGCTTGTCCCTGACTACCTTAAAAATAAATGAGACTCAGACTATGATTATTTTATTCAGCTTTGGCAAATTACTGTTGGGTAACCCCTAATCTACTTTTTCTAACTGCTGGCTTGGCTACCTCCCCAAAGGTGTACCCAAATACTTGCTGTTTCTCCTAGCCATCTGCCATGGTTCATCTCTGATGGTGACATCCTCCTCTCCTCTCTTCCTTCCTCCTTCTCCTTCCCTAACCAAGTAACTTAAAACCCACCTACCTCTAATCCCTCCAGTATTTTATTTGACCAATAGTTTTAGATTAAGGAACAAGATTTGCACAACCAAAGCTTGTAACTGAGAATTCACTCTTTGTGGGTACAGAATTTAGCATTACAGTACATAGCAACTGACAAAATCTCACAGAGGTTTGAAACTCACAGAGATCCATTTCACTTGCCTGTCTCCCAAGTGCTGTGATTAAAGGTGTGCACGACAATGTCTAGCTCCTTTGAACTACAAGGGAAACTTGACTGTGAGTCAAGTGTTCATCAGTTAGATGCTTACAGCACTGTTAAAGTGTCTGTAAATAAAATGTGATGATTTTATAGGTGTGTTATTTCTCATGTCTAGATTATCTGACTTCTAAGATTTAAAATATCTGAAAATAAATACAGTTGTACTTTTGGTAGCCTTCCATTAATAAAATGTTATCTTTTGATGTTCTGGGCTCTTACTCTCTGTTCTCAATGGGATAGGCATAAAGACTATATATTCCAGTTCTAACCCTACTTCTTAGCTTCCATTTTATTTTAAAAATTTTATGTGTATTAGTATTTGCTTACATGAGTGTAAGTGTACCACATGCATACATTGCCTGTGAAGGCCAGGAGAGAGTGTTGGATTCCTGGGAACTGGAGTTACAGATGGCTGTGAGCTTTCTGTGGGTTCCAAAAATCAAACTTAGGTCTTGTGCAATAGCAGCAAGTGCTCTTAACTGTGGAGCCATCTCTCGGGGGCCTCCATCCTTACCTTTGATTGTTTTGTTTTTAAACCTTTACCCTCCTGTGGGATGTAACTTCTGTTTTGTTTGTTTGTTTTTCCTTCTTAGGCCTACCTACAGCAAGTTCAAGATCTGGTGATTTTAGAGAGCATAATTCTGCAGACCTTAGGTAAGTTAATTTTCCCTTAAAGCATGAAAAAATAGGTATAGAATATAATGATTTCATCGTAAGGTTTGTGTAAGACTGTGCGAAAAGCTTTGGAAGACTTTGTGAAGTGCCTGCTCCTGGGTAAGAATGTCTATGGGGCTCATTAAATGGAAACAGACCATTAACCCTGGTCTGTGTCCACAGTGTTAAGTCGTTGGTGACCCTTGAAACAGCTATTAGTCAAGATTTTATTTTTAATTTTTCTCATTATAAGGTTTATGATTTATCTGATAGTTTGCTAGTTGGTTTTTTTTGGGGGGGGGTTGTTGATTTTTGTTGTTGGTGGTGTTTTTTGTTTTTCAAGAGAATTTATATGTGTAGATTTGGCTGTCCTAGAGTCATTCTGTAGACCAGGCTAGCCTTGAACTCGGAGATCTACCTGCTTCTTCCCTCCTGAGTGCTGGGATTAAAGGCTTGTGCCACCACAGCCTGGCTAGTTAGGCAGGGTTGTTGGTTTTTTTTTTTTTTTTTTTTGGTTTGGTTTGGTTTGGTTTTTTGAGACAGGATTTCTCTGTGTAGCCCTGGCTGTCTGGAACTCACTCTGTAGACCAGGCTGGCCCCAAACTCAGAATCCGTGGTCCTTTTCATCAGCTCCTTTATAACCCTGCCTCTGCCTCCCAAGTGCTGGGATTAAAGGCGTGCGCCACCACTGCCCTGTGCAAAGTTGGTTTTAAAAACTCATAATCTGCCAGGCCTCCTGAGTGTGCCACTATGCATGGCTGGGATTTTTATTTATGTGATCAAGGAAAATGTACTTATGTGAGTTTTTCAATATACTGACCTGTTGAGTAATTTTTGTAATAACCTTTTGAGATAGGATAAAACAAGCAGTATACATTATAAAGGAGCTGATGAAAAGGACCACAAATTCTGAGTTCAAGGCCAGCCTGGTCTACAGAGTGAGTTCCAGGACAGCCAGGGCTACACAGAGAAACCCTGTCTCAAAAAGCCAAAAAAGAAAGGGAGGGAGGGAGGGAGGGACCACAGAGAGCTTTAAGATGCTGTAACCCAGCTCTCAGGTGGCAGAAGCAGGGTTGCAGGAGTTGCAGCCAGCTGTGTATATCAGCATTTGGGAGCTGGAGGCAAAAGGATCTTAAATTCAGGAATTCTCAGCAACATAGTGAGTTTGAGGCCAGCCTGGTCTACATGGTACTGTCTCTTCCCATCCTTTACTTCCACAAATGAAAGAGACTAATTAAGGTTTAGAAGCCACCATTATTTGTGGGACTACTTCTTTCAGCCTTGTCCTATATCCTTTTATTCCTAAAAAGGATTAAAACATTCTTTTAGATGTATTTCATTTTGAGTGTACACGTGTTTTACCTGCATTTTTATCTGTGCAGCACGTGTGTATCTGATGCCCACAGAGAGCCTTTGGAACTGGAGTTACAGTGAGCCACCATGTGGGTGCTGGGAGTCAAACTCGGCCCTCTGCAACACCTAGTCTAAACCAGGGAGCTGCCTCTCTGGCCTTCATAAAAAGAGATTTTTTGTGTTCAGAGGTGGTCTTTCGATCTTACTTGTACCGTCTAGCTCTTTGAGATGACAGAGAAGAGTGTGAAGGATACTTTGAGTCACTTTGTCTCTGCACAGTACGTTTGAAAGAGAAAAGTGAATGGGCCATTAATAATTCAGACAAAAGAGAGATAAATATATTGAATATTTTTAGCTTTTTTTTCCTTTTTTTTTTTTTTTTGAAGGGTTTGAATTAACAATTGATCACCCACATACACATGTGGTAAAGTGCACCCAGCTTGTTCGAGGTAAGTAACCTTAACTGCTTGAATTGCTTAGTTATTTGGGGCTGTGCCTGGCTCTGGACTCACAGCTGCCTTGTCCCAGAATTGGATGGAATGACTTGCTTGGCTGGAGTCATACACTTGCTTCTGAACTATTGGAAACTATTTTTGGATCTTTTAATTTAACCAGACTGTGAGGTTAGCATTAATTGTCATTTTGACAGAATCACTTGGAAGACAGGCCCCTGGGTTTGCCAGTGGAGAATTGTGATGATAATGTTGAGGTGGGAGGACTCACTCATAGTGGACGGCCCCATTCCCTGCTAGGATCTCAGACTGTACAGTAGAGAAGTGGATCCGAGCAGCAACCTGCAGGCAGCATTCCTGACTCCATGCCGAGTGACAGCTGCTTCATGTTCCTGCTGTTGTAGCTTTTCCACCATGATGGATTGAACTATATTTTTATGTATGAGTATTTTGTCTGAGTGTATGTCAAGAGGAAAAGGAACTTGTCTGGTTGGGTATTTGACAAAGTGTAAGGACAGATTTGGAAAAGTCACCAAGTCACATAGAAGTTAACAGTTCTTATTTATTTTTATGTATGAGTGTTTTGCCTGAGTGTATGTTTGAATGAGATGTGTGACTGGTACACTTAGAGGCTAGGTGAGGGAGTCAGATCTACTGGAACTGGATTATAGTTGATTAAGAGCCACCATGAAGAGACTGGTAATCAAACCCTGGTCCTCTTGAAGAAAGGCCAGCACTCTTAACTACTGAGCCATCTCTCCAATCCTGTTAAAACAAATTAGTTCTTAAATGGTATATAATTTTCATTTTTGAGACACAGTCTCACCATGTAGCCTTGGCTTGACTGAAATTTGGCATTTGCCAAATAGGCCAGGCTGACCTGGAGTTGAACATTCTGCCTCCTAAGTGTTAGAATTAAATGCTTGTACCATCATAACCAGCCCTGTTTGTTTGTTTGTCTGTTTGTTTTTGTGTTGTACAGTTTAAACATAGGGCCTTGTATATGTTGGGCAAGTGCTCTACCATTGAGTTACATTCCTAATCCTTAAGGGTTCCTTCTATTTAAGTAGTATGTCCATGATCTCTCAGGTGCCAGTTGTGGTGGCACACAGTTACATTCCCAGTACTTAGGAGGCTGAGGCAGGAAGATTAATTATTGTAAGTTCTAAGCTAGCCTGGGCTATGTTGTGAGTTCAAGGTAAACCTGGGCTGCATAGTAAGACCTATTCAACTGCACAAACAGCAAAGAGTATCTGGGACTGGATGTACAGCTCAGTGGTGGAGCATTTGCTTAATATACATGAAGCCCTGGGTTTATATTGAGACCTGGAAAGACAAAGTCTGAATATCATCGTGCATATAAATGTCTTTTAGAGTTTTATATGCCAAACTGATGACTAGCCTTTTTTATTTTAATATTGTTTTATGAAAATTGAAATTTCAGGAAAATTACCAGTTTCTGCAAGTATTGTACATTTAAAACCTAAAACAGCCGGGCGGTGGTGGCGCACGCCTTTAATCCCAGCACTTGGGATGCAGAGGCAGGCGGATCTCTGAGTTCGAGGCCAGCCTGGTCTACAGAGTGAGTTCCAGGACAGCCAGGGCTACACAGAGAAACCCTGTCTCGAAAAACCAAAAAAAAAAAATTATTAAAAAAAAAAAAACCTAAAACAAACGTCTTTAGCGTGTGTCATGGGGGTGTTTTTTCATGAGCCATATGGTATATGTAGAGGAGGCCAGAGAAGAACTTTGGGAGTCAGTTCTCTATCGAGATCTTGGGGACTAAACTCAGGTTGCTGGTGAGAACTTTCATCTCATCTGCCCAAGTTCTGTGAGTTCTGTGCATTTAAAAGCATTAAAGGTTTTGTATTAGGGAGAGCAGGGCTGAAGAGACATGGATATGTGCTTTATAGAGATGTCTCTGAAATTCTAAAGAAGGCAAAAATTGCTTGTCTTGCTTGATTGTTTTTTTGGTGGGGGGTGTGGAATGTTTTATTTCTCATTGTAGTGTGTGAAACAGGAGTTACTTGATGTTTAAGGGATTAAATCACAGTCTACTCAGTTGAAATTTGTTCTTTTTTTAAAAAAATAAAAATAAGAGTTCCTTTCTCCAAATACGTCACGGCCTTCTGGATTCTGACTTTGGAGCCAGGTCCTATCGGTTTATCTCTTACCTTGCTCTTTCTCAGTGATCTCTGTCCTTCTCTAAATACTGAGTCAAACTAGGTCACGGAATTGCTTGCATTCTAAATGAACACCTCCAATAACTGATGTTCAAAATAAAGCTTGAGTCTCTAGATCTGGAAGCAGCATAATTATTAACATTCAAATTAGAAATCAGTAGAACATGTGCTGTGTTCAATTGCCAGGATCCCACTTGACCCTTCTTCCCAAAGTCATTGATCTGTTTACTTGGGTAGAATGTAAACACCAGATAACCAGGCACTATGCCTGCCTAATTTACCACTATTTGCAGTACCTTATAAATAGTACATGTTTACTAAGTATTTGATGTGATAAAATGGAACTAATAATGTCTTTTTCTTTTGTTTTTGTTAGCAAGCAAGGACTTAGCACAGACATCTTACTTCATGGCAACCAACAGGTTTATATTTTTATTATTTTCCTCTTCTGTTTTGGGGTTTGGAATCGGGCTGGGCTGGGCCGTCACCTCTTGAGGGGTTTATAGGATCACTTAGTGAACTAGAGCCAAAATACTGTAGAAAGAGCCTCTGCTGTAATGTATTGTAGACAGTGCTCTGGAGAATGGATTTTTCTGCAGATTTTTCTTTACACCTTTTAATTTGCTAGGGTTTTGTACTTATTTAGCATACATAATTCTATGCATTAACTTTGCTATAAAATGTCTGAGAACATTCCTATAATTTTGAGGTTTGTTTTCTTTTCCTTTGCCCAAGCAATGGGCACTTAGTGTATGAGGATTTGCAATATATATATTTTAAAAGCTATTAATTTAGAACTTGTTCTGCTAAGGGACTTGATTATTCTTGTGTCTGATTCCTACATTGTTTGTTCAGTCATCCTTAGTCCAAGTGTGAGAAGGTCAGCTTTGGTAAGCCAGGACTGCATACATTGAGTGTGGTGGCCCAGTCTGAGATCCCAGCACTCGGGACACAGAGGCAGGAGAATGAGGAATTGAAGGGCATCCTCTGGAATACAGCAAGTTCAAAGCTATTCTGCACTGTCTTATAAACACAGGCAGATAGACAGACAGACAGACACATACATATACACAGACACACAAGGGAGGAGGAGCAATAAAACAAATTTAAAGTAAGAGTTAGGCATTATGGTCCTACAGTACTGTAATTAAGAGATAAGATTGCTGTGTTTGAGACAGCCAAAGAATGAGACCTATCTAAAACCCAAACAGATCTTAAAAGAAAAAAAAAAATTGCCAATCAGGTATATTTGTATTTGAGAGAGCAACTTTTTTATTTATTTTTTTGAGACAGAGTCTCATTCCTTAAGCCAGCCTTCAGCTTCTACTTCCCGTGTGTTGGGATCACAGGCATCTGCTACTGTGTTGGCTTTGGTTGTTTTTTTTTCTTTTGATTTTGGTTTGAGACAGACAGGGTCACATTAAATAACTCTGGCAATCTTGGAATTTGCTATGTAGATTAGACTGGCCTCAAACTCTCAGACCTACCAGCCTTTGCCTCCCAAGTGCTAGGATTAAAGGGGTGCCTCACCAACGCGGACTACTTAGCTCTTTTTTTTTTTCCTTTTATTTTTTGTTTTTGTTGTCTGTTCACTAATCAATGGTGATACTAGGAAATTTAGAACTGTTGTTTACCCGAGCAGTATTTTAATAGAAAATCACATTGAGGTGCTGAAGCGATTAGTCCAGCAGCACACACCGCTCTTCCAGAGGACCTGTGTTCAGTTCCCAGCATGTGTTGTGGATGGTGCACTATCACCTGTCACTCCAACTGTAGGGCCCTAACACCTCTGGCCTCCCCGAACACCCTCACTTGTGCTTATACTCCAACAGACATGTACACATAATTGAAAGTCAATCTTTAGGAAAAAAAAAAAAAGGAAAAGAAAGGAGAAAATCATGTTGAATGCTAAATCAGAGCACAGGATATTTCTTGCCCTTCTCGCTCTCCTGTGGTTTTTGTTTTTGGTTTTTTTGTTGTTTTTGGTTTTTTTTAAATAATGGAGAGTTTTAGTTCAGGGTTGAGAACTGAGGGCTCATGACACTCTCTGTTTCCTTCCCTCTGATGTCAGCTGCATTTGACCACATTTAGCCTGCAGTACACACTCCTGTGGTGGCCTGTGTTCATCCATCTGGCTTGCAAGTGGTCCAACTGGGAGATCCCAGTCTCAACTGATGGGAGCCTGGTGGGAGTATTTGACGCCACTGTGACCTTGGAACTTTTAGATGGTAAGTTTTAGTGTAAGGGACCTTGAAACGCACGTCTTGGTTTGTCACTATCTGGCCAAACATGACTTAACAGTGAGTTAGTTGAGGTTATCTTGTTTGATTACATTCTGTCCTAGAGCATTTCTTAAATGTTTCATTTGTGAATTGACCATGAATTTCTCAGATTCAGAGAAAACTCCAAGCAGGCTGAAACGTATTCGGAATTGGAGGGTATAACTTAGTGCTGACAAACTTACTTCTTTTAACTGCATCGGTGATATACCAGAATTGATGTGTGCACGGTTTGGAGTTTCCTTCTTACTTAACAGTAGTTGTGACTTTATGAGCATGAATTGAACTGTGATTTCAGTCTTTAGAGGATAAAGACTGTATGAGCAAGGTATGGATGGAATTATAAGGGAGTGTAATTTCTTTTGAGTATGCTACTTTAAAGTGTGAGTGACTGGCCAGTTGATACTTAGTTTTAAAATGGTGTTCTTGCAAGGTGCTCTGAAGTTTTTGCACACTACACCATTGCTAGCTACCTATATCTGATGTCTCTCTGAATTAGGTATACATGCGATGAGACTCCTACATTTAAAAAAACATTAATTAAAAAAAAACTTTAATAATTATTTAAATTATTTCTTTCTCCTCCTTTCTCCCTCCCCTCTTTTTAAAAGGATTTATACTACAGCTTGGCATGGTGCTGCATGCCTTTAATACCAGCACTTGGGAACAGAGACAAGATCTCTGAGCTGGAGACCACCTGGGGCTACAGATATAAACTTGAGGGTGGGGAGGGTTTATTTTTTTGTGTATTGTATTATAGAGGTTTGCCTACATTTATGTGCAGCAGTACCCATGGAGGCAGAGGAGTCGATCCTTAAGTGGTTATAGCTGCTCTGGTTGCTGAGACAGAACCCAGGGCCTCGGAAGCAGGAGCCTGATCCCTTAACTGCTGAGTCATCTCCTCAGCCCAGGGTTTTCTGAAGTGTGTTGCAGTCTGGAGTTGTAGTGCAGATATTTTAGTCCTATGAATAATAGAGTCATTCCGTTTCCCATAGCATCAGATAGATGAACTTGGTACAAATAAGTACTCACACGCACAAGGCCCTCCATTTAATCACCAGTGCCCAAAAAGAAAGAATAAAGCCTTCTCCCAACCCTTTTGAGAAAGGTCTCATGTAGCTCCAGCTGGCCTTGAGCCTTGCTGTTATAGAGGCTGACCTTGGATTTCTGATCCTCTTGCCTCTGCCTCTACCATTTAAGTGCTGGGACTGCAATCATGTACCACCATGCATAGAAATTTCCCTTATTAATTCTCCTGACTTCAGATTAATTCTCCTGAGTCTGGTGAATTATAGATAATTTTTGCCTCTGGAAGCTTAGAGTTAGAAGTTGACTTAAGAGCATGTACTCTTTATTTATTATAACATCTTTTATTTTCATACAAAACTTCATCACATTTTCTAGAATTTATTTAAAGGCCAACTGCAGCCCTACGTAGTTATACTGAATGTTTAAGTGGCTTTATTTTCTGGGTGTGACAGTGAATGTCTTTAAGTACTAAGGAGGTAGAGACAGGAGGATCTCTGAGTTTGAGACATGCCTGGCCTCAAAAACAAAGCCCCCACCTCCAGTACACACACAGAACACAGAGCCATCAGAAAGATGGTCCTGTATACTGGCACTTAGTAAACTGTTGGAGTGAGATTGATTTGCTTCTTTCTAGGCATACCAGGCTGCCATGAAAACCAAGCCAGAGGACCGAGGAGCAGATGAGAGCACATCGGAGCAGACAATCCTCAGCATGATTTCTCAGACCTCTTCAGACACGACGATTGCAGGCCTGATGAGCATGTCGGCTGCGTCTTCAAGTGCAGTGCCTTCCCTGCCTGCTTCTGAAGAGTCGTCCAGCAGTCTGACTAGTGTGGAGATGCTGCAAGGCGATCGATGGCTGTCTTCCCAACCTCCCTTTAAACTAGAAGCTTCTCAGGGTCATCGGACTAGTGAGAATTTAGCACTTATTGGAGTCGATCATTCCTTGCAACATGATGGTTCGAATGCATTTGTTTCCCAGAAGCAGACTAGCAAGAGTGTGCCATCAGCTAAGGTTACACTTAAAGAATACCGTGCAAAGCACGCAGAAGAGTTGGCTGCTCAGAAGAGGCAGCTGGAGAATATGGAGGCCAATGTGAAGTCACAGTATGCATATGCTGCCCAGAATCTCCTGTCTCACGACAGCCATTCTTCAGTTATTCTGAAAATGCCCATTGAGGGCGTGGAAAACCCTGAGCGTCCCTTTCTGGATAAGGCTGACAAATCCGCTCTGAGAGTGAGACTCCCAGTGGCTAGTGGGGATAAAGCGGCGTCTTCAAAGCCAGAGGAGATACGAATGCGCATTAAAGTGCACTCTGCAGGTGATAAGCACAACTCTGTGGAAGACAGTGTCGCGGCCAAGAGCCGGGAGCACAAAGAGAAGCAGAGGACTCACCCGTCTAACCACCACCACCACCACAACCACCACTCACACAAGCACGCTCACTTACAGCTGCCGGTCGGCCCTGGGAGCAAGCGCCCGAGTGATCCAAAACACAGCAGCCAGACAAGCACCGTAGCACACAAAACCTACAGCTTGTCTAGTACTTTGTCTTCTTCCAGCTCTGCACGTAAACGGGGTCCCCGGAAGAGCCGGGGGCAGCAGTGTTTGATCATCCAGCCAAGATTGCCAAGAGTACTAAATCATCTTCCTTGAATTTCCCCTTCCCCCCTCTTCCTACAATGACCCAGTTGCCTGGGCATAGCTCAGACACAAGCGGCCTGCCCTTTTCACAGCCTAGCTGTAAAACTCGAGTTCCTCATATGAAACTGGATAAAGGCCCTCCTGGGGCTAATGGTCACAACACAACTCAGTCAATAGATTATCAGGACACTGTGAATATGCTCCACTCCCTGCTTAGTGCCCAGGGTGTTCAGCCCACTCCGCCCCCCGCATTTGAATTTGTTCATTCTTACGGGGAATATATGAATCCGAGAGCTGGTGGCATCTCTTCGAGATCTGGCAATACAGACAAACCTCGGCCACCGCCCCTCCCATCAGAACCCCCTCCACCACTTCCACCTCTTCCTAAGTGAAAAAAAGAAAAAAAAAAAAAAGAGGCAAAAACTTAAAAACAAAAAACACTTTTTTTTTTTTGTTTTGTTTTGTTTTGACTACTGATACTAGACTACGAAATTTACATCCCTTAATGAAATGTCACCTTAGGAATGCATGGCTATTGAGACAGGTGGGAGGGTGGAGGAGGGGGGCCTCAGTTATTCTATCTGCTGCCTCATACAGCTATAGTTTGTACTGGTATTAGAGAGGATTATGTTGAAGCTGTGAAGGATTAAGAACACTCTCTATTCTTGGCCTCTCCTCATCCTAATTAGGTTGATTGGAGTAGTTCTCTTCCCTCTTCTTGCCAGAACTGAAATGTGGAGGGCATAGCAAGCAGTTGTGGATTCTTTTGGTGTTTAACATATCAGAAGAGAGGAAGTATTTAAACGTCAAATCTTTAAGAGACTTTTAAAAAATAATTTAAAGAAAGTAAGTTATCTGTTTAGTTTCTTTTTTATATAATTGGGAAGGGGAAAGGGATTTTGCTGTGTGTATGAGAAACAGCAATGACTGGTGGGGGGGTGGAAGTGGTTGGAGGGTGGGAAAGTGTGCGGGGAGGTGGGGTAGGCTCTTGGCCAAGAGTGAAATAGGCTCAGGCCACTTGAAGTATTAAGATCTTTAAAGTGCGTTTGTGTGTGTGTGTGTGTGTGTGTGTGAGCGTGCGTACGTGCGTGTTTAAAATCATGTTAACTTTTTCCTCCCACTTGTAACCGTTTTGGTATCTCTGCATTCTGCTAGAGAGCACAGTTGGCCTTGAAGCTATGAAGAGGCTTGATTGACAGTGTGAGTCCCTCCCTTCACCACAGGCTAATGTAATGGAGTAGCAGCCCCCTAGCTTCTAGCTGGGCAGGTGTGGCCAATGACCATCCTGGGAACTTCCCTTTACTCCTTTTTGTGTTTTCAATGCAGAATGGAGGTGGGCTTGAGGAAGAAGCCTATAAAGCAAGGCTGGCCTCTTCCCTTCAGAATTGGGCCTTTTCAGGTTGGGCTTTGCGAAAGCTCAGGTCTCTGAAGGGGAAGAAGGGTGTGCTTTGTGTATCCTGTCTGAAAAGACCAGACCATGTGTATAATTGGATTGGGAGAAGCCAAGGAGTTAATGATACTAAAGACAATGAAATTGTTATTTGGGATTCTGAAGACTTTGTGTTTAAGTTACATTATGAATGTAAGACTTGCTTTTTATCTGTTTATCTAATGGGAAACAACTGCATACTTGCAGTTTACAGCCTATTTGACTTCAGAGACAAGTTTGAATTGAACAGCATTGGTATAATGAGTGAGCAAGCCTAGCCAACAGACACTGTTGTGTTTAGATTATTTCTTAGTGGGTGGCTTTTGATTCCAGACAGAGATTCTTAAAAGACCTTAAAAAAAAAAGTGGATCAGGAATCCTGTTATAGGGCTTGATTGTTCCAGACATTAGAAGTAAATATTTCTGATGAAGGAAATCTTGAAAAAATACTTACAGATAAAAATTGTAAGCCAAGCTGTCTAACTGAAAAATGCTACCTAGCCACAGATCATTGCTGTTATTTGGTTCATTGCATGAGTGTGTGTGTGTATACATATATACATGTGTATATACACACTGTGTGTGGTGTTGTGTGTTTGTGTGGTGTGTGTGTATACACACAAGTGTATGTGTGGTGTTTTGGGCTATGGATAAGATGGTGCTATGAAAATAATTTGTCTCTTGTTTTAATTAATGAAGCTTCTGTCATGCAAAGTAGTCTTTAGGGAGGAGTCAGATTCTTTTCATTGAAAGTCATAGGGAAACAGAAGTTGTACGGTGCTGCTTGCCAAGAACAGACTAGGAAAACACTGAGGCGGTGACTATTGCTGATATACTGGCCCAATAGAGGAAGGAATGTATAGGAAGGAATATATCTTAGGGTGACTCTGTGGTTCTTAATCTGCATGTTTGAATTGTCTGGAGTGCCTGCCATTGCTGTGCAAAACAAGGAGCTCCTTGCTGATAAACGAGTGATATTTCTTGGTGTGTAACTTTTAAAGTAACATTTTCTTTCTCGGTATTTCCTGTGTTGTGCAAGATAGATGTGTCATCATGATTACTAAATTTAGGCTTGGTATTTGTTTAGATTTTGTTTTCCATCCTGACCTTCCCAAATGGGAATGTACCCTTTAGTTTGCATCTTTGTCTGGAATTGATGATTTGATTTGGGAACATAGCTGTTTCTTTAATTACTCTCATTAATGTCACATGCAGTCCCTTGCCACAGAGGCTGTCATATTTGCTGTCATAGCATTTCTTCACAGTAATAATGTAGTTATGTTTCTTAGAACTGTCTGTAGTGGACTAGGAATAACTGCTTACTAGAGCCTAAAGAGCTACTTCATCTGTAGTCTGGCCTTTACTGTAGCTCAGCACTGAGTTTGGTTAGTTTAGAGATTTTCCTATATTAGTTCTTCCTGGTATTGTCTGTAGATAGATGCAGTGTCTGCTTCTACGTCTGTGCATAGATCCTGAACCTCCTCACAGGCTCTGCATGAACTGCTGCATTGCATTATTTTGGGGTAGCAGATACACCTGCCAGCTAGCATGCATATTGTCCAGTTTCTGTATAAATAAGGCTTCTAAACCATGTGTGTCTCCTCCCTTCATACCTTCAAAGGGTGAGAAGTAGTATTTGTATATCTAAAGTCGGCCATGTAAACATGGCTCCTTGTTTTTTCTTTTAATCTAAACTGTCAAGAAGAAATGAGAGTGGTAAGCAGGCTTGGAGCCTTAACTTCTGTAAATTTCATTCCTAAGAGTTTGCTTGACTTTTACATTGGCAGAAATAAATACCTGTGGATTGTCTTTAGGGCTTTTAGTCATATACCTGTGTTATTGGCTAAACTCTGGTGAATCATTAACCTAAAACCAGTGTGGTCTTCTGAAGTATCCAGTTAATGCCTTTTGGGTTTAGAAAATACCTAAATATTAGTCTACTTTTCTCATTCATGAATCATTGTGTTTTTGTATCTGAGACTCAACATCTTTTCCTTCTTGTAAATGATTTTAGTGTTTTGGTTTAGTATATCCTACATATTTCTTATATTATTAGGTTCACCAGTGGTGATAGAAAAATTGAGAATCTCCAATTGCAAACAGCAGTAGATTTGAGTATTGAAACAAAATCATGGTAACATTACTGCTGGGGTCCCTGAAGCCTTTGCAGCGTGATTCACCTCACACCCCGCTTCTAGACAAAGGCAGTTGGAGGGGCCTATCTATCCTAGTATGGTTGGAATCTAAATATATGTGTTTCCATTATTTTGGGAACTAATTATTTTTTTAAAGATTTTTTTCTTTTGTTGATGAGTTATTTTGATACTCATGCTAGGAAAAGGGAGAAACAAAACCATCTTGAGATTAGAATGCCTATTTTATTCTCCTGAGTTTGGGAGAACTTAAGCAGTCTATGCAACCCATCAGATAGTGAGGAATAGCTTTCTGCCATTCCACTGAGCTTTCAGTGACTCTCATACATCCTCACATGTCTTGGCGCTGATTGAGGTTTGGATCTTGCTGCTTTGGGAGCAATTCTCGCTGCACCACACTGTCATTTCTTTCTTACCCCTCAGAGGATGGAAGCTTGAAAGAAGCATGGTATTGTGATCTTACCTGATGGAGTGGTCTAAATACACAATTGTTTCCTAAGTGGGTGAGCTCTCCATTTTAGTATTCTAAAGTTGATGATATGAACTTGGCAATGGAAAGGGGAAGGAAAAGACTGTTTAATAAAAATCAGTGTCTGCTCTTTCCCTTTGTGAGTGTGTACTCCTGGTTGTATGAAGAGAGACTCATGGGTTTGTGTTGCCATGTGAATGTCGAGAGGGATGCTTGACAGCATGTTAATTGAAGCCAGAGCAAGTATGTCTGCCATCAGGTAATCTGGAAATGCCAGTGTATGCCGAGAAGGGGTTAGCTGATGGCCATAGTGAAATCACTTACAAAGCAGAGGGGCTGTCTGGCCTAAGAACCCAAAAAAACAGTGCAGCAGCCTCATGTAGGTGTGATTTAGGGTTCTGAACTGGAACTGATCTGTATCACCCGACTTTCCACACGTAAAACTGTCCATATTCTTATCAGACCAAAGAACAAAAAGAAAGAATGAAAAAGCAAAGTCACACACTTTACCGGTTTATGTCACTCAGGTACAATTTTGTGGTGAGGTTTTGTTTTTTTGTTTTTGTTTTTTTTGTCTGATTTTTGTACTGCTCAGCAAATTATTCTGCTGTTGCCTCTGTCCTCCGTGGGGCACCTCAGTTTGGGTGCTCCTCCTGGGATCTCTACTGCTGTTAGGTGAGTGACCGTAGGATGGAAGTGACCATTATCATAAGGGCTCTTTGTAAAAAACCTTAAAAACTCAAAAAAATTTTAAAGAAGGATATTGTATACATTTTATAGTCTGGCTATCAGTTTGATATCTTGCTGTCAAGTATGTTTCTCAATCTGTATTTATCCATCCCATCAATAAACGTTAATGATAAAACACCTGATCGTTGTTTGTATGTTCATGTCTTTAAACTAGTCTTTATTATTTTGTTGAATCATTACCATTCTGCTTTGGTTTTAATAGTATTATGTTCCTATCTCACAATATCCTATGGATATTAAATCTGTTGGGAAGATCTGAGATTTAACAATGAACCTGGTGAATGAAGTATGTTATAGTCAGAGGGGGAATCTTTCGTGCTGTACTGTTGTCTGAGTGCCTGGAAGAGTGTTAAAAAATAGCTTTAATATATAGCAACACTAAACCACTCACTTAGGAAGCACCAAGACACAGCTGAACTGTTGTCTTTGGTAGACAGTATGTTTTTATTCAAGACAGAGTTTCGCTGTGCAGCCCATCTGGCCTCAAACTGCTACATTCTCTTGCTATATCCAAGATCTTGAGTTATGAGATACATTGCTGGCATGGATGACCATGCCTAGCAGGAGTGAGTGTATTTTGAAGAAAAGTTACATTTCTTGATAACTTGGAAAAGCTGTGAATACTATATAGGGTAGATCTTACACAAAGGGAAAGAACCTCTATGCACAAATACTTCAAACTTCAGGATTACCAGTAGTTTAAAAACATTAAAAGGAGGGCTAGAGGGCTTGAGAGTTGCCTCAGCGGTTGTTAAGAGAGCTGACTGCTCTCTTCCAGAGGTCCTGAGTTCAATTCCCAGCAACCACATGTTGGCTCACGACCATCTGTAATGGGGTCTGATGCCCTCTTCTGCTGTGTCTGAGGACAGTGACAGTGTAGTCACATAAGTAATTCTTTTAAAAAGAAAAAAAAGGGCCAGAGCAGTGGCTACGTAGGTAAAGGCCAACCTCACAGTCCTTGAGATCCACAAGGTAGGAGAGAACTGACTCGCTGGTTTCACTCTTTAATCTCTATATATGCTTCTCCATACCCAAATAAATATAATAAAAACTAAGCAGAAAAGAGACTTAAAAATTTTCATGTGTGTTGGTGTTTTATCTGCATGTCTATAAGGGTGTCAGATCCCCTAAAACTCGAGTTACAGCTGTGAGCCTACATGTAAGTGCTGATAATTGAACCTAGGTTCTCTGGAAGAGCAGCCAGTGCTTTTAAGGACTGAACCATCTCTCCAGTCCTATGGGCAAAGAATACATTGAAAAAAAAAATGAGTTTTGGTCTTTCCTTTTTTTTTTTTTTTTTTTTTTGGTTTTTCTGTATACCTCTGGCTGTCCTGGAACTCACTCTGTAGACCAGGCTGGCCTCGAACTCAGAAATCCGCCTGCCTCTGCCTCCAAGTGCTGGGATTAAAGGCGTGCACCACCACCGCCTGGCTTGGTCTTTCCTTATTTTGAGGGCAGTCTCACTGTATGGGACTGGTCATAACTCTGACCAAAGATGGGCTCAAACTCAGCTCCTGCCTGAGCCTTCAGCCTATCAACATGACAGGTAGCTACTGCATTTGGCTTTTTTTTTTTTTTTTAATAATTCATGTGTTCCAAGTGTTTTGTCTGCATGTATATCTGTGTACCCTGTGTGCCTGTGTCCTCCAGGCCAGAAGCTCTTCTGGGAATGGAGTTAGCTGGATGTGAGCTGGCCCAGTGCTTTTAATGCATTGTCACTTTTTGCAAAGGTGCAGAAGTTCCCAGCACTCACATGGGCTCATACTACCTTTAACTCCCAGTTAACATCCCAGAAGGGTACCACCTTGTGACCTTTGTGGTCACCAGTAATGTCCATGATGCAGGCAAAACACACGTAAGCAAAAGTTTAGATAAACTGTTACGGCACTGGGAGGTTTCGAGCAACAGAATTTTCACCCAGCTTAGGTTATAAAATGTTCCTTTGGGGTGCTACATGGAATAGATTCAAGGGTGAAAGTTCTCAACAATTAAGTCGGAGACACAGGTGGCTCCAAAAAGTTTACAAGTGCTGCAGGTAATGAGAATTGTAATATATCTTGGAGATAGTCAGTGGGATTTGCTCTAAGGTAGCAGGCAGGTCAAGGATGACTCCATGTTTGGCCTGACCAACTGGAAGGATGGATTTACTGTTTATGGCAACAGGAGGAACAGGAAAATGGCCTTAATATTAAATCTCAAGTTTCGTGGAGACATTTCATGTCGAGGACTACTGAGTGTCATCTAAGCAAGGTCCAGGATAGTAGTGGTACCTACTTGGGAGTCAAAAGTTTCTGAATGGAATAGAATGTTGAGACAACCAAGAGAGACGGTAGAAAAAAGTAGAGTTCAGAACTGGGGGTCGGGGAAGATGAACAAGAGACTGAGGAAAATGGTGAATAAAGAGTATAGAGATCTAGAAAATGTTTTTAAGAAAGAAGGCTTAGTGGGTTAAGTGCTGGCGTGCAAGCACGAGGCCCCGAGGTCTGATCTCCTGCACCCGTGTAGAGGTGGGGTATGGAGATGCACCTGTAACCCCAGTGCTGGAGTGGAGAGAGGCAGATCCTGGAAGCTTGCTGGTTAGCCAGCTAGACTGCAAGTTCCAGAAACAGCGAGAAAACACTAGAAGTCTAATGATATCTGGTCCCCATATTGACAAGCAAAGGTGAACTCACCTGTGAAAGTGTGCCCACACATAGGCACAAATTGCTGGACATATACACAAGTATATGGGAAGCTGAGGCAGAAGGATTACCATTGCTTTGAGGCCAGTCTGGGCTACAGAGAGACTGTCTCTCTAGGCAAGGAAGAGATTCAGTGTGTTAGATATTATAACATAGTCTTCTAAGAGAAAGCCTAGAAGCTTCATTTGAATTAACAAAGTGAAAAAAAAAAAGTCATCTGTAAGCTTGGGTGTCAGTTTGCCATGAACAGAATCCTAACCAGAGAAAATTCAAGAGAGTAAGAGATCTGGGAATGACAACACACGTGTAACCCCAGCACTAAAAAAGCTGAGACAGGAGAGTAGCTATTTGAGGCAAGACTGAGCTGGATAAGGAGATCATAACTTAGGTACAGCAATAGGAACAGAAGCAGCAAGGTAAACATGCTGTTATTTTTAAAGGGAGAAATTTACAATCGTGTGACGTATGTACCTTAGGGTTTCTATTGCTGTGAAGAGATGCCATGACCATTAACTCATAAAGAGCGATATTTAGTTAGGGTTGGCTTTCAGTTCAAAGTTTAGTTCATTATTGTCATGGTATTGAAGCCTGGTGGCATGCAGGCTAACATGATGCTGGAGAAAGAGGTGAGAGTTCTACATCTGAATCTTGAAGGCAGCCCAAGGAGACTGAGACACACTGGCATAGTCTGAGCACAGGAGACCTCAAAGTCCACCCGACAGTGATAACACCTCTCCAATAAGGCGATAGCTAGGCACCCTCCACCCCACCAGTATGTGTTTGAAGATTCAGAAAACAGATGTGGTGTCCTTGAGTAGGTGACATGGAATTGATGCACAAATGGAGGATTTTACATCCAATGGGACCAAGGCCAGTTAATCACAATGGTCTGAAAGAAAAAAATAAAAAAGACTATAAATGCAGGCTCGCAGGGATGTGATGAGCTCACGCAGTTCAAAGGAAGGGACCAGGCTTGAACTTCACATCTGGGAGATACCAGCCTGGGGCTGCAAACGGGGAAGAGGGAATGCTCCAGACAGGGAGCTCAGTGGGTAACAGAGCAAGCAGTGCGGTGCTGGCTTCCAGTCTTCTGCCGGTGTGGCTCCCTGTGCTCGCCTGCCTCCAGCGCTGTGGGGGGGGGCGACGGCAGAGACAGAATTATCGCTCAAAGGTTTGAGGGCTCTAGCCGCCGAGCCTCATGAAGAGCTGATTCATTCTCATACCCTCATATCACACGGTAGAGAGAACTGAGTTCTCAAAATTGTTCTCTGAAATACACACATGACTTTCCACTGTAAACAAACAAGAAAACAAATAATTTTTTATTTTACTTTCCATTTTTTTAAATGAGGGAAAATAGTTCTTTTTTTTTTTTTTTTTTTTTTTTTAGATTTACTTACTTATTTCTTTATGTATTTCGTGTATAGATAGGAGCGCTCTATCTGCACGGATGCCTGCATAACAGAAGAGGGCATCAGATCGTATTACAGATGGTTGTGAGTCACCAGGTGGGTGCTGGAAATTGAATTCAGGTCTTCTAGGAAGAACAACTAATGCTCTTAACCGCTTAGCTATCTCTCTAGTCTCCAAATAATTTTTTAAAAATGGTGCACTCCAGGTTCAGTGAGACTAGATCCTGCCCTTGACTGCAGAGACCCCTTGCCTCTCTCCATAGTGCGAAGATTACTGGTGTGTGCTACCATATCTGGTAGCTTTTTCATCTTTTGCAGGCTGGCCTGGAACTCAGAGATCTGCCTGCTTCTGTCTCCGGAGTGCTGGGATTAAAGGAGTGTACCACTACTGCCATGTAAGAGATACTATCTGGATTCCTATAGGTGTGGTTGAATCGTGAAAACGGAATAGCCAGCTGTTTCTATAATACACTATTCCGCGGGGAGTTTGAGAGAGGCATGCACTATGCCAGAACTCATTTTGATTTTCCGTCTCTTTATCCGTAAATAATGTCTACCTAAGAGAAAATAATGTCTACCTCTTAGGGCTGCTCTACAAAAATTAATTAGTACCTATGATTCTCGAGGCAGCAAGAGTTCGAGTGCTTACATGAAATGACCAAAAAAATTAGCTGAACTGTTCACAACAGAAAACTAATAAAACATTTTCATGTGTAAACAGAAAACACGGTCAGCCACTGCCCAGTTTTCTGCTGTGTAGGGACGGTAAAGAGGTACCTGGCCGAGAAGACTGGAGACCACCGCCACCAGAAAATGAACCTTACGGAGACGGAAAAATACCCGAACCCAGCGACTGGCTGTGGCCCGCCTTTCCGACGGCCCAATCACAGGCCGAGTTTCTGACAGACATTTCACTTCAGCCACTCCCGTTGCGGAGTCTCTCGCTGCCCCGCCCTCCTCAGGTTAGTGTTGGTCTTGACCAATAGAGGCACAGCACCCTCAGAGCTGCGACCAATCAGCGTTTAGGAGCCGCAGGGCCGCGTTCTGAGCAGGCGGAGCAGCCAGAGGGCAAGCTGCGCAGCGCAGCGCGGCAGGGAGGTAAGATGGCGCCGTGCCCGGCGCTTGTCCTTTGCGGTTAGGCTGCCGCTCGCCCTCTCTGTCAGCTCAGCGCGGTACGTCGTCTCCTGCAGCGTCGGAGTCCCTCTCATTGCTAGGCTCTCGGGAGCCAGGTTTTCTGGTGCCGGGAGCTGTAAGGACAAGATGGCGCTTGCAGGACGACGGCCTAGGCGCTCGGGCCGGGGCTGTGAGCTCTGAGGCGGCCAGGGACAAAGGCGGCGTGCCGGGCCGTGGGGGCGGGGCGCGCCGTTGCAGTGGTGCCGCGTGGGACGGGCGCCGCTCTTCCGGTCTGCTGCGGTGGAGATTCGGCCAACGTGGTAGGGGCCAGCGCGGCGGCGGGTAGAGGGTGAGGGTGGGTGGGTTAGTAACGGGAGGCTGGAGGGCGGCGGGAGTTAGGGTGCGACCCTCGTCCTGCCGCCGACCCGCGGAAGCACGTAGACAAGGACTTGTGGCAAGGTTAAGGCCATTTTGATCTTTCGTGTGACCGACACCCCGCAGGTTTTGGTATGAACAGGATTCGGATTCACGTCTTGCCAACGAATCGGGGGAGATCACCCCAGTGCCCAGATCTCAGGAGCCCCTTTCTTGTTCGTTCACTCAACGCCCGTGCTCTCAGCCGCGTCTGGAGGGGCAGGAGTTTTGCATTAAGCATATTCTTGAAGACAAGAATGCTCCCTTCAAACAATGTAGTTATATTTCGACGAAGAATGGAAAAAGGTGCCCCAGTGCTGCCCCAAAGCCCGAGAAGAAAGATGGGTAGGTGAAGAGGCGTGGGTATGTTGTGCCTTCGGGCTCTGAGAACCATTCCTTTTCAATGCTGACGCTTGAACCCAGGACCTGGTGCACGCAAAGCACAGGTTGTATCACCGAGCCTGTTCCAACGCCTAAACCTCCTTACCTTACTTTTATTTTTTATTACATTTGAAGCATTTATTTCCCGTTCGTAGTTTGTTTTGTGTGTGGGGGGGAGGTCGAGACCAATTTGCTGGAGTCGGTTCTAATACCTCGTGGTACGGTGGATAGAAGGACGTTAGGCTTGACTCGCAGAGCCATAGACTCCCCCACCCTCCTGCCCCCTCTTTGGAGACAGTCTCACTCTATTGCCGGAACTCCCCATAAGGACAAGACTGGCTTGGAATAGTTTTGGCAACCCTTTTATGGTTTTTAAGACATTTTATGTGTATGGGTGTTTTGCATGCATGTATGTTTGTGTGCCACGTTCAAGCTTGAGAGGGCATCGAATCTCCTGGAACTGAGATGCACCACCATGCCTGTCTCTTGCCTTCAGTTTTTTTTTTTTTTTTTTTTTTTTTTGTTTTGTTTGTTTGTTTTTCGAGACAGGGTTTTTTTTGTTTTTTGTTTTTTCCAGATAGGGTTTCTCTGTGTAGCCCTGGCTGTCCTGGAACTCACTGTAGACCAGACTGGCCTCGAACTCAGAAATCCACCTGCCTCTGCCTCCCAAGAGCTGGGATTAAAGGCGTGCGCCACCACCACCTGGCTTGCCTTCAGTTTTAAAGTGAAAAGAGGAACATAATATGTAGAGTTGGTCATATCTGTGGAGTTTTAGGTCCTCTGTTTGTAGAATAGGTATTACGAATACCCTCTTTGGGGGCCGTGTCAAAATACTAAAATGATCAGAACTGATGCTAGGTGGTGGTGGTGCAGACCTTCAATCCTAGCACTTGGAAGGCTGACTCGTGGGTGATCTGGGAGTTCAGGCCAGTCTAGTCTACAGCGTTGAATTCCAGAATACCCAGGGCTAAACAAAACCCTGTCTTAACCCTCCACCCCGCCAATGAGCTTGAGGGACCCTTGAGGCAGGGATGTTTAAGTTACTTGCTTACTTGTAAAATTAAGGTTTTGAGTTCTGACTGGTCAGACTAATTTTGAACCTGTAATTCTCCTGCTTCAGCTTCTGCAGTTCTGGGATTATTCCTACACTCCGCTCTAAATTCTTCCTTATACATTTATTACATGGATTCATGTGCTGCCACACACTTGTGGTTAGAGAACAGCTTTCCGGATTTGGTTTTCCTGCTGCCTGGGGTGGTGATGGGTAATGGAACTCAGGTGGGTGGGGCCTTGGTGGTAGGGCTGTTGTTTGCTGAGTCACTGAATTGGTGCTCTGCGTTAATTCTTAATGCTGGAGTGCTGATTCACTTGCCAAACATTGTGTGTGTGTATTGGAAGGGCTTCATAGTTTTTTGTTTTTTTTATCATATATGTACTTATCTGTGCAAAAACATGACTTTACTAGGTAATTTTGTAAACATCTTGTAGTTTTAGAATTGAAGCATGCCTGCCTATAGTGGATTGAAAGTAAGACGTGTTTCTAGAATTAATTTTGGAAAATAAAACCAGCTGTGATTTTCTGTGAGATACTGCTAACATTTTTATAGTTAGAATGCTTTGTTTGATGGCTAGAGCACTGGTTAAGCCACCTGTCTTTCCCTTGGATAGCAGCTACTGTGAGCCAGGGCGGCGGCATGTGTTAGATAGAGTCTTCCCTCCCTGCACAGAGCTCTAGGTTTGACATTGAGAAGCACACACACCACACTACATCAAACAAAAACCAGAAACGGCTTCACCTGGAGACAGTTAAGTTTTTGATTCATATTGCTCCCCGCACCCCCAACAGGGTCTATTTATTTAACCCTGGCTGTCCTGGAATTGTGTATATCAGGCTGGTCTTGAACTCACAAATCCACCTGCCTCTGCCTCTAAAGTGCTGGGATTAAAGGCGAGAATCACCATGCCTGGGTTTCATACTGGTCTTCAAAGTGTAAATATAATAGTCTTTTTTCCTAAAGAAAAAATTAACTGGTGACTGAATATTGCTAGATCCTTTCAAGAGAGGACCTATTAAATATTAATGTTTTGTCTCCTTAGGGTGTCTTTCTGTGCCGAACATGCTCGAAGGAATGCCCTAGCACTTCATGCTCAAATGAAGAAGAGCAACCCAGGCCCTATGGGTGAAACCCTCTTGTGCCAGTTGAGCTCATATGCTAAATCAGAGCTGGGCGCACAGACCCCAGAGAGTGGCCGAAGTGAGGCGAGCCGGATACTGGGTAAGAAAGGAAGATGCCTGCGAGTGAGTTTGGCTCACTGCAGTGGGGACTGGACTAGTGCCAGCGTTGCTCATGCTAGTCGCTGCTTGTTTTGCATTTAGTTTGTTTAGATATATTTTTTCCCAACCTGGTGACCTTTCCTTGTGTTAAAATTGTAAAAAATTAAAGACTTTGAATTTTAAGGTTTCAGGTTGATGTCTTAAGTAACATAGCTTCTTCATATGTGGAGTTACAGAGGTGGGAAGTCTTAATGGCTGCTCTTCCCTTCCTTGCCTCAGATGAAGACAGCTGGAGTGATGGGGACCAGGAACCCATTACTGTGGATCAGACATGGAGAGGTGACCCTGACAGTGAAGCTGATAGCATAGACAGTGACCAAGAAGATCCCCTAAAGTAAGTTGTAACTCCACATAAGGCTTTTACAGACTCTATGTAGTTAGTATGTAGAATGTAGTGTGGCATGCGGTTCATAAACACATGTAAGTGGGTTCAAGGGTCACGGTTCAACACCATTTTGCTCCAAGGCAAGATTTCTTGATTGTTTGGCAGAAGTCTTGCAACTTGCAACTGAGTCAAGCCCAAGAGATGCTTTAGGGAAGAACAGTTTTTTTGACAAAGGAATGAGAGGGAGATAGAAGAGTGCTAGCTGGCTGGAGAGGAGAAAAATGGACTTAAATATTAAGGTACTGGTCCCAAATCTCAGAAATAATGAGCTGATTATACTTAGACACTTGCTGCAAAATTCCATGGTTCTGACTTTTTAAATGGGAAATAAAAGTGTTTAATAGTTGGCTTTGGTTTCATGGCTAATAAAAGGAAAACTGATTTAGAAACCCACATTTTAATTATATGTTAAGGTCTACTCTAAGCCGGGCGGTGGTGGCGCACACACCTTTAATCCCAGCACTTGGGAGGCAGAGGCAGGCGGATTTCTGAGTTCCAGGCCAGCCTGGTCTACAGAGTGAGTTCCAGGACAGCCAGGGCTACACAGAGAAACCCTGTCTTGAAAAACAAAAAACAAAACAAAAAGTCTACTCTAACCTCTGGTCATCTTTTTTTTTTTTTTGGTTTTTCGAGACAGGGTTTCTCTGTGTAGCCCTGGCTGTCCTGGAACTCACTCTGTAGACCAGGCTGGCCTCGAACTCAGAAATCCACCTGCCTTTGCCTCCCAAGTGCTGGGATTAAAGGCGTGCGCCACCACCGCCCGGCTACCTCTGGTCATCTTAAAGAGTTTAGAAATATGAAAATATTTACTGTTGCAGAATCTAATTTTTTGAAGCAGGGTCTCACTGTAGTGTTGGTATTTTGAGTTAGGCTGATCAAACTCAGGCTTCGTTCTCCCTAGTATTGGTTTCTAGTATTAGTATTGGTTCCTAGTTACACAGTGTTTGTTTTCAACTGTGCATGTATGCACACAGTAACACACACTCTACACTGTATTTTTGAGACAGAATTTCTCTGTGTGGCTCTGGCTGTTGTAGAACTCACTCTGTAGACCAGGTTGGCCTGGAACTCAGAGATCTGCCTGCCTCTGCCCAAAGTTAATCTTCCAAGTTTTAATTACTTAACTCAGAAGCAGGAAACAATTTTTATATTAACTTCTAGAATGTCTTTAACGTTTGTTTTGGCAGGCAAACTAATAAAATTGATACATGGCTTTCCTACATTTTTACAATAAAGGGTCAGTTCGGGACACTGAATTTTGATAATATTGTGAAGAAAGTGGGTCTATCATGAACCATCATGATGGGTGTGTGGGATCTGGTATGTGTAGTTTTTCGTGGTGGTAAGATCAGAACCAGGGCCTTGCATGTGCTATATGTGAATTTTACCAGCATTCTACCTTTCCCTGGACTATGAAGACCCATAGTCTTGATAAAAGATTGCATTTAAATGAAACTTAGAAGTCACGGTCATTTGATACTTTTTTTTGTTTTTAGTTTTTTGTTTTTTTCGTTTTTTTCGAGACACGGTTTCTCTGTGTAGCCCTGGCTGTTCTGGAACTCACTCTGGAGGCCAGGCTGGCCCCGAACTCAGAAATCCGCTTGCCTCTGCCTCCCAAGTGCTGGGATTAAAGGTGTGCGCCACCACTGCCCGACTGTCATTTGATACTTTTGTATGTTAGTTTGCCTGAATGTGTGTCTGTTTACATGGAGCCCAAGAGGGTACTGGATCTCCTGGAACTGGAGTTAGAATTGTGAGCTTTGAGTGTTGGGAATCAAACCCAGCTCCTCTGCTCTTAACCATTGAGCCATCCTCTCCAGCTCCTGATATCTTTTGTAATTAAGATATTAAGTTATTCTGCAAAGGGGGCCTTTATTAAATTACTATGTAAAAGGAGACTAGATTAATTAGCATAACTTTCTTATTGTACATTTTTTACGTATGTTGTTGAGAAAGGGTTTCTCCATGTAGCCTTGTTTGTCCTGAAACTCACTCTGTAGACCAGGCTGGCTTCGAACTCAGAGAACTGCCTGCCTCTGTTTCTAGAGTGTTGGAATTAAAGGAATGCACCACCATGCCCAGCCATGTTTACTCATTTTAAATGTATTAATAATGAGACATCTCACCTCCTGTTCCAATTTGTGAGAGAACACATTGGTATCCTTTTGTGGAAAGATCTCCTCCCTCCCTGACTCCCTCCTGTCTCTTCTTACAAAGAACATGTTCACTTCCTAACACCAACATGAGACCACTCACAAACCACACTTGTAACGCCAGCGCAGGCTATCTGAGAGCCTCGTCTGTACTCATAGACAGGTGACATATACATAATTAAGAAAAAAAATGTCTTTTTGGTTGTTTCAGTGCTGAAGATGGAACCGAGGGCCTCGCTCTACATGCTGAGTACTCTGCCGTTGAGCTGTGCTATACTTCCTAGCCCTCTTTATTTTTTTAACATCTTAGTAAAATGCTGTGTGAAAATATTCCTGTTTAGTAGGATAATGTGTCAATTCAGGTTGACTTTGTTAAAACAAATTGAGGCTATTTTCAGCCTTTTAGTGTTTTGTTTTTATTGTTTATGAGATAGGGTTTCATATCTAGGTTGACCTTGAATTTGCTACGAAGTCCAGGCAGGCCTTGAACTCCTGATCTTGTGTTTACACCTCTAATAAGTGCTGGGGTTATTGGTACACATCACCGTGTTTATCTTTATTACTGTTTTTTCTAATGCTTTGTTGACTTTATCGTTTTCTTCCAGACATGCTGGTGTCTATACAGCTGAAGAAGTAGCTCTTATTATGAGAGAAAAGCTAATTCGTTTGCAGTCTTTGTACATTGATCAGTTTAAACGACTACAGCACCTGCTCAAAGAGAAGAAGCGCCGTTACTTACATAATCGCAAAGTGGAACAGGAAGCTCTAGGCAAGTGGATGGAGTTGGATGTGCCTGCCTCATAGCTAATGACTCCCTGTTTACTGACACTGGGAAAGCATCCTTGCTTACTTTACAAGTCACACCCTGACTTTTGTAGCCTTTCTAGAGGTGACTGTGCAGTGTCCCGCCCAGTACCTGAGAAGCTGAGGGTAGGGAATTTGTTGTGAATTCAAGGCCAGATAGACTGAAGTTCTGTTTTAGAAAACTTGATTTTTATTTTTTTTATTTATTCATTTTTTATGACTCTCTAGGTAGTAGTCTCCTGACTGGCCCTGAGGGACTTTTGGCCAAAGAGAGAGAGAATTTAAAGCGACTAAAATGTCTTAGGCGATACCGTCAGCGCTATGGGGTGGAAGCCTTACTACACAGGCAGCTGAAGGAACGCAGGATGCTGGCCACAGATGGGGCTGCCCAACAGGTAATTTGCAGAATATGCCAGAATTTATTGTTTTATTTCAGACGTGCTGTGAACTCTCGGTGTGCACATTCACTTTATTGATAAGATCATCACAACCCCATGGCCATCCTGGCTTTGAAATTCAACTTCTACTAAAAGCACTTACCTGGATATCAGCAAGACATGAATTCCAGTCTTGTTCTTTGTCAGTCAGCCCTGTGCCTGCACAGGTAGCTTTACAGAACTCAGTATTCAAATTGAGGGGCTTAGGGGATAGATTCCTAGGTTCTTTGGTTCAAGAAGTCCTTAGTTCAGAAAATTGGCAAAAAATTTTACCCAAACAGTATGGAAATCTTAAAACAAAAACAAAAACAAAAAAAAAAAGAAGAAGCAGCAGCAGCAGCAAATTGGGTGTGGTGGTGTGTGCTTGTCTGTAATCTCAGTACTCTGTGGGAGGATAAGGCAGTCAGGAAGCTTGAAACCAGCTTGTGCTTGCACAGGACTTTGCAGACCAGCCAGTGAATCATTCTAAAAGAATAGTAATGGCCTGGAGAGATGGCATAGTGGTTAAGAGTGTTAATAGCTCTTCCAGAGGACTCAGGTTTGAGTTCATGAACCCACACTTCAGTCCAACACGACTCCAGCCAGCTGTAACTCCAGTCCCAAGGGACCCAGAGCCCTCTTCCGGCTCCTCAGACATTGCACGCACTACATAAACATGCAGGCAAACACATGCACAAAATTAAATAAAGATAGCTGGGCGTGGTGGCACACCTTTAATCAGCATTCTGGAGGCAGAGATAAGAGGATGGATGGATCTTTGAGTTTCAGGCCAGCCAGGGCTCTTACACAGAGAAATCCTGTTTTGAAAAACAAAACAGATTAAAGAAGGATGGGGAGGTTAAAAAATAAATTGAAAGAATAGTAGCAGTTAAATGTCAAAGTAAGGCTGACAGAGTAATTACATGATCATTGTTTTGTTGTGTTCATTGAGGCCTCATATTTGTTGTTGTGAAGCTGTGAAAAGAACTGCCCGTTGGGTGTAAACAACCCACGGGATGAAGTGGTGTTGACTCTGTATTAGAGGCTCTAGTGCACCACAGCTGAGACGGTGGCAGAACATGTTGGTGGCTGGCTTTCTCTTGATTCCATTTCATTTCGTCTGGGCCTTGGTTTGAACCACAGTACAGAGCACAGTCAGAGTGGGTCTTTCCTCCTCGGTGCTGCAACCGTCACAGAGCCCAAAAGTTCTGTGCTTGGTGCAACTCTAATCGCAGCAGCTGTGGTGACTGAGGTGGTGGGATCATAAGCGTAGGGCCTTCTTAATTCGTTTGCCTAGCAAGCTTGAGATCACAACTACCACCCTAAAAAAGTTTTTTTATATTTTTATTTATTTTATTTTATTTTTTGGTTTTTCGAGACAGGGTTTCTCTGTGTAGCCCTGGCTGTCCTGGAACTCACTCTGTAGTCCAGGCTGGCCTCGAACTCACAAATCCACCTGCCTCTGCCTCCCAAGTGCTGGGATTAAAGGCGTGCGCCACTACCGCCCGGCTAAAAAGTTTTATTGTTAAAAGATTTAAGTTAGTGGCTGGAGAGATGGCTCATCGGTTAAGAGCACTGACTGTTCTTCCAGAGGTCCTGAGTTCAATTCCCAGCAACCACATGGTGGCTCACAACCATCTGTAATGGGATCCAATGGCCTCTTCTGGTGTGTCTGAAGATAGTGATGGTGTAATTACATAAAACAAATAAATCTTTAAAAAAAAAAAAAAAAGATTTAAGTTAGTTGAACTGGGGATTTAGCTTGGTGTTAGAGCATGTGTGTGTGATTCTGGGTTTATTCCGTAGCATTATCAAAAAACCGTGATGTTTGAGTCAGGCTCCCACCCCCAGCCCCGTTTTCCTGGAATGTGCTGTGTAGACCAGGTTGGCCTCAGATTTGCCTCTGCTTTTGCTGACATTGATATATTGAGTACAGTGCCTGGCTAAAGCATGGGTGTTTAGGATACAGTCTTTCCTCCTTGCCTCTGAGGGTAGTTTCTACCCTCAGGTAGAAGGAACCCCAAAATGTTGTAGGTACCATCATGCAGGTGTTTATGACTTACAAATAAGCCAGTTATGGCAATGTAAAGTTAATATAAGTTGTTTACAATTTAGAGATTATTCCCAAGATTCTGTATTTATTATTTTCAGACCCAGGTTGACAGTTAAGGGACAGACGGCTTTATACCCTACAAGAGTGTGGGAAGCACTTGTGGGATGAGGGTTAACTCCGTTCTGTACACATGAGGCTTCATTGTTGCAGTGTTGGTTGAGTGGGTTTGTTGAATGTTATATTTTCCACTTTGTATGAATTGACTTTCCTTGTATAACTGAATAGTATCATAGTTAAATGTTTTTTGTGGGGGTTTATATGTATTTGTTTTCTCAATTTTAGGCTCATACCACTCGTTCCAGTCAGAGGTGCTTAGCCTTTGTGGATGACGTTCGCTGCTCCAACCAGTCCCTCCCGATGACCAGACACTGCCTTACCCGTATCTTTACAGCCGTGTATTTATTTAGGTTCTGCTTGTCTGGTTAAGACAGAGGCTAGCTATGATTTCCATCAGTGTCACTGAAGATCTTGGTTACTTTGGCCCTGAATCAAGGCCGGCAGTTTACTAAAGCTGTTGGTTTCAAGCAGGAGCCTAAACAAATGTCTTTCTATGGTCTGTTGGCCATTGCAGAAATTTAAAAATGTAATGGTCAATTCATTAGAAAGAAACATCTGGCTAGATATGGTACCCAGCTTTGTAATTGTAGCACAGGAGAGGGTAAGGCAGGAGAATTGGGAATTTGAGGCCTGCCTGGTCTACAGCAAAATCCTGTCTGGGGTAGATGAAGTAGGCGGGCAGGGAGCCAGAGAAACAGCTGAGTCATTGGTGGTAGACGTGAGCGCTGATCAGTTTCTGCACAACACTAATGCTTAACTGACTTAGCTTTTGCTCAGTAAGTTGTATGTTAAATCTCTTACCAAGAAAAGGATTGCTGTGGGTTTTCTGCCCCAAACGTGAGTCTGTACTGTGAATTTTTTTTTTTTTTCAGTAGTATTGTTAGTGCCCTAACTAGTATACTTAAAAAAATGGGAGTTTCTCCCCAGGAGCATTAATTTCCTCTTTTTTTTTTTTTTAATTTTTATTTATTTATTTATTTATTTTTTGGTTTTTCGAGACAGGGTTTCTCTGTGTAGCCCTGGCTGTCCTGGAACTCACTCTGTAGACCAGGCTGGCCTCGAATTCAGAGATCCACCTGCCTCTGCCTCCCAAGTGCTGGGATTAAAGGCGTGCGTCACCACCGCCTGGCTTGGCTTCCTCTATTCTTTCTAATTTGTGAATTTAAACCAATATATAATGTGCTTTCTGGTATAGAACTACATTTGCTGATGGGCTACAGAAGTTGTGATGTCTATTATAATAGAGTTTTATGTGACCTGTATGGTTTTGTTGAATTTCATTTGCCAAATATTTAGAAGTCAAAATATTTTCTTAGTTTAGTGTGTTGTTTTTTTAATGTAGTCCTAAGTAGTTGGGAGACAGACAGGAGGATCCTTGAGTCCAAGAGTTCTAAGCCAGTCTGGATAAAATAGTGAAGATAGCCTCTCCCCCACCCCCCCAAAAAAAGTGATAGGACGAAGGGGGAGATCCCCCTCTTGTCTGATAGGACAGGAAAGGGTTGTTTGTTTTTGTTTTCCCCCTGTTCCATTTAGTGAGATATTTGAAGTTAATTTTTATACTAATGTCTGAATGGCTTGCCTCTTAGTACTGGGGTTGTGGGTGTAGCTACCACACTTTGTTTAGAGTTACAGCTTTTAATATATAAATGCTTACACAGAGTAATGCGTTCTAAAGATGAATGCTTAGTTAATGCGATTGGGCAAGGTAAAGGCCAGGGAACTACAAAGGGCCCTGATGCAGTGGGGTCGAGGGGGATTGCAGACTCTTAGAACATACAAGATCCTAAGGTGGAAGAGAATGCTAAGTGAGATGGAGACTGTAATAGAACATGAAATACTCGAGTAGAGAGTCTGCAGTAGGGCACAGTGGAAACCTGCTGCCGTGTAAGCTTACATAGCACTTCAGACACAGCAGTCGGATGGCCGTGTTCAAGTTCATGCTTGGCTGCGGCAGCTCTCCTTGGGTTTGTAGTGAGTTTATCACGGGAGTAGGGACAGACTTAAGAGCAGAGCAACATTGTGTCTCTGACTCTTGGGAGAGGTTGGTACTTGCTTCTGCAGCAGGCTGTTTGTATTCATTTCCATGTGGGTTTCTCTTGACAGTGTATGCTCCTTGGCAAGTTGGACACTGGACACTTCCTGTCTCTGGTTTAAATGGCTAGAATCCTGGAAAAGAGGTTGGGAGTGAATTATAAATTATGTGCACAAGATTAGACTTAGAGAAGTAACTGAAAATTACTCTTTAGCATTTGGCATTCAGTGAAAATGCAGTAGTTCTCTGCATCGTCAGACTTGTGTTTGGCACTGCAGACTCTCCCTGTATTGTGTTCTTCCAATGGGTCCTGGTTTATTTTCCTTAACTGTTCTATAGATATCTGTCAGGATACAAATCAGGTTCTCTTCAAATGCTGCCAGGGATCTGAAGAGGTGCCCTGCAACAAACCAGTTCCTGTAAGCCTTTCTGAGGATCCCTGCTGCCCACTGCATTTCCAGTTGCCTCCTCAGATGTATAAGCCCGAGCAGGTACTGTCTGTGCCAGACGGTCTGGAAGCCGGCCCCGTGGATCTGTACTTGAGTGCTGCCGAGCTCCAGCCCACTGAGAGCTTACCACTGGAGTTCAGTGACGTAAGTCAGAGAAGGCCTGTTTCCTAGTGGTGAGACTAGTTACAGGATGATGTGATACAAATACAGTTGGGTGTGTCTGTTACTACATTTATTAGACACTTTGTGCTCTGCCTTTCTCCTTCCCAGACTTTTTGTCCTGAGACAGGACCTCACTGTGTACTTCAGCTCTCTGTGTAGCCTGAGTTGAACTTGAACTCAGGATCCTTGTCTGTCTCATAAGTGTTGGTGTTAGAGACATGCACTGCTCATGCCTGGCCTCCTTTGTCTCTCTGGGATGTGATTTGTAGAGCACAGATTAACCATTTGGAAGTGTATGATACAGTAATTTTTTTTTAAGGTATTTATATGCAGGCACCTATCATTACTGAGGATGTGTATGCCATCCTTCCTAATGAAATGAGTACAAGACATGACTCTGTTTTGGTAGTTTTTTAAACATTCTCTTCTGGTAGGTCGGCATTTTTGCTGACCCTTTTTTTTTTAAAAAGTTTTATTTTTGACAGATTCTTACAAAATGTATTCAGTGTTCAGACTATGGTTCAATTCTAATGTAGTGTTTTGATGCTGTTATGAATGGAAAATGAATGTTTCTGTCGTTGTTTGCCACTTGAAACCCAGCTTTGTATCACGATCTAAAAACCTGTCATTTGATGCATTTTTTTTTCTTTCTTTAAAAAAGTTTTTTTTTAATGTGTGTGTTTTGTTGTATGTAATCGTATGTATGTATGTATGTATGTATGTATGTATGTGCACCCTACTCGTGCCTGGCATCAGAGATCAGAAGAGGTTAGATCTCCTGGGACTACAGTTATAGCCAGTTGTGAGCCACCATGTATATATATACTGGGAATTGAATCTGGATCCTCTGCAAGATTAGTAAGTGTTTGTAGGCACTGAGCCTGCTTGGTTTCTCTTCAGAGAGCTATGGGGTGTGGAATGAACTCTTTCGGGAAGTACTTGATGGAGCAAATGATGTAGAGTATAAATCCCATCTCCAGAAATGGCCTTGCGTTTTTAAAGCCTCGTTGTCAGTGCTTCCGGGGGATGAAGTTTCTGGAAGGCTTGTGTTCTGTACAAAACTACTTTTCCTCTATGGTTTGGAGAGAGATGATGCCAATCCCTTTTTGCTCTTGGAGTTTGGCAGCTTAGGATATAGTCTGTCAATCTCTTAGCTATGAATTTGAAGTGATTATTTTAAGGCAAAAATGGCCTAGCATTTTAAGCACTTTCCTATATGGCTTTAGGAAATGAACCCTTGTGGAGTGCTTGTCCGTGTTATAAATTTTACGCTTTTTTCTACCGTGACGGGGAAGCTCAGAGGCGAGAGCCTCCTTTCCACAGGGCGGGCGGCACTGGGGTGGGGATGTCTTTTCCAGTCTATGCTGGAGTGCCTAGAGTGGGGCTCCCGCTTGAGCTTTCCTCTGCTTTTCCTCCTCACTCAGAATAGATGCTTTCTAGGCGCCGAGTCCGAGTCCGGGATTCTCAGAATTGTTCTGACAAATAGACTTTGTTTATGTGATGCACCTGTGGGTGGAAACAGCTGGGACCAACCCCAAGCTTTCAAAAGAACAATTGCAGGAAACAAAGCGGCCACAGTCTGAGTGGTATGGGAGTGTGGGTGTCTGTGGATCCAGTGAGGTGCCAGTGGACATCTGTAATGGATGGTAGGAAATGAGGCCGTCTCTTTGTTGTGCTTACACTGAGCAGTTTGTTTAAAACAGTTGCTGCTGTTTTTAAAGGCATTTTCAAGAAAGGATACATTACTTACTATCCCAGGCTGGTCTTGAACTCTCAGAGATCTGCCTGCCTCTGCCTACCTCCAGAGTGCTGGGATTAAAGTTAGTGCTCCCATGCCTGGCTTTAGACTTAATTTTTTTTTTTTTAAGACTTAGTTTTATTTTACGGGTATTGGTGTTTTGCCTGCATGTGTGTGTCCCATGTCCATGACCAGGTGCCCTAAGAAGTCAAGAGTCTGACCCCCTGGAGTGGAGGAGGAGCTCTGTGTAGAGCTCCACGTGGATGCTGGGCGCTGACCTGGGTTCTCTGACGTGCTCTTAACTGCTGAGTTAGTTCTCCAGCCCCAGTTAAAATTATGTTTGCCTTTTGATTTGATTTATTTTAGATAAGGTCTTGCTCTGTAGACCAGGATGACGTCAGACTCAGAGAGATCCACCTGCCTTTGGCTTCCTGAGTGTTGGAATTAAAGTTTTAAAACTGTGTTCTTCCTCCCTTAATTATGAAAAGGTTATGATTTCTATTCCTGGTGATTAACACATCAAAAAGTTTCAATACATAATAATTGCATAAAATGGTTTCCTTGTGACATCTTCATACAGGCGTATGATGTACTTTGAAATTCTTTTCCCTGTCAGCCTTTCTTACTGTCCTTCTCCTTTCCCTCCCTCTGCCTGTTCTTCTGTAATGTGGGACCTTTACATTCTTAGCGAGAGCTGAAAAGCGTTAACTGAACTTGTCGAGATGGCTTGGAACTTAGGTTGCCATAGGTTTTGAACCACTGTAGTGACTTTGGACCCTAAATGTTATGTTGGTTTCAGAAAGGAGCCAAGAATAATGTCTTTGATCTGCTGACTACTCAGTGTCTCTGGGGATGGCTGATTCATATGGAAAAAGTATAGTCTAGAGTATAATGTCCTTTTTTTTTTTCTAAACAGAATACTCGAACTATGTTAAGACTCAGAGGCTTAGCTGGGCCAGGTGCCACAGGCCCTTAATCCCAGCTCCTGGGAGGCTGAAGCAGAGTATCATAAATTCAAGTTTTGCCTGGGCCACAGGGTGAGTTCCAGGCTAGCCTGGTCAACCTAGTAAGACCCATTTCAAAGAGGAGAGTGAAGAAGAAAGGACTGAGATGTAGCTCAGTGTAGAATGTCTGTCTGCTGTAAGGCCTCACCTCAGACCACAATGCCTGTGCTAGAGATCGGAGTTAACCATGCTGTCCTGTCTTTGCTCTTGAGGAACATCTGAGTTTCTGTGGTCCGACTCTCCCAGCCTTCCTTTCCTCTTTTTGAGTTGCTTGCTTTGTGAATGTTTGGTCAGTCTTGTGTTGCCTAATGTTTTCCAGCAGGGTTTCATGTTACTGTGCCCATAGGCTGATTGTTCTTATTGGATGCCTCAGTCACGAACTTAGGTGTTGACTAGAATTAGCCTTGGAAAGAATATGGTTTAATAGCACTTGGGAGGCAGAGGCAGGCGGATTTCTGAGTTCAAGGCCAGCCTGGTCTACAGAGTGAGTTCCAGGACAGCCAGCACTACAGAGAAACCCTGTCTCGAAAAACAAAAAAAAAAAAGAAAGAAAGAAAGAAAGAGTATGGTTATGTATTAGGTGTGTGTGTGTGTGTGTGCGTGCGTGCGCGTGCGCGCGCGCGCATGCATGTGTTATGTGCACATCAGAGAGCAGTGTGGGAGTGTTTTCTCCATCGTGTGGATTCTGGGGTTAAGACTCAGTTCATCACATTTAGCAATGCCTTTGCTCACTCTAGAACATATGTAATAATTTATAGTTCGTTGATAATTGATATTCAGTGTATTGTGCAATCATTGCTAGCATCTTTTTCTTCCATTGGTTTAAACAAACTCTGTACCTGTTAAACCTCTCTTTACTCGTGGTAGTCACTGTTTTACTTTGATTTTTCTAGTAGAAATTTGCTTGTTGGTTTGTGTATATTGTGTTATCAGCTAAGAAAAAGTTTTTACTATTGTTGGATCTTGTTTAATTGATCTAGCATTCTAAGCAAGGGGAGAAGGAGGGGCCTGAGAATTACTTTGAGCTTTGGTGAAAATTGTCAGTTTTAGCTTATTGATTTCATAGATATTGCTGATGGACTTTTCTCTTTCCCTAGGACTTGGATGTTGTGGGTGACGGCATGCCGTGCCCTCCGTCACCGTTGCTCTTTGATCCTTCACTAACTCTTGAAGATCATTCAGTCACAGAGATTGCCGGAGGCCCAGTGGGTACCTTAACTATGCTAGGCTCAGCTAGGTTCCCTCATGTAGTGACCAGGCCCGGTGGGGTTTTCTCTGTTGACTAGCATGAATTCTGGGGAATAGTGAGATTTCCAAACAGTGCAAGAGTGCCCAAGATGATGGTTTTCTCAGGGAATACCATAAAAACACCACAACCAAAAAGCAACCTGAGTGGAAAAGGACTTATTTCACCCTTCACTTCAGGCAGCAGCTCATCACTGAGAGAATTTAGAGTAAAGGGGGATAAATTATCCCTCTTAAGGGAGGTTCATCACTCCAGTTAATATTATAGAATAAGGGTGAGGTAGGTTACTGATGGCTCTTACTGAAGACTAGCAGTTATACTGTAGCTGTTGGTTTCAAGCAGACGCCTAAAGAACTGTCTTCCTGTGGTTTATTAGTTACTCTGGACTTCAGTAGAGAATGACTGTTCCGTTTGGAAGAAACACCCCCCTGTTCTCTCTGGTTTGACAGCCTCAGTAATAATTCTGATTCTCAGGAACAGCAGAGTACCGGGGAAAGTAACAACCTAGTTACTGTATTCTCTGGTCTTGTTCTTTAGCTACTGGAAGTGGGTATTGATAAGTCAGAGTCATGCATCAAGCCCATTGGAGGAGTCTCTAACCAAAGCACCTTTATTTCTTTTAATAGGGACAGATGCAGGTGGCTGGGGATGGGTGCAGATCCCAGGGACCTCGAAATGTGGAGAAAGTCTGTGCACCATTCCCTCAGCGTGGATTGGCTACTGCAAATGGAAAACCAGAACCCACTCCTATCAGTTGACAGTTCGTTCTGGGAATTGTTTGCCTTTGGATTTGAACTTTGCATTCTTCAGACGAGTGTGTCTTTGGTCATCTCTCACTGAACGGGGACATCTCAGACCACATTGTTTCCTTCGGGGCTTTAGACAAACATAATCCAAGTTTGTGCAGAATAGATATTTAGTATTTAAGTTTGGGGATTTTTTTGCAAGGAAGAGCATGAGGCGATCCCTGCCTTTGGGATGCAATGCATATTAGAGACTGCCTGGGAAAGAGACCTTTCTGTAATGGGACTTCCTAAGCCGTGGACAGAAATCCACATGGATGTCTAGGCGGGGTTGTGGTCAAGAACGGTGCTCTTCAGGTGTTTGCTCTTACTGTCTGGCTAGCTGTATCTAAAAGCCTGTATTTAACCCTTCCCTTTGCTCCACATAACTGGGCAATATAAACCCCTTTTCCTAGTGACCTGTGACTGAGAAAAGCAGCTCACAGCTCCGGGCTCTCCTTAATTATTCTCGCTTTTAACTTATGTCAAAGTCTGTGGTGGCTCCTCCATGTAAGATATAGTGAAATTACTGTATATAGTTTCTATTAAATGTTAAAATGTTATGAAAGTGTAAAGTAATCTGAATTGATTTTGTTTTTGAGAGTGTCTATTATTTTCTGGGTCTTTGAGTGCCATCTGATGGGAAAGGTGCGTACTGTTATTCTCGGACAGGCACTCTGGAGAAACTAATGACAGGTACTAATGACTTGGTACCTAGTTCCCAGGACCAGCTAAACCTGTGTTCACTGGAGAGCTACGAGTTAATTCAGTAGGGACCTTGGCTTAGCTCCGGCGATGATGGACGAGTGGCAAAGCAGCCGGCAGTGTGGTGAGATTTGTTTCTAGGGGAACATAGACAGAAGTAATGAGCTACTCATTCTGAATAACGGTTCACAGAAAGAAGCTAATAAAAGTACCAAAGGGAAAGATGGAGCTTGTCCTTGGGCTGGGCAGTTATCCCTTACTGTATGAGCTGCACATTGCTCCCTCCCTGCGAGGAAGTATATCGGGGTGAAGGTCATTGGCTCAGCCCAGACCCCTTCCGGGTGTCGGGTGTTCTATGCTCTTCTGTTGCTTAGGACTAAGACTTAGTTTTCCAGAGGGGTAGTAATAGAGCATCATGGCAGGAAGGCATGGTGGCAGGATCAGGAAGCCGTGAGCTCACATCGTAACTACTAACGTGAGACAGCAAACTGGAAGTGGTGTAAGGATTTTCATCTGAAAGTCCAACCCCAGTGATAACTTCCTGCAGCATTTTCTGCGATCGCCTAGATCTCCCTAAACTGCAACCAACTGGACACCAAAGTGTCCGAGTGCCAGAGACTGGTGGGCATTTCTCATTCAAATAATCACATTGGGTTTGGCCAGTGGGAAGCCCAAAAGCACAGTACTGGACCCGATGATTAGAAGGGGAGCTAGTCCAAACAGCACTGAGGGCAAGCTAGAGCCACAGTAATCCACCCCTGCTGAGACACGTGGATGCCCCACAGCAGTACCCCAGGATGGGGAGTACATTACGGCGGCTTAGGTGAGATAGTGGCTCCTATTCGTGCTACTATACCCAAAATTGTCTTTTTGACCGAGACTGAAGCGCTGAGGGCTTTGTGCTGTTTTGGACTTTGCTAACATTCCTTTATCAGTATCCTCTTAGCTGCCCAGGGAGTCAGGAAATAAGTGAAACTTAGAGATCTCAGCAAGTTCCTGAAGCCTCCAAGATTCGCACGTCCCACCTTCCCAAAGATACATGTGCAGTAATTAACTTCTGGGGAGAGGAGACTTTAAAAACCAGCAAAGTGCAAGCCAGCTCTCAGCAAGTTGTGTGGGGAGCTCCAGGATTGCACCTTTTGTGAGTTATCACCACTATGGGGGTGAACCTGTTTTCAGTGATGTACCTGCCTTTGAGTCATCCGTGCTCCTGTAAATATAAACCAAATAAACACAGCAGTTCACTGAACTACTTGGGTGGAATCATTTGATGTGTCCTGTGTCTGTCAGGTCTCCCTAGGAAACTCAATATGACTGTAGTGGCCACTGCTGACCACAAGATGGCGCTAGGGAGATGTGCGCAAATCAATCCAGCCATGCTCTAAGGTTGGGGAAATCAGCCTGACCCAGGAATATGAGACGGGTGAAAGTAAGGGGAAGATGGAAAGAGAAGATGATGGAAAGGAAGCAGAGCTGAAGACTAAAGAGGGAACAGAACCTACGATAAATGCTGTACTGGGAAGGAGAGGATGTTACTCCTTACTAAGGCCATGGAGACCTAAAACCCTCCTCAGAGCCCGGCAAATAAGAAAACAAGACAGGGAAGCCCTTTAGTCACATACCTTCTTTTCAAAGGCCTGTTTCGTTGTAATCACATGGTGTTTAGAAGCATTCAGAATGTCAACAAAGTAGCTGCAACATTCTCAGATGTAGTGAGCTGTGAATTAGCATTTACTTAACAACCGAAGGTGCAGAAAGTACCAGCCCCTTGTGTTGCTCCTGCTGTGCATGAGCAAGAACTTGCTTTAATTTCCATATGGTTTATAACTTCTGTTCTGCATTAGCAAGTCTGTAGCTCAGGTCTAAGCCCCACTTGATAACTTGGTTAGCCATGCAAGAAAAGACCCCACACACAAATCCTACACAGTCTTATTTTCTTCCCTTCCTCCTTTCTCTCCCCCTTCCCAATCCCAACACCTCTCCTCTTTTGATGGAATCCTGACACGAAGCCTTGGTTGGTCTGGAACCCTCTATGTAGACCAGGCTGGTTTGTCATAGAGATCCTCCTGCCTCTGACTCCTAGTACTGGGTTTAATGGCATACATCACCACACCTGGCTTTTTTTTTTTTTTTTTTTTTTTTTTTTTTTAAATAAGCTAGTTGGGCCTATGGAGTGGCCTAGTAGTTAAGAGCACAGGCTGATCTTCCAGAGGACCCAGGTTTGATTCCCAGCACCCACAGGGTGGCTCACACCTGTCTAATTCAGTTCTAGGGCACACAACACCCTCTTCTAGTCTCCAAGGGCGCTAGACATGCACAGCGTTCACAAATACATATGCAAGCAAAATGCTCATCACATAAAATTAAAAATAAACCTTTTTTTTTTAAAAGTTACCTTGCAATCTGGGTGTGGTGGTGCATGCCTTTAACTCCAGCACTTGGGGCAGGCCGGTCTCTGGGAGTTCAAGGCCAGCTTCATCAACATAATGAGCTACAGGACAGTTAGAGAGACCCTGTCTCAAGCAGGCAGACAAACAAACCAGAGTTTGTACAAGTGGATTCTTTTACTTAGACAAAGGGAAGCTGCGACAACCATCTTTATTCCTAGTCACCTTTGCTTCACCAGTCTCCGCACTCTCAGCCTCTGTTTCCTCATAGTCTTTGCTTTCCCTTTTCCAACCTTGACAATACCACCCCGCCCCTGCCCCTTTAAGGCTGGCTTTACCTTTCCTTTAGCTCTTTGTATAGCTATACATTTTCTTTGTTTTCTCTGAGTCTGACAGCCTTCTGCTGGTAAGGCCATTTGTATCTGCAGCAGTGTTCTTTCTTCCACTCCTCCCTCAGTTTCTTTAGATTACAACTGACAATCTCCCTTGATTCTGTCTGAGGTGATAGTCAAAACAAGGCTGAAGGAGTGTAGTCTGTGATTTAAACTTAAAACCCTCATCTGTTCCCGTTCTACCTCCCAAGTCGTAGACAAATGTGTGTGTGTATATAAAGATTTATTTATGTATGTGAGTGCACTGTCACTGTCTTCAGACACACCAGAAAAGGGCATCAGATCCCTTTATAGATGGTTGTGAGCCACGATGTGGTTGCTGGGAATTAAACTCAGGACCTCTGGAAGAGCAATCAGTGCTCTTAATCACTGGGCTGTCAGGAGCCATAATGGGACAAGCTAATAACTAGCAGGTAATCATCCTGAAATGGCCTGCCTTGGATTATTATATAATCTGCGACAGGTGCGTCCTTATTCAGCAAGGTTGTAAGGAACTCATTTTTAGGAAAGATTCCTGCTATTAATATGCTTTTCCTATTATTATTAAACAAATATAACAATCACTAAGCAATAGCACACCCCTTTGGAGCAGATCTCTGCAGATCCACGAAGATGTACTGTCTTGTAGTGATGCTATATAGACAAATAGATGACTTCTTAAATGATGATCCTATAAGAATTCCTAAAATTATATCAATGATTATTAAGCTCTTTTATAATGGGACTACTATTAGGTCCTTTTCTGATAGTCAAAACTGCAATGAGAACTCTGCCAGTCTCCCTAGTGTCACCAGTTAATTGCTCTTAGTAACCAGACTTTCTCCTACTCAGAGCACATTCCAAGAGGTTGTAAAACAATTAACCAAAGGTCATTAAAAGGGAACTCAAGATTGATTATAGGTGCTAGGACAGAAGATAAAATATTGCCTGGATTTATCTATACAAAACTTCACTAATAACTTATAGTTTTAAACCTTCAGTGAACCTGTGGAGCTAGACAGGTGATGGATGTTTAGCCAGATAATTACTCCTAATGGATATGCATGTAAACATTCTCTGTTGTAAACTTCTATTTCAATTTATGATTTGATTTTTGGTGTGAACTTGTGATGAACTTTGTAACATGTGATCATGTTTTCTGAAAGATGTATAAGTACTGAGGACAAAGAGATAAGAGACAGATAGAATAGAGAGATAGAAGATTTTTTTCCCTTTCCGCAGATAGAGTAGAATTTTTCCCTTTCTCGCTTAGGACCTTTCTGCTTTTCCCCTTAGATAGCTTTCATAGGAAACATTTAACAACTTAGTAATAAACGCTATAACCACATCTCTAAGTGTCTTTTCTTCCTGGGACTTCTAACTAGCAGGGTGAAAGTTAGAGCCAGCAGTCCTGCTGAGATAGAAGAAAGGCCACATTGCCCAATCCTCTGCTGTTAGCTACAGGTGTTAATCACCTAAACCTGCAGTCTCTTACTCTCAGAAAGAGCAAGAAATTTTTAGGACTTTTTAGAAGTTTTCTCAGCATTTCAATACAGGTCAGAGAGCCAGAAAGCCCTGAGACCCTCAGACTTTAAAGCCATCACCAGAATCCTACTCTGTGCCCCTGCCACTACCCTGCTCCGGGCCAGGAGGCTCCCAGCACTGGGCCATATCTCCAGCACCAACAAAAAGATCTATTAAGTATATTAGTAAGCTGGAAGCCTAGGCTGGGCAGATAGACCTCCACTCGAATCCTCCAGGCTATCTATTTCTCTGCCACGTGGTCCTGTTATCTTCAATCTGAGCCTCTCCCTAGCTTGCTCTGCTCTATGTGTGTTCTCATGGCGAATCCCTCAGTGACTTCTCCTGGACCCTTTGATCGTGGCCACACCTTGGTCTGTTCACATGGTCTCTGTAACCTCTTCTCCTCATGGTCTTTCTCCTCCTTCCCTCTTCCGGGACCCCTGGCTGGGATTGGAATTTCTGCCTTCCTATCTCCCCTGCCCAGTCATAGGTTGATCAGCTCTTTAATATCCAATCAGAGATAATGGGGGAGCATTCTTTACACAGCATCGATACAGGAGATATTCAATACCATGACAATGCTGGTGTCTGCACTGTAACCTTATCTCTGTGTTGTTTCGAGATATTTGATCACACTGAACCCAAGACATTGTTATTTACTGAAAAACAAAACAAAACAAAAATCCCCAACTGTTTCTAGTTGTGGTATGGTTTTAGCACACACCTTTAATCCTCTGGATGGAATCCTTAGTATTCACCTTTAATCCCAAACAATGACGGTAAAGTTAGTTTGTAGAAGGAGCATTCATGTTTGAAAGTGATGTCTAATTGAATGGCAGACAAAGTGATGAATCAGAGAGATGTGACAAAATAGGATGTGCCCAACTCTCAGGAGAAGAGAGAGGAAAGAGAAGCTACTTAAGAGAAATGTACAGAGAAAGGAAAAAAAAAGTAGGAGACAGGTTTCCTGGGAGAGTTTTACAGAGACAGATCACAGGAGAGAGAACAAGCTAGACACAGGTAAAGACAGAACAAGCCAGAGAATGAGAAGGAGCCGGAAGGTTAGAACAGATTGCTACAGTTAGTTTGAGGCCAAGCAGAGCAAAAGGTCAGATGTCAGAGAAGCCAGATTGAATCAGTCAGCTTGGAGAGGAGTTTGAGCCAGAACAGCTGAGCTGAACCAGCCTGTCAGAGATCAGAACAAGAAAGGGTAAGCTTATTCAGCAGTAAGTCTCAGGTTGACCTGTCCTAATAAGGAGGTTAAAAGCTTCCAGGACTAGGCCTCGGTTAGCAGACAGAGGCAGAAAGCCTTTCGAGACAACCATTACTATAGGAGACTAAAAGTTACTTTAGCATCTCTGGGCACAGGGATCAGCATCTGAATATACAGTGCGCAAAACCAACCCCAACAAAGGAGTGTGTATTAGAAACTTGTACATCACTGTGGCAAAGCAGCTCACAGAGATACCTAAGGGAGGAGGGACTTATCTTGGCTCACAGTCTTAGAGTTGTCAGCAGAGATGTATAGAATCAGAGCAGCTCACATGGTGGTGGCCAGGGACCAGACAAAGGGGAGTATACGAAGGACCCAGGGCAAGAAATAGCCCTAAGGGCATACCCCCAGGGACCTAACTGTTTCAAGTAGGCCCCATCTCCCAGTTATGTCATAATGTTTGACTCCGTCGTTTGTTCAGAAACGACCCGTTAATTTGGTCAGAACCCTTGTGATCTAATCATATCTAGAATACTTCAGTGACACAATCTATCTAGAACTGTCTTCAGGTGACAACTCCATGCATAGTCTCTTAGCTTTTTCCTCAAGCCAATCCACTGACAATTAAGATTAACCACTCCAGAGCTGGAGAGATGGCTTTAGTAGTTAAAAGCACTTAACTGCTTTTCTGGAGGACACAGGTTCAGTTCCTACATGACCTACAACTGTCTGTAACTTCAGTTCTAGTGAGAAGCCAAATCTTTTAAGTTCAGACTCCATTTTAGAGAACCTGACCAAAGTTTAAACTCAGGTAAACTAACAGGGCTGGTACCTAGCATTAGTTTCCAAGTTGTCCCCCAATAAAACCTGAGCCTAGCTCCAGTCTCTAGGCTAATTCCCAACAAGACCAGCATCTCCAGGTTACACCTTCAACAAGACCAGTGTCTTCAGTTTACACTCTCAACTAGACCAGCATCTCCTGGTTATTACCCCAACAGAACTGCACCCCCAGGTTTCAAGCCCACCCCCTGCCTCACGACCACCAATGCAGAGGGGAGCAGAAGTTAAGTTTATGATGTGACTCCCAGCACCAGCCAATTATGTTAAAGGCCACAGTAGCTTTCCAATTAGATGCTTGCACAGGTGCTCCCTGCTTGCTGCTTGCTATAAAGCCTTGTTCCCCACCACACACCAAAACCGTCCAAGCTAGCTGGAATAGAACAAAGCCCCTGCTGTGAGTTGCATCAGATCGGCTCCTGTCTGATTTTGGGGGTCACTAACACTTCTCTGGCACTACACTAGGGGGTCCAGTGCCCTCTCTGACCTCTGAGATCACCAGGCATTCAATGGTACACAGGCATGTCTGAAGGTGAAGCACCTATGCTCATACAATTTAAAAAATAATAAAAATACAAAAATAATGATTATAATTCCCTGTGGGTGTGTTGATCCGTAGCACAGTGGTTCAATCTTGGGGGCGGGTTGAACAATCCTTTCACAGGGGACAGATATCAGATACCCTGCATTTACATTATTTACGTTATTACGATCAGATATTACATTACATCAGAATCATAACAGTAGGAAAATTACAGTTATGAAGTAGCAGCAAAATAATTTTATGGTTGGGGGGGTCACCACACATAAGGAAGTGGATTAAAGGGTCGCAGCGTTAGGAAGGTAGAGAACCACAGCTGTGGCTGTTTTTGAGACAGATCTTGCTGTGTAACCCTGCTGGTCTGGGGCTTGTCATGTGGCCCTGGGCGATCCCTAAGCTTACATTTGTCTTTTTGTCTTAGCCTCTTGAGCCCTGGCACAAACTGCATTTCTGTTTCCTCTTGGTGAGAAATCTAGGTTTCCATTCCTCTTTTGCAATGGCCTTTTTGTTATGGCTGTGTCTTCAAAATTTCCATCTACATATTTTTAACACTTAGGACATTCCAAGAACCTGAACAGAGCAGCTGGGTTCTGTGCCCCGTACTTCCTGCCAAGTCTGCCGAAGAATGCAGAGGGTGACTTTTTTGCTGTGGGCGACAGTGACCACACCATCTGTCTCCAGCCTTTTCTCTCCTGACCTGTTCGTACTTCACAAACATGACTAAGTCCCTTGTGTGTCATCCATTTTGCACATGCCTTCCCAATTTTAAACAACAGCAGAATCCCACCAGAGAGCTGGGACTGACCTGAAAGCTGCTTGGTCCTGGGGGACTGACGCTTCCCAGTCGTCTCTCAGGAACGGTTTCTCTACGGGGCAGGCAGTCCAACAGCTGATATTTGCTCCACCCCCAAGGTAGGGTGGCTTAGTATTGAGCTGGCACGCAGAAGTCCAGAAGGTTCCTGGGGAGCCTTTGGTACCTAGTCTTGATGACAACTTGGAAATGCTGATTCTGATATCAGAGAAAGAATCATCATCATCAATTATCCTGGCAAAAAAATCATGGGCACTAGAAGGCAGGCCACTAGAACAAAAGGCGAGATAATGTCCTACCAAAATAACCTTATGTGAGTTGCTATCAAGCCTACCCACAATCAGGGTGGGTCTTTCCACACCAGTCAGATCAACTACTTCAGAACACATCTTCAGGTAAGGCTTCCTGTTTTGGTGATTGTAATCTGTGACAAGTTGACATTAAAACCAACCATAATATTTTTATTTTATAAATTCAGAATTAACATCTACAATAACATGTACCTAAACTCAACACTGGTGGATTTATATAGGGAGAAGAAAGTAATTAGATTAAATTTTGAATAATTTTTTTTTTTTTTTTAGTTTTTTTTTTTTTTTTTTTGGTTTTTTGGTTTTTTGGTTTTTCAAGACAGGGTTTCTCTGTGTAGCCTGGGCTGTCCTGGAGCTCACTCTGTAGACCAGGCTGGCTTCAAACTCAGAAATCCGCCTGCCTCTGCCTCCCAAGTGCTGGGATTAAAGGCGTGCGCCACCACCGCCCGGCTAAATTTTGAATAAGAATCGAATTCTGGGGCTGGAGAGATGGCTCAGAAGTTAAGAGCACTGGCTGCTTTTCCAGTAGTTCTGAGTTTAATTCCCAGCAACCACATGGTGGCTCATAACCATCTATAATGAGTAATTTTGCTCTCTTCTGGCATGCAAGCATACATGTAGGCAGAACATTGTATACATAATAAATAAATAAGTCTTAGAAAAGATAATCTAATTCTGTCAGTTAGTGGTTGGATCGTTCTATGAGTGAACCAAATTTCCTTCATCATGGGCACCGTTAGTCACATCATTCAAGAGGCAGAGGCAGGCAGATCTCTGAGTTCGAGGCAAACCTGCTCTACAGAGCTAGTTCCAGGACAGCCAGGACTACACAGAGAAACCCTGTTTCAAAAGGAAAAAAGTCTTTCATTATCTCTAAGGCCAGGAAGCCCCACTTAAATTTCCATTTGTGGTAAATAATCACAAAATAAGGGTGTCTGAAGCGTGTTCATAAGGACAACTCAAGGACTGATTGTGCCTGTAGCTCAGAGACAGAGCACATACTAGAATGTGTGCACGCTAAGGGTCTATCCAGTGCTGGGGGAAGAAAGCGATGCAAGCCCGTCCACGGAAGTGCAGAATCTGCATTCTCAAGATAATGTGCTGAGAAGCTGGTGACAGCTGGGATGCATTTATTTTGGACAGATGCTGGCGAAATGTCAGAGACGGTTAGTAAACACAACTCTACAATGCAGATAGTCTGAAAGCTAAAAGTGCTCCAGGCTTCCCACTGTAAACAGTAGGGACGACGGTTGATGTGCAGCACAGCACATGGGGTCTACAGGGGCTGGAAACAGTCAGCTTCTGTGGGCCGAGCAGTGGGCTGCTCCCCCAACCCCCAGACCTGCCGCTGCTTGCATTGTAGATGCTGATGCTGCGTGGGACCGAGGCTGACTGTCAGACACAAGCTAACTTTCTGTGTTTACATTTCGGGTCTTAGCCATCCCTCCCCACAGAGGCTGCCAACCCTAAAGAGGAGTGGTCTGTGTGTGTCAGCCAGTATTGGTTGCTTGGCAGAGCAAGATCGATGAAATATGGGCAAAACACAGCTCGACAGCGCCCCCGTGTGGTCTGAGTGGCATTCGGTGAAAGCCTGTATGGCCGAGAATCTGCCTCTGCACTGTCATGTGGGGTGGGGGACATTTGTTGTATCGTGTTATCCTAGGAATATTTATGTAGCGTTACCCAGGAATATTTATGCAGCCCTACTATTTGCTGTGGTTTGGAAACGGGGAATTTGGTGTCCTGGGAAAGGCCCAAGGTGGTCACTTTGTACCATTATACTGATATCTGTATAATTATACACCTCTGCAGGCAGATTTCTGAGTTCGAGGCCAGCCTGGTCTACAGAGTGAGTTCCAGGACACACCAGGGCTACACAGAGAAACTCTGTCTCGAAAAACCTAAAAAAAAATTAATAATTATACACCTCTGTTATCATTTATATCTATCTATCTATCTACTTATCTATCATCTATTATTTACCTATCTACCAATAATATCCACCTATCCTACTATCTATCTATCTATCTATCTATCTATCTATCTATCTATCTATCTATCTATTGGTTGATCTAAGATATGTCTATCATTTATCTACCTATCTACCTATCATTTATTTATCTACCTATTGATCTATCTAACATCTATCATTTACCTATCTACTAATATCCACCTATCTTTACCATCTATCTGTCTATCTACCTACCAACCTACCTATCATCTATTTATCTACCTATTGATCTATTATCTATCATCTACTTATCTACCAATAATATCCATCTATTTCTACCATCTGTCTGCCTGTCATCTATCTATCTATCTATCTATCTATCTATCTATCTATCTATCATCATCAATCATCATGCTAACCTCTGATTCTCTCACTTATTTGAAATCCATGGCTGTGAATCTGAGGCCTGTTCTGTGAACTTCCCAAAAAGCCTTAGAGATGGATAAACAGCTCCAAGGTTTTTATCTGTTTTGTCTGTACCAAAGAAGGGGACACATATTAGTCACCTGACAACAGAGTCACAAGAGCCTTGAGACCAGTAAAAGATATGATAATACAAGGTATGGGCTCCTAAGAGATAGATTCCCCAGAACCAAGTCCCCACAGGAAAGGGACTGCTATTCATCCCCATCTTAGTCTATTGCTCTGAAGAGACACCATGACCACAGAAACTCTCATACAGGAGAGCGTTTAACTGGGGCTGGCTTACAGCTTCAGAGTTTAATCCATTATCGTCATGGCGAGGAGCATGGCGGCATGCAGGCAGACATGATGCTGGAGAAGTTGAGAATTCTACATCTGGATCCACAGGCAGCAGGAAGAGGGGGAACCACGGGCCTGTTTGGGCCCATGAACCTCAACGCCCATTCCCAGTGACACACTTCCTCCAGCAAGAGCACCTCTTTTTATTTTTTTTTTTTTTCGAGACAGGGTTTCTCTGTGTAGTCCGGGCTGTCCTGGAACTCGCTCGTAGACCAGGCTGGCCTCGAAACTCAGAAATCCGCCTGCCTCTGCCTCCAAGTGCTGGGATAAAGGCGTGCGTCCACCACCGCCCGGCCGCAAGAGCACCTTCAAAATCCTTTCAAGTAGCACCACTCCTGGTGACCAAGTTATTCAAAGCCTATTGAGCCTATTGAGGGCCATTCTTATTCAAAGCTACTGGAACACCCGATAGTCAGTGGGCTGCACTTAGGGCTATGTAAGATGGGAGTTATTGGTGAACCATCCCGGTCCACGGGTGTACAAAATCGGGAGGTAGGCTGTCCTTGTTTGCTTTCTGTTGCTCTGATAAACCCCATGACCAGAAGCAGCTACGGAGAGGAAATGGTTTTACTTGACTTACAAGTTCATCATGGAGGAAAACCAAGGCGGGAACTGAAGCAGAGAGCACAGAGGAACTCTGCCTCCTGGCTTGCTCCCTATGGCTCTCTCTGCCTGCTTTCTTATATAGCTGCTGAGGCTTGCCCAGGGGTGTCGCTGTGCACAGAAAGCAAGCTGAGGGAGCCCACCTTCCAATCCTATACACACATGGAATGGGAGGCCGGACATATACATACATGACATATACATATATGTTGTACACACAACTGAATAAGAGAGAAGACACAAAGAACCTTGCTCTGAGATGTTCTGGTGGTGGAAAAGTTTCAGTATATAGTTTCTTTGCTGGCTTGTGAATCCTTCCAACAGCCAAACTTAGTGGCTTACAGCATCCGGTATTTTCTGGCTCTTGGGTCTGGCAGGTTGTGGTCTAAAGATCTGCCGCTACAGAGGGATCTGGGCTGGGATCAGGCCTGCGCCTCAGGTTTAATTCTGGAGTATGGGGCTGTGTATGGGGCTATACCTCTTTTTCTGTGGCACGTTCTCTTCTGTGATCATAGTTGAACAAAACTCAGACAAAGCTATGTAAACACATTTCTCGTTCCTCCTGGTATCATATCGACTGATGTTCTGCTGGTCAAAGCAAGTCACATGGCCAAAGCTTCATGTAATGCAGAAAATAGACTCTGTCCATTGAGGTGATTGGGAAGATCACATGACAGAGGGAGGAGGTAGAGATTTAGGAATAATAATTTGTTCTATCCCTGGAAGAGACAGAGGGCCCTGGGACCGTTAATCCTCTTGCCCCAGGCTCCCGAGTGCTAGGACTGTGGGTGTTTACAACCAAACCCAGCAAGATCCGGCTACTTCTTCTTCCTCCTCCTCTCCCCCTCTCCTCCCTTCCCCCTCCCCTTTCCCATCCGTCCTCTTTCCTCCTCCTCCTCTCTCCTCCTCCTCTTCAGACAGGGTTTCTCTCTGTAGTTTTGGCTGTCCTGGAACTTTCTCTGTAGACCAGGTTGTCCTTGAACTCATAGAGATCCACTTGCCTCTGCCTCCCAAGAACTGGGATTAAGAGCCTGTGCCATCACCACCCTGCCATAAAGTTGGCCTCTAACAGTGCTTCCTCAAATGTTAGAAGGATGCTCCGGGAGTTAAATGGGAGCATCATTCACATTCACTTCATATGTGTCTGTTGACAACAGAGGCCAATTTCCAGAGTGAAATGTAAGATCGAATATTCACGAGAGAGATGCTGAGAACCTGCTTTGCATTTTTTCTTCTTAAAACCATTTGTTTTTAGTTTCTGTGTATGAGTGTTTTGTGGGCATGTGTGCAGATGCACTGCACATGTGTCTAATGCCCTCAGAGGCCAGCAGAGGGCTTCTGATTTTCTGGAACTGGAGTTATAAATGGCTGCCACATGGGTTCTGAAAACTGAAACCAGGTTGCCATTAAGGCCCGTGGTGGCGCATGTCTTTAGTCCCAGCGCTCAGGAGGCAGAAGCAAGCAGATCTCTGAGTTTGAGGCCAGCCTGGTCTACAGAGTGAGTTCCAGCACAGGCAAGGCTACACAGGGGAAACGTGTCTCAAAACAAAGAAACAAAGAAACAAAGAAACAAACAGTATCCAGTGCTCTTGGAGGGGGCTCCTCCAAGGCTTGGGTCACTTCTCTAGCTCTGCCCTTTGTAGCACACACCTTGTCTTCTAGGCTCCAGCTGCCTGTACTCCACTGCTGCTGCTGTTCTTGGTGGTCATCTCATGGTACTGGTATCTCCAAAACACTGCTGTCTTCTGCTGTAACTAGGCTCCACCAATAGGGTTCTCTTCATGGTGCCAACCCTCAACTCCTTTGCATGACCCCTTCAGTTCTGGGCCATCAACTGCAGCTGAGACTGCACCTTTATCAATAGCCTTCCATGGCCTCTCACAATGCCAAGCCTCAGCTGCTCTTCACGACCCCTTCATGCCTTCAAAACCAGTACCACCTGGGTTGACTCTTACACATTACCAAGACCAGCCACAGCTTGAGGTACAACCTTGGCTATCTCTGGAACACAGCCTCTTTGTGCACTCAAAAAATACTTCCCAGAAGATTTCACCTCATTGATGCTGGTCTCTTCTTAATCACCACTAATTTCTTAGCTCCAGCTAACCAGCATCAATAGTCCCAGTCCCAGTAATGCAAAGATTTTGCTTTAGTAGTTCTGGTATCTTGTCAATCACAGCTGATTCTTCAGCCCCAGCTAACCAAAAACCACAGAAACTTCACAATCAAAGCAGCAATGGCCCTGATAAGAGTCTTTAATCTTCCTTTTGAAATTTCACAAGCCAGGCCTCCATCATTTGCACTGTTCTCAACATTATCTTCCAAGCTCCTACAGAACATCCCACAGAGCTCTTAACATTCCATTGGCTCCTCTAATCCAAAGTTCCAAAGTCCTTCCACAGTCCTCCCTGATCACAACATGATCAGGTTGTCACAGGAATACCCCACTATGCTGGTACCAATTTGTCTTACGTCAGGATTTCTATTCCTTCATAAAACAAGCAAGAAGCAAGATCGAGAAGCAAGTTGGGGAGGAAAGGGTTTATTCAGCTTACACTTCCACATTGCTGTTCATCACCAAAGGAAGTTAGGACTGGAACTCACACAGGGCAAGAACTTGGAGGCAGGAGCGGATGCAGAAGCCATGGAGGGAGCTGCTTACTGGATTGTTTCCCCTGGCTTGCTCAGCTTGCTTTCTTATAGAACCAGGACTACCAGCCAGGGATGGCACCACCCACAACGGGCCCTCCCACCCTTGATCACTAATTGAGAAAATCCCTTACAGCTGGATCTCATGGAAGCATTTCCTCAAGGGAGGCTCCTTTCTTTGTGATAACTCCAGCTGTGTCAAGTTGAGCACAAAACCAGCTAGTACAGTTGTCCTGTTGTAGCTCTGTGTCATGGTGATCCCGCAGCTTTGGATCTGCAGGCCCAGCCCCTTCACACGCTCCAGCAGTTCATAGATGGGGTGTATGTTGGGGTTGGCCAACTCAGAGCCCTGGATCTGGGTCTAGGTAGAAGCTGAGTTGCTCTGCCCAGCAGCTCTCCCGCCCCTATGCCACCAAGGCCAGCTCTCCTGCTTTGCCTAGGTGAGGGGTGGGGCCAGGTCTCCTGCCCGTCTAGGCCTTAAGACTGGTTCACTGAGCCGTCACCACTGGTGCCAGCTCTGCAGTGCTGCTTAGGTGTGTGTGTGTGTGTAAGCTCTGACAGCCCTTGGACATCAACATGTCCCCAGGTGGCAGCTAAGGCCAGGGATGTCTGTGTGGCCTTTGTGGTAACAAGAGGATGGCTTTGACACAGATCCTGCTGTGCAAAACACTTTGATTGTGATAGGCTATCTCTTAAAGACTTTTTCATTTCCTGATAGCATTATGGCCAGGAACAAAGGCTTAATCGTGGGCATTGAAATATTCCAGATACAAACTACAGTAATAATAGTATTTCCTTCCTGGGGCTTTTGTGAGTTAAGTGGATTAGCACAAAGCGCTGAGCACAGTGCCAGACTTGATGTGAGCTCCCTCTTCTACTTCACATTCTTCCTCCAAGAAGGCTTTTAGTAGCTGAGATATCTGGGAGAAATAGCTCACAGGCTGTTCTGTCCTCAGGAATGCCGAAGGTCCGTTATTTGTATACAATATCATGAAGTTATTCTCACCGTTAGAGAGATGACCAGACTGATTTTCTGTCTCATCTCAAATCCAGGATTTCCAGTCCGTCACTTGGTAGTTACTTCCAGAGGATGAGATTTGGTTCCCAGCAGTCATGTCAGGTGACTCACAACTGTCTGTGACAGACACCAACTCCAGGAGAGTGAACAGCTCTGGCCTCTGCTGGCACCTGCACATATGTGTACATACCACCCCCTGTACCTACAACATAACTAGAAAATAATAAAAATAAAAACCCCAGAACCCTAAATAACAGCAACTATAGAAAACAGTTTTGGAGAGATCAAGTGCTGACACAGGGACTTTAGTCATCCAGGCTGTACCTTTCAAAGTGCCTTCTTCATGGTAGACATTTTGGTTCTGAACATGACTTGAAGTCTGCTAGTATTCTGTCTAAACTCCACCTCCACAGTTACCTGGCAACAGCCAGGTAGGCCTGCCCACTATAAAAGGGGCTGCTTGCCCCTCCTCTCTCTCCTGCCTCTAGCTTCCCTCTGTCCCCTCGCCCCTCCTCCCTTTCCTTCCCCTCTCTCCACGTGGTCATGGCTGGCCTCTACTCTCTCTCTCTCTCTCTCCTCTCTCTCTCTCTCTCTCCTACCTCCTGGCTCCCCTCCCCATGCCCTGAATAAACTCCATTCTATGCTATACCCTCGTGTGGCTGCTCCCTCAGGGGAAGAGATGCCTCGGCATGGGCCTGCTGAGACATCCCCTTCCATCATTGGTCCCTTCCATCATTTCAAAGTTTATTTTCTCAATTCATTTATCCAAGTTTTTATTCCTTTTTCTGTATCTGGGCCAGGTCTTGATACAGATTCCTTAATTGTGAGCCCTCTTATCCTTGAGCCTCCCAGGAAAGAAGGCCTAATCTTTACATTGGGCTTATGTTATGTGCATGGATGTACCGGACTTGTAAAACCCTTTTGGAGAGAACAACAGTCAATAACACTGCTTCCTGCATCTAAGTTCTTCTGCTGTTTTGAAATGTGGTGATCTTGACGGTGACATAGGGGACCCTGAGCAGGTCTGACTGTGGTGTGGATGTTCCACTGTAGACAGCACCGTAAGGTTCTGAGAAGCCCCTACAGCTCAGACACAAGTATAACCTGCACAGGGGCACTGTGCTGTGAGAGAGAATCTCTTATAAACATCACCTGTCAATAAAAAAGCCGATGGCCAATGAGATAAGGCAGAAAGTAGGAGGGAACACTGGCAGGAAGAGAGAGGATTCTGGGTAATAGTGAGGGATAAAAGAGAGACTGGGTGCGAGAGAGAGAGAGAGAGAGAGAGAGAGAGAGAGAGAGAGAGAGAGAGAGAGAGAGAGAGTAAAACATCAGGTAGATGAACTCGGAGAGACGCTGAGGGAGACGCTAAGGAGACAGACGAAGAAGAGGGCTGGGACTGAGGAAAGGTTATAACCAAGTGGTAGACATCGAGTAGTTTGAATGGGTCAAATAAATTAAAGAGCTAGTCAGGGAATAAGTCAAAGCTTATGGCCTAGGCATTCACACTTCATTATCATTCATTATGTATACAGCATTCTGTCTGCATGTATGCCTGCAGCCCAGATGGTCCTGAGCCACCATGTGGTTGCTGGGAATTGAACTCAGGCCTCTAAATGAGCAGCCGGTGCTCCTAGTCCATTTATTAATAAATATTTAGTCTCAGAGTGTCACTCCAGGAGTCAGGGCTGGGAGTGGAAAACTTGGATTTAATATTTTATTTTGACACTCCTGCCTTTTTTCCTTATCCTTCTGGACTCCCTGATTCCCTGGGAGATGATTTGTTTTGGACAAAAGTTTCCGCATCAGATAAGACAACGACTTGCTGAGGTTGAGCCAAGAGGAAGGATTCATATGAAATCCTAAGGCTAGAGAGCCTGACCCAGCAAGAGAGGAAGGGAAGTCAGGTGGGAAAGGGATTGTCATATCTAGGTCAAAGATCTGCCTCTGACCTCATAGTATGTGTGTGTGGGGTCAGAGTGCCCAGTCCCTCCCTCTTCCTGTAGTCTGTTTCATCAGGGAGTAAAGGAGACAAACTCCAGTCCCTGACCAGCAAGGGCAAGTCTTTGTGATGATCTACATGTAGTTCCCAGGTACTTAGATAACACACCTCCTATGGGATCCTGTGTGAATGTGTAAATGAATGTGTGTGTGTGGGGGGGTCAGGAAAAATTTGACTCTGAATGCAAAACAATCAAAGATTAATTCAGAATCAAATGTGAATCCCAGGTGCTTCTGGTAGTATATTCTTTGTTACCTTCTTTGATTTCATATTGTCTTTTAAAGATCATCACGGTCAGGGGATGGAGAGATAGCTCAGTGGTTAGGAATGTCGGCTATTGTTCACAGATGACCATGTTGATACTTAGTATCCGCGCAGAAGCTCAAACCTCCCGGAACTTCAGTTCCAGGAGTTCCAGGCCTCCTCTGGCCTCCTCGGGCCTCCTCTGGCACTGTGCACGTGTGGAGATCAGAGGACAATGTTCAGGGAGGGGTTGGTTTGCTCCTTCTGCTGTCTGGGGATTGACCTCAGATTTTATCAATTCAGGATAGGAATCAGTTGCCTTTTCCCCTGAGCCATCTTTCTGACTTGAAGCCTGGTTTTGAACTCAGTGTGTGCAAAGCCACTCAGTGCCACTGAGTACTGTCTGGAACATTTGGCTCAGATTGGACTCATATTGTCAACTGAAGTCCTTTTACTTCCGTCTTAGTCAGGGTCTTACTGCTGTGAAGAGACACCGTGACCACAGCAACTCACACAAAGGAAAACATTGAACTGGGGGCTGGCTTACAGTTCATAGGTTCAGTCCATAATCATCATGGTGGGAAGCATGGCTGAGTTCTGCACCTTAATCAGCAGGCAGCAGAGGAGCTCTGTGGTGTGTGGAGACACAGGTGTGTCTCAGGTCCTCACACAACTGTTGATTGTGTTGGGTGTAGTGTGTGTGCATGTGTGTGTGAGCAGAATCAGTACATGTCCACTGTGTGATGTGTGTGTGCGTGTGTTATGTTCAGGTTCATGTACACACATGTGTGGTGTGTGATCAGATACCTCTGTGTAGTGTGTGTGTGTGTAAGTCGGGACATGTCTTCTCTATTGTTCCACCGATTTTTGAGACAGATCTTCACTATCCAGGCTTGGTGGTTTGGCAGGATTAGCTGGAGTACTGGGCATCGCGTGTCTGCTCTTTGCTCAGGGAGCCCTTCTCCCCAGCCCAGGATACAGTTCTTTGTGTAAAAATAATCATATCATTGCATTAATATGCAAGTTTGCTTTAATCTTAAATGAATAGTTAAATTATATTTATACCAAAGAATTGTCTTACGAAAGTTTTACCCTCCTGTTCCCCGGATTCTACCCGACATGTCCCATCCAAATTCATGCCCTCTCCTTACAAACGTCTTTTATTACTCACTGAGGTCAGTTAGTGCTGCTGACACACACATGGGAGAACCGTCCATGAAACCTGCCAATAGATGCATCACTGACCAAAAATACTCTCACTAAGGGGCATCAACTGCGCATGGCTCTTCATCTAGGGGCGGGACTTACAATTCTGCTCGCCTTGCTCCTCCTTGTAGATCTTGTAGAGGTAACTAAAGATACAGTGCCTTGAGAGACCAGAAGGGGGCACTGGAGCTCCTGAACTGGAGTTAAAGGCGGTTGTGAACCACTTGATGCGGTTCTTTGTAATCAAACTGAGGTCCTGTGTCAGAGCAGAAGTGCCTTCACACTGGAACCAGGTCACCAGACCGGTTAAAGTCTCCTCTCTCTCTCTCTCTCTCTCTCTCTCTCTCTCCTTCCTCTCTTCTATTATTAGCTAATCTCACTTACTACTGCACTTCCAATCCTGAGTTCTTCCCAGCAACCTTGCTACAGCATCTTATGATTGCCCTTTCTGGTGCTGAGAAGTGTGCTCAGCATAAAATAAATAACTTAAAAAAAAATCATTATTCATTCTTAAATATATTTTGGTTTCAGACGGGTTCTCTGTGTGGGACTGGTCCTGGTCATCTGGAGACAGGCTGGTGAACTCAAAATAACCTACTCTTAATAAAAAAACATTTATCTATCTTTAAAATCTTATTTTTCTGTGTATGGATGTTTCACCTGAAGCATGTCTCTGTAGCACGTGACGAAGTGCCGGAGGAGGTGAGAAGAGAACATTGGACCCTCTGGAGCTGGAGTTAACAAACACGTGTTAGCGACCATGGGAGCGCTAGGAACTGTTCCCGGTGCTCCTAACTGCTGAGCCATCTCTCCACTCTCACCTGCTTCTGTTTTAAAAGACAAAGTCTCTCTGCATAGCTCTGGTTGCCTGGAGTCTTCTGTATAGACCAGACCGGCTTTGAGCTTGTGGCACTCCTGGTTTACGCCACAAGTGCTGGGATTACAGACATGTCCCACCACACCTGCCCCAGCTACTTTCCGTAATTTGCTTGGCCCCTCCCATGCTGAAAATTAAACTCAGGCCCTGTGCACATTTGGTAAGTGCTAGGCACGGAGACACATGTCAGTTTAGAAACAGCCCCCTTTTCATGTGCTTACACATGTTGGACCTCAGGTTGATTGAGGGAGCGATCTTTTCTCTCTCTTCCCTCTCTATCCCCTCCTTTGCCCTCCTCCCAGGTCTCCCTCTCCTCTCACAGTCCCTTCTCCTTTGCCTCTCTTGTCTCAGCTTCTTTTCTGTCTTCCTAGAGTCCGCTAACTGGGCCTTCTCTCGGCAGTGCGGGAATGTGGCTGTTGTAGAGACTGAGCCTCCTTCAGATCTGGTCAAGGATCCAGAGGTGGCCTCCTGGGTCAGCTCCTGGTGGTGAAGCTGTCTGTCCTGCCTGCCCCCTCCATCTGTCACGCACAGCAGTTTTCATATGACCTCACTTTCCACCTCCCACTTCTGGAAGGCCCTGGCTCCTGTCCTTGATGCAGGTGGATCACTTTAGTGTCTGGGAACTGAAGGAGCTGAACTTACACCTTTACTTGCTCAATCCTAGAACCCAGCACGCCAAAGCTCCTGCGGTCCCGTGGTGTTCATTAAATGACTCTTCCACTGTGGCCTGTGGAGATGTTTATCTTATTTTGAGACATTTTGTGAGTTTTTAAAATGTTTTTGTTCTGTATCTTTTCAGTCACTGCTGTTTGTGGTTGCTCCACGGACATTAACTTGTCAAGCAGGGGATCAGCGGAGCAAAAGAAAGAAACACAAAACATACATGAGCAGAGAGCGTGCAGCTAAAGACTAGGAGCAGGGCAGAGAGACAGAGAGGCAGGCAGGAGGCAGAGGCGAGAGGCAGAGGCAGAAGGCAGAGAGGAAACGAGAGCAGGCAGAGAGGCAGAGAGGCAGAGAGGCAGAGGCAGAGAGGCAGAGAGGCAGAGAGGCAGAGAGGCAGAGAGGCAGAGAGGCAGAGAGGCAGAGAGGCAGAGAGGCAGAGAGGCAGAGAGGCAGAGAGGCAGAGAGAGGCAGAGAGGCAGAGAGGCAGAGAGGCAGCAGAGGCAAGAGAGAGGCAGAGAGGCGAGAGGCAGAGAGGCAGAGAGGCAGAGAGGCAGAGAGGCAGAGAGGCAAGCAGAGAGGCAGAGAGAGAGGCAGAGAGGCAGAGAGGCAGAGAGGCAGAGAGGCAGAGAGGCAGAGAGGCAGAGAGGCAGAGAGAGGCAGAGAGGCAGAGAGGCAGAGAGAGGCAGAGAGAGGCAGAGAGGCAGAGAGGCAGAGAGCAGAGAGGCAGAGAGAGGCAGAGAGGCAGAGAGGCAGAGAGAGGCAGAGAAGACGAGGCAGAGAGGCAGAGAGGCAGAGAGGCAGAGAGGCAGAGAGAGCAGAGAGCGAGAGGCAGAGAGGCAGAGAGGCAGAGAGAGGAGAGGGCAGAGAGGCAGAGAGGCAAGAGCAGAGAGGCAGAGAGGCAGAGAGGCAGAGAGGCAGAGGCAGGAGAGGCAGAGAGGCAGAGAGAGCAGAGAGGCAGAGAGGCAGAGAGGCAGAGAGAGGCAGAGAGGCAGAGAGGCAGAGGCAGAGAGGCAGAGAGGCAGGAAGGCAGAGAGAGGCAGAGAGGCAGAGAGGAAGAGGGCAGGCAAATCTCTGTGAGTTCGAGGCCAACCTGGTCTACAAAGTAAGTTCCAGGACAACCAAGGGCTCTTAAACAGAGAAACTTTGCTTAGAAACAAACAAACCTACAAACAAACAAAAATGAAAACAGAAAATGTTTATTACATGGGCTGGAGAGATAGCTCAGTAGTTAAGAGCACTGACTGCTCTTACAGAGGTCCTGAGTTCAATTCCCAGCAACCACATAGTGGCTCACAACCATCTGTAATAGATTCAATGACCTCTTTTCTCATATAGGCACACATGCTTTTGTTTTTGTTTTTATTTTTGTTTTTCGAGACAGGATTTCTCTGTGTAGCCCGGGCTGTCCTGGAACTCACTCTGTAGACCAGGCTGGCCTCGAACTCAGAAATCCGCCTGCCTCTGCCTCCCAAGTGCTGGGATTAAAGGTGTGTGCCACCACCGCCCGGCGATAGGCACACATGCAAATAGAGACTCATATGTATAAATAGGTAAATCTTAAAAAAACTTTGTCAAATTTTAATTTGTGTGTGTGTGTGCTCATGTATATGCATGTGTTTGTTGTATGTGTATGTGCATGTGTATGCTTATAGTGTGTGTGAGTGTGTGTGTGTGAGATGTGTGGTGTGTGTGAGTATGTGTGTGGTGTGTGTGCATGTGTGTGGTGTGGGTGTGTGTGTGTGTGTGTGTGTGTGTGATGTATGTGTGTGTGTGTGTGGTGTTGTTTGAAGGTCAAAGGGAAGGCCGAGGAGTCAGTTGTCTCCTTCTGCCTTGTGGGTCCCTGTGATTGCACTCGGGTCTTCAGGCTGTTCTACCTGTTGAACCATTTCACCAGCCGTCCCCGCCACTAAATTTCTAACACATTCCATTAAAACCTCAACGCGCTTCCTTCTCATGAGGAAAACAACCACATGGTTCAAACAGAAGAATCGGGATTTCTGAACCTTCCCTCTTGTCCTGTCTTTTCCTGTGTGTTTCCACTTCTCTCTACATTTCTCTGCTCTCATTCACCAGCCCTGCCCTTCTCTGTGTGTCCCTGCTGTGTGTCTGTTCCGTGTCTCCCATACACCTTCTTTTTACCTCTTCATTTCTCCTTTCTGACCCTTGGTTCTAGGATTTGACCTCTAGTCAGGTCCGGTTTCTGGTGACCCATCATTTTCCTGATGTCACCTCAGTCTGTTCATTCCCAGCCACAGGAGGGGATGGTCGTACGCCGTGTTTCCACGCTGCAAGGACCTAGTCAAGGAAAGCACCCGTGTGATGCTCTGACTGAGTCTTCAGGCGATCTTGGAAGGAAGTCGTGGGCAGGAAGGAGTTAACATTTACTAGATAATCTAAATCTGCCAGGTAGAGCAGAGGAGGGGATTTAAGTCCGTTTCTTATTTATCTGGCCGGTGGTAGCCATGCACTCTGTTCTGATCCTGGGATCCAAGCTCCTGGGCTCTCGGTGACATGTACATGGGATAGAAACAGAGGCGTGCGGCATAGTGTGAGGGGACATCCTGAGGGTGACACTGTACCCTTTGTCCCATGGACTTCTCTGCTCCTTTTACACTGTCCCTGTCCTCTTTCTAGGTGTCTTTGTTAGGGTTTTACTGCTGTGAACAGACACCATGACCAAGGCGAGTCTTATTTATTTATTTTTTTGGTTTTTCGAGACAGGGTTTCTCTGTGTAGCCCTGGCTGTCCTGGAACTCACTCTGTAGACCAGGCTGGCCTCGAACTCAGAAATCCGCCTGCCTCTGCCTCCCAAGTGCTGGGATTAAAGGCGTGCACCACCACCGCCTGGCTCAAGGCAAGTCTTACGAAGGACAGCATTTAAACTGGGCTGGCTTACAGGTTCAGAGTTTAGTCCATTATCATCAAGGCAGGAAGCATGGCAGCATCCAGGCAGGTGTGGTGCAGGAGGAGCTGAGAGTTCTACATCTTCATCTGAAGGCTGTTAGCAGAATACTGACTTCCAGGCAGTTTAGGATGAGGGTCTTAAAGCCCACACTCACAGTGACACACCTTCTCCAACAGGGCCACACCTCCTAATAGTGCCACTTCCTGGAGTGAGTATATACAAACCATCACACTGGGACACTCACATACAACACAAGATTTCCCCTTTTTTTGAGATAGGGTCTCGCTATGTAGCCAGGTATCCTGGAATTTATTATGTAGACCAGGCTGGCCTAGATCTCACAGAGATCAGCCTGTCTCTGGCTGCTGAGTGATTGGATTAGAGGTGTGGGCTACCACTACCCAACTGGATTTTCCTTTTGACCTTAATGCAAAGAATAAATACCACAGAGGTTTGTTTTTTTTTTTTTTCCCACATACTAAGCAACTGCTCTACCACTGAATGACATTTTCAGTTTTAACAAAGATATTTTGGGTATTTCCAAATACTTCTATTCAGCTAAGATCTGACCCAGTTCCCAAGCAATCTTCTGGATGGAAGAATTTTCCCATTATTTTCCTCTGTTCTACCCTGGCAGGGAGGTTGCTGTCCTAGATTCTCTTATGCGCTCAGACACCCTCAGACACCGCAGACGTCCCCAGTGCCCTCAGATGCCCTCAGACACCCTCAGACGCCCTCAGACACTCTCAATGCCCTCATTTGTTCTTTCTCATACATTTCTTCTTCTCCTTTCCCTTCTATGGGAACATCTGTATTCCCCACTTTACCTGCTTGCTTTTGCTACTGGAACCCCCTCACCACTGGGCACGGTGCTCTCTTCCTACAGAGAGAATCGGTCCTGACGTTTATTAAGGACAGTCTTTGGGCCGGGCCCCTTTCTAGACAGCCAATTCTGTGGGTCTGACTTTTCAGAGTCTTTAGTTGTAGTTAATGACCTTTCTAGTACTGGGGCTTGAAGCTAGGGCCTCCGTGTGATTGGCAAGCACAGCCATCCAGCTATACCTCAGCTCCTTGAGGAGAACAGTTATGTCAGATCGTTCCAACACTGGTGGACGAGATGTTTTTGTGTTGGGGGTTTAACCGAGGTGTTCATACATGCTCAGTACCTCTCTATCATTAAGACACACCTCAGACTGTTTTTGTCTGATTTTCCTTTATGAGACAGGGTTTCTTGTGTAGCTGTCCTGGAATGCACTGTGTACAACAGGCTGGCCTTGAACTCAGAGATCCACCTGCTTCCTGAGTGCTGGGATTAAAGGTACGCACCACCACTGCCTGGGAGACTGTTTTGTTTTTTGTTTTTAAAGAGATGCAGTTTTACTATGTTGTCCAGTCTGCCCAAAGCTCTGGGGCAAAGGGCACATGCTACTTCTCCTTAGCTTCAAAGAATCCCTGGTAGAGGCAGAGCTACTTCTGAGATCAGAGTTGTCTTACTGGGTTTAACTTATCCTTTTCCCATCTAATTGCCTCCTTCCTTCCTTTACTATTTATTGATCCAACACCAATTACAAGGACTAACTGGGATTCACCAAGCAGAGGCCTAATTGGTCTCCTGGGCTCTAGGCTTGAGTAGTTGGAGTTTTGACTCTCCTAACTGACTTATGTTTTCCAAGGCAAACCTCTGTATGCAGCCACTCTGGCTAGCACCACCAGGGACTTAGGGCTCAGCGTTTTAGTCCTTCATTTCTGAGATAGGCTCGAAGCCTGGCAGGATGCATTATCTTAATTCTGGTTCACAATATTAACCCCTACTTTCCTTACTTCCAACCTGAGACCTGGCAGCCTTGGATCAAGAATCTGTATGTAGAGGCTGGAGAGATGGCTCACTGGTTAAGAGTACTGCCTGATCTTCCAGAGGACCTGAGTTGAGTTCTCAGAAACCTACATGGCGTTAAACCTGACAATCATGAAAGACCAATTCCACAATTTTTGAACCAAATTTGAAGCAAGCTTTACTTAAATACTGGCCAGGTGGTTGAGCTCTGGCCAGGACCGTTCCAGGATTTGCAGGAGATGGCAATAGTCACAGTTTGTCGAGGCTTAAAAACGATGAGCCATAAGGCATTTCCCATCAGGTCCAATCAGGGGCATGCATATATACTTTTATGTAGTTCCTGTCCATGTACTTTCCACCCACATGTGATCAAGCACATCTGGTTTAGATGGCTCAAACAGACACAGGACAAACAGAAAGTTATTCCTTTTTTTTTTTTTTTTTCTTTTTTTTTTTTCTTCAAGACAGGATTTCTCTGTGTAGCCTTGGCTGTCCTGGAACTAGCTCTGTAGACCAGGTTGACCTTGAACTCACAGAGATCCACCTGCCTCTGCCTGCTGAGTTCTGGATTAAAGGTGTGTGCCACCACCGCCATCTGGTTAGGATTTATTCTTAACCGTCTTTTTTTTTTTTTTTTGTTGTTTTGTTTTGTTTTGTTTTTGTTTTTTTTCGAGACAGGGTTTCTCTGTGTAGCCCTGGCTTGTCCTGGAACTCACTCTGTAGAACCAGGCTGGCCTCGAACTCAGAAATCCACCTGCCTCTGCCTCCCAAGTGCTGGGATTAAAGGTGTGCACCACCACAGCCTGGCTTCTTAACCGTCTTAACTGCAAACAGAACCTTTAACGTGAAAGGTCTGTTTTTCCTGGTTTGATCTCACAGTGACAGCTCGCAGCTCTACAAATTTAGTTGCAAGGAATCCAACATCCTCTTCTGATCTCCATGGTGCCAGGCAACAGGCATGCATACGTGGTGCACAGACACACAGGCAGGCATACGTGGTGCACAGACACACATGCAGGCATACGTGGTGCACAGACACACATGCAGGCATACGTGGTGCACAGACACACTTGCAGGCATACGTGGTGCACAGACACACATGCAGGCAAGACAACCATACATAAACAAAACGAAATAATAAAGAAACTGTAAACATTCCCCATGGGGTTGCCACTCAATTCCCTTTTGCATTTATTTTAGTATTAATTCATTCAAATGAATGTTTATGAAATGTCCATGGGGCTGGAGAGATGGCTCAGTGGTTAAGAGCACTGATTGCTCTTCCAGAGGTCCTGAGTTCAATTCCCAGCAACCACATGGTGGCTCACAACCATCTGGAATGGAATCTGATGCCCTCTTTGTGGGTGTGTCTGAAGACAGTGTACTCATACATAAAAAAAAAAAATCTTAAAAAAAGAGTAAATATTTGTTTAAAAACAGAAAGGAAGAAAGAAGGAAAGAAATGTCCACACTGCTTTGGTCTCGTTAATAGCTTTCCTGTATACCTCAGCGGGGGCATGTCCTCAGAGGAGCTGTTCCCGGAGCCTATGCAGAGCCCATTTTACCTCTTGGTTCTTGAGACTGTAGATGATGGGGTTGAGCATGGGGGTGAGCACTGTGTAGAGGACCGAGAAGGCCTTCCGGAGCAAGGGGGGCATGTGGTCTGTCGGGGCTACGTAGACCACAATGAGAGTGCCGTAAAACACAGCAACCACACTGAGGTGGGAGGAGCAGGTGGAGAAGGCTTTCTGTCTCCCGTGGCCCGAGGGTATTCTCAGCACAGCCCTCAGGATGAAGACATAGGAAGCGACAATCATCAGAAGGGGGCGAGCGTGAGGCAGCCCGAGATGCTCACGCCAGCCCCCCACATGATCCACACCTCTCCACAGAACAGCCCTACAACCGGAGCAAAGTCACAGAAGTAGTGATCGATCACCCTGCGGCCGGGACAGAGGGACAGAGGGGCTGCCAAGGCCAGAGTGAAGGCAGAGAAGAAGAAGCCACTGAACCAAGCACCCGTGGCTAGGCAACCACAGCACCAGGTGCTCATGAGAACCGGGTAATGAAGAGGATGGCAAATGGCCAAGTAACGGTCATAGGACATGGCTGAGAGCATGAGACACTCTGCTGCGGCCAGAGAGGCAAACACGTAGAACTGGGCGAGGCAGCTGACCAATGACATGACGTCCCCACCTTCCAGGAAGCTCTGTAACAGCCGAGGCACGATGTTGGATGTATAGCCAATCTCCAGCAGGGAGAAATGGCAGAGGAAGAAGTACATGGGTGTGTGGAGGGTCCGACTGGAGGCCACAGCAAGCACAATGAGGATATTGCCACCAACCGTTGCCACATAGATGACTAGAAAGAAGGCAAATGGGAGGAAGCCCAGGTGTTTCAGCTTCCCGAAGCCCACAAGAGTCAGCCAGGTGACGGTCTGGTTCTCATTCACACCACTCATGGAGATCTGAGCCCAGAAGAGAGGGAGACAGCCATTAGTGAGCACTAGTTTAGTAGGACCACACCCGATACTTGGCTTACTGTTTACATATCTTAGCAAGTATCGGAGACAGGCTTTAGTGTCTCCTGTTAGTTTAAAAGGGACCAATACTCAACAGTCTATGTGAGTTATTCAAGATCTCTCTGATGGAATTATGGTTTGAGTCCATTTGCTTGGGTCCAAATCTCCTGCATAATGGGGTATGGAAACCACACAACACACACACACACACACACACACACCACCACATGAGAGAGCTTCACAACAGCCAGCCATCTACCGGGTGATACTGGCTGGGTACCAATAGGAGACCCCCACTTTTTCTGGAAGGATGGGAGTCCGTGCCACGGCAGATGCAGCCTTGTTCGAAGTCGTGTGTGTTTCTGGCTCAGCAACCCTTTGAGACTATTTCTCTTTCTAGAAGGCCGGACTTGTGGGGTGGGAGACAGCTCGATCGCTTGTCGTTTGATCCCCAGCATCTCTGCACAGCTGACATCCAGCACCAGAGGAGGCGAGAAGAGGTCCCTGGGCTTGTTGGCCACTCTCCTAGCCCAGTGAAGACCTCCAGGATCGGGAAGAGATCTTGTTTCCCCAAAACGGTGGAATGTGATTGAGAAGATCCTCAACATGTATCCCTGACTCCCACACACACGGGCACATGTGCACATGCACATGTATACACGCACACACACACATGCACACACACAGGCACATACACATGTACACACACAAGTACGGACACACGCACATATCACATGCATGCACACACACACATGCACAGACACATACATGCACACACACACGTGCATACACACACATGCATAGGCACACACACACGTGCATACACACACATGCACAGGCACACACGCACACACACACACACACCAAGAAAGAGAGAGAGAGAGAGAGAGAGAGAGAGAGAAGGAAAGGAAGGAAGGAAGGAAGGAAGGAAGGAAGGAAGGAAGGAAGGAAGGAAGAGGGAAGGGAGACTTGGAAAACCAGAGAAACCACTTGAGTCATCTACTCCATGAGGCATAGTTAGGTCCGAGTCAGTCTAGAACCTGCTCCCCAGGGGAAGTTTATCTATCTATCTATTTATTTTATTTATTTAATGTACGTGGGTACACTGTTGCTGTCTTCAGACACACCAGAAGAGGGCATCGGATTCCATTACAGATGGTTGTGAGCCACCATGTGGTTGCTGGGAATTGAACTCAGGACCTCTGGAAGAGCAGACAGTGCTCTTAACTGCTGAGCCACCTCTCCAGCCCCAGGAAGTTATTTGTTTTCCTGGACAAGTGGTTTGGTAATGCTGGACAAGGCTGTTTACAAACTTTGTTCAGGCTCTGGTCAGTTGTCAGAGTTTATTTTTCTGATTCCTCTGCTTTAGAGTCCCCATGCTGGTCAAATGCCAGGTTTATCTCACCCATCCCTGAGTGCTTTAGAGACCTCTGTCCTGGTGTCTTTTATTACGTAAAACCCTGGTGTTTATCCTCTTATTGCAGAACTAACTCCAAATGCAAGGTGGACTTTTGATGAGCTCTCGTGGAAGGAATAACAGCACACGGACAAATGATTCTCCAGGCGAGATTCTGGCGAACGGGCCAGGGAAAATTGTAGTCTGATGCTCGAAGCTAACCATTGAACTGATCACAGGGCTCCCAATGGAGGAGTGAGAGAGAAGACTGAAGGAGCTGAAGGGATTTGCTGCCCCATGGGGAGAGCGACAATACCAACCAACCAGAGTTCCCAGGGTCTAAACTGCTAGCCTGGGAACCCACATGGAGGGACCCATGGCTCCGGCTGTATATGTAGTGAAGATGGCTTTGTCGGTGAGGAGTCCTTGTCCTGAAGCGATGCCATGGGATTGAGCAGGAGTGGGAGAGGTTGTGGTGGGCCATCTAGAAGCAGAGAGGGGAGGGGGTTCGGTAGAAGGAGGAACATCTAATGTAAATAAATTCATAAAAAGAGTAAAACAAAAGAAAAGAAACAAAAAAACAATCAATATTGAGTCAGAGAGAGGCATCATTGAGACTAGCATCACATGTAGCTAGCTGCCCGACTGACTGTGTGGCTCAAGCTGGTGTGGATTCTGGTGATCTTTGTCTAGCTTCTCAATGCTGGATTACAGCACTAGCTTATGCCTGGTGGAAAAGGTATTAATGGTGATAAAGGACCTCTCCTAACTAAGGAAATAGTGAAATTCTGCCACTCAAAGTTAGAGGTGGAACTAAGATTGAGAGCAGATACAAAAGTCGAAGAGACAGACAGACAGATGACAAACAGAGGTGGGGCAGGAAACTAACAAATCCAACTTGTTATGGAGGCAACAGTTTTGAACTTGAAATAGACAGCAGCAAGAGCACACGGCTTTTGTGTGCCTGCCCCGTCCTCTCTTCTGTGCTGTTGACTTACATCGCGCAGACACATGCAGATCTCATGGGGGTAAAGAGACAGAGCACACGGGGCACTTTGCTATGAATCTGAACATATCTCTTATTTTACCTTCTGTGTAGTAACGGCTTCTAAAGGATCCAGGAAGGGACTTAAACAAGACACTTGATTTGCCGGAGAGTTGGAAGAGACTAGTAAAACTGACTAACCAGAGAACCGATCACAAACCCCTCAAGTCTGTACCCTGAACTAATGCGTTAGGTTCGTGATTCTCAACCTCTGGCTCAGGTCGAAGACTCCTTGCGCAGGAGTCACCTAAGACCACCAGAAAGCACAGATGTTTACGTTACAATCCACAACAGTAGCAAACTTATAGTTATAAAGCAGCTACAAAAATAATTTTATGGTTGGGGATCAGAGAACTGTGTTAAAGGGTCACAGTGTCAGGATGGTTGAGAACCACTGCTTTAGATTAAAAAAGAATTACTAAGGCCTTTACCAACTGGTGAATGTTGGGCCTTGGTGAGATTATTATATTTTTTAATGTTGCTGTTTTAAAAGTTTTTATACATGTATGTATGTATGTATGTATGTATGTATGTATATGTGTGTGTGGTATGTATGTATGTATGTTGTGTGTGTGTGTGTATGTATGTGTGTACATGTATGCCTTGTGTGTGCCTAGTGCCCACTGAGATCAGAAGGGTCATAGACTCCCCTTGGAACTGGAGTTATGGATTCTTGGGAAGTATTAAGTAGGTGTTAGGAATTGAAGCCAGGTCCTCTGCAAGAGCAATGGTTGCTCTTAACCCCTGAGTCATATTTACAGACCCACTGTTGCTGTCTTATTTGAGATTTGGTCTTGCTATGTAGCTCAGGATTGCCTGGAACTTATTCTATAGTGCAGGCTAGACTTAGACTCATGGTCCTTCCATCTCAGCCTCCCAAGTACTGGGGTTACAAGTGTGAGTGCCTTGTTAGTCTTGGGGATATTATTTTTCTTTTCTTTTTGTTTTTCATTTTTCTTTTTGATCTTTTGAGACAGAGTCTCTCACTTTGTATCTTTGGCTGGCCCGAAACTCACCATGTATACAGTCTGGTCTCAAACTCACAGAGATCCACCTGTCTTTGCCTCCTGAATGCACCATACCTGGCTCTCCTGGTGAAGTTCTTAAATATATACTTCATAGAATAGTTGTCTCTTAAAGAATCATCAAGAGGCTGGGAGGTAGTGTTGGCATATACCTTTAATTCCAGCACTCAGGAGGCAGAGGCAGGTGGATCTCAGAGTTCAGGCTAGCCTGGTCAACAGAGTGAGTTCCAGGACAGCCAAGGCTACACAAAGAAACCTGTCTCAACCCTCCCACCAAAGAATCACCAAGAGGTTTGTAATGCTTGCCATGAGAAACCTTACATAATGTCATTTACTGAGACAGTAATTAAGTAGGTTAGAGTGAGCTCTAGAAAAGGACATATTAATTTTAGTAAAATAACATAGACAATGCAGAAGGTTTTTAGACCTTGTACCCATATTTTATCAATAACTTCAGTAGACATGATTAATATGCAGGATTCAGAAAGGTTCAGATAATATGAAATAAAGGGCGACCAATATTACAGGCAACAGAATCATAACTCAAAGAAACCTTGCAGTTTGAAACATGGAAAGGGAGGTGACCGGAAGGATATTTAAGTGGACAGGTTTGTCTTGGCGATAGTTTGAACAAGTACAGGAAAGGTGAGAACAGATTTGGGAGCGGCTTCATAAAGCAATGAGGATTTTGGGGAAGAGGCTCAGGGGTTTGAGAGCAAAATTCTTGCAGAGGACCCAAGGTAGGCTCAGAGCACCCATGCTGGGGCTCACAGCTGCCTGAGCTCCAGCTCCAAGGGATCCAATATTTCACACACACACACACACACCACACACACACACACACACACACACACACACAGAGTTAAAAATTGTTAGGGGCTGTTTGTTGATTATTATGATTTAGGATGTGAGAAGGATAAAACATGAAGACTATATGAATGGATGTAGAAATGTTTAACCAATGGAAGATGACAAAAGCTGCCCTCAGTTGATCAAGGGGCTCAAAAGAACTGGGAAGAGACTTAAGTTACAGGCAACAGAATCATAACTCAAAGAAAGTCTACACACGCTCAGATATAGACTGAGACTTCTACCTAGGGTCGGTGGTAGAAGACTGAGCACTCCCACCGTGTTGGGAACAACCACTGCTGTTTACAGAATTAGATCACAGGGGCAGAGTGGAGGGGATGGAATTTCCATCTCTGGCCTCTACAGTTTGTTGGCACAGATAGGCTGCATCCACTGAACTCTTATAGAGAAATACAGGAACTGAAGGTATATGGCACGCTCCTTCTCGGTCTATTTAGTTGGGTCAGAGCCAGGCTGCTCTGAACAGAGAGCAATATTGAACCAGATGAACTCTAGATATTCAGACTCAGTGATGGGATGGGCTGACCTGTTCTTCACGCTTGGAGGAGTCCACTGCTGCTCTCCTGGTTGTCTTTACCTGGACTCAATTCTTCTGCCAGCAGATAACTCCCAGGACTTCCTGCTTCTTTCTCATGAAGCCTCCACATCACAGCCTCCCAGCCCCAGACGGGCTCACAGAAGACTCAGGTCCCTGTTCTGTGTATGCTGTTGCAGACACTGCTGTCCTTTATAGAGCAGTGGCATCCCTCCTGTGTGAAGGTTGGGAAGCTCCTTCTCGGACAGAGACGGAGCCTGGTGCCAGCTGGAGCAGATTGCTTCTGTGCCTTGGTTCTAGGGGATGCTTTAGCTCTCAAGGGACCATTGTTTAGTGCAATAACCATGCTGTGTCTGAGCTCTGGAAGACTGGCAAGACAGGACGGGGAGGCCGGTGAGATGGCTCAGTAGGTAAGGGTGCTTGACTCCAGGCCTGACAATCTGAGTTTACTCCCAGAATCTACACAGTAGGAGAGAATGAACACCCACACCAGTATTCTTTAACTGCCACACCAGTGTTACGGCACGAACAGTTACACCCCCACACACCCACACACACCACCACCACATTATACATACATACATACATGGCACAACATTTACACACACATACACACACATAACATACAACACCACACGTATACATACATACATAAATGCATGCATGCATACATACACAGGCATATACACAGAGGCAAACATAGACAGATAGATAGATAGATAGATAGATAGATTACATACAAATAGATAGACAGATAAATGGATCAAGAGATTCACACAAAGGCACACATACAGACTTACAGACACATAGACCATACACCCAGAGGTACATACAAACACACAGACACATATACACAGAGGCCCATACACGATGGATAGATAGATAGTAATAGATAGAAGATAGATAGATGGAGAGATACACACACAGACACATACACACGTAGGCACACATACAGACACATATACACACAGTAAATAAATGAAAAGCTAATAATTAAAGCCAGTATGTATCAGATACTTTATGTCTCACAAAGTGCACATTAACTTGTTCGGTGACAAATCAATTCTCAGAATGAGCCTTAAGAGGAACTGCGAGGTGCGCTCTGATTCGCTCTTACATTTCTGGCACGCTCAGTATGCGGGTGCCCAGAAGGGCTGTGTTAACAGTCTGGCGTGGGTTAGGAACCCAGTAACTGGTTTATCTTTTATCAGGGAAGACGGTGGAGGAAATGGCTACAGAATTCTGAAGACAACCTTTTCTGTTTAATTTGATAGATTAACATAAAAAGGAACCAAGTCAGGTTTCTTCAAAATCGCGGAGTCCACAAGCCGTAGCGGAAGAATGAGATTTGTGAAGAGGAAACTCAACTTCCTGTAGAACAGAGTCCCAGCCACGTGAGGAAGATCTGCACGAGGGGGAGGAGTCCTGCAGCTGGGGGCTGAGCTTCCTAAAAGCAGATGGAGCTCTTTCTTCCTGAACACTGTGCTAGCATCTCACGTTGGCAGAGGGCAGAGCTCTGGATGAGAAAAGGTGATGGAAGGAGGCTAACTAGCGTATTTTCTCTAAGAATACAATACGAAGATGTAGGCCTTGGCTTCTGTGAGTAGCCCGAGGGAGACACAGGCTAGGGTATTCTCTGCCAAGGAAAGAACACTAGTGTTTATTGACTTATAGTTTATGATCATAGTGATATAAGAATATCCAACTGGTGCCTAAAAGTTTGTTTTAATTTTAGCACGTATTCGGAAATGTTATGTGTGAGTTTAAAGGATAAATGATCTCTGTGTTGTTTTTAAGTGTTAAAATATGTTTTTGTATAAGCTGTATTGAAACATTAGTTAACCCAATGAATATTTATGGGATTCTTATGATCTACCAGTTGTTTTTTTTCCCCTAAGACTGTAGGCACAAAGCATAAAGCAACACAAGATTTAGTAGAATATGTATTTACTACTTTACACCATTTATGCTTTAATAAAGGGGTCATCATTTTTTTTTTTTTTTATTCAGATGTCTTTTTTCACTGAGATGCAGAACTCTCAATTATACACACATGGTCTGGCTCAACCTAATTTGGTCAGTTACTATTTCTCATCCCAACTCCTTGATAAAAACCTCAGGAAAGGATGGAGAGAGTATACACACACACACACACACAACACACATCTATGTGTATATTGATTAGTCAATATATATTGATCAATAATATCGATATAATTATGTATCTATATCATCTGTCTATCATTTGTCTATCTATCTATCTATCTATCTATCTGTCTGTCTGTCTGTCTGTCTATCTATCTATCTATCCATCCATCCATCTATGTGCACTAAAACCAGAGAAAAAGATAATGATGCCAAAATGATTCTTTGCTGAGTCTTTCTTTTACACTAAATGCTAAGGCTTTTACAGAACTGTCTAATAGAGACTTAATAGAACTCCCAGGAGTCCTATTATCATATGGCTATTATCATTATCTTCAGTTTATATATGTCAGGACACTATGTGTACAAGGTGAGGTCACATCCGTTGTCCAGAACCATGCAGTTAGCAAGTGATGGAGACAGAGTTCACATCAGACATCTCTGGTATGAGTTTTGTCTTTGGATAATGGAGGCAGATAATAGAAGACACTAAGAAAAGATCAAAGCCATGGCAGGTTGCCCTGGAAAAAATCAGTCCATGGAAATTCTCTTCAGCATGGCTACCTCCTGATTATAAGCATGGTAGGAGACACACAGATGGCAGAATCACAGAGACTGTACGCAACCTGATTGTCTCACTAGTTGATGCCAACGTGTGATCCTGGAAAAATGTAACAAGGACATGTAAGGAGCAAAGGTCTCAGTCATCAACAATCTCAACCCAGCACCCTTACCATAAGTCACCATGAGCATGCACTTCCTGGTGATCTCTGGAAGATACTCTAGTCACAAAAGGAGCTTCCAGAAGGGCTGCGAGAACTGTCACCTAAATTCAGAATGTGGTTGGAAGAATGAAGTAAAAATGAAGTATTGGCGTGGAATGGTCCTAAGTCATCTTTTATGAAGAGAATTAGACAGCCAGGCAAACATCTTTCAACACTAGCCTAGATCATGGTAAAAAAGCATGTGTCACTGGGGCTGGAGAGATGGCTCAGCGGTTAAGAGCACTGATTGCTCTTCCAGAGGTTCTGAGTTCAAGTCCCAGCAACCACATGGTGGCTCACAACACACCTCTTCTGTGTGTCTGAAACATGCAGTTATCACATACTAAATAAATAAAAATATAATCTTAAAAAAACATATGTCAGGAGTCTACAAAAATTCCAGGCTAACAACTGTAGCAGTGGAGATGGGTGTCTCTGATTCTTTGCATGCTCTTGGGACCCTTTTCCTCTCCGCCTACCAGGTTGTCTCATCCAGCCCTGATTGTGAAAGATTGTGCTTCGTGTAACTGTCATGTCATGTTCATTGATAATCTCTGGGAGGCCTGCTCTTTTCTGAAGGAAATGGGGAGGAGTGATCTCGGGAGAGGGAGGTAGGGTGAGGAGACTGGGAGGATGGAGAGAGGGAAGCTGTGCTTGGATACATGTATGAGAGAAGAATAATTGAAAAAAGATGAAAAAAAAAATCTGTGCCAATAGAAAAAATCTGTGGTCACCAGCACATGTAAGCTGGAACAGTTTATATTGAAAGTCGAGTTCCCTGTAGGACTTTATGTGCATGTTTTCTGACATGTACAATTAGCATAATACAATGTGAATTCTGATGTTTCACTTACTATTTTATTATGAGCATTTTAAAATTTCAATTTCATTATGTAGTGGCACAATTTGCACAGTTTTCCTTTAAAGCTGTTAAGTCGAGGAGATTAAACCATATTATTACATTTTAATCTTCTACAAATTGAGGAGAGCTGTTGATAGCAGACAGGTTTCTCTGTGTAGCCTGCTGTCTGGAATACTTGTAGACCATTAACTGAATTCTGTCTTGATCATGCTGATTAAAGGCTGGCAAGCCTATATTATCTATTTCTTAACACTTTTTTTTTTGTTTGTTTTTTTTCGAGACAGGGTTTCTCTGTGTATCTCTGGCTGTCCTGGAACTCACTCTGTAGACCAGGCTGGCCTCGAACTCAGAAATCTGCCTGCCTCTGCCTCCCAAGTGCTGGGATTAAAGGCGTGTGCCACCACTGCCCGCGATATTATCTATTTCTATTCAGTAGAAGACAATATATTTTGGAATATCATATTTATTCATCAATTAATATTTTTGGGTTCTACAACATTCTAGTCATTCCTGGATATTCCCAGATATAAGACTTACCTGCAGATTCATTACGGCACACTGCATCAGTAATACATACTCTGTCCCCGAAGAGCTACAGAGGTCACTGAGATTACAGAAAAAGAAGCAGATGACTTAGTAGAGCATGTGAAGTATGAGCTAGAATTTGAGGGCAATAAAGGTTTTAAAAAAGTTAAAAAGGGGGGTGGGTGGAGAGATGGCTCAGCAGTTGAGAGCACTGGCTGCTTGCTCTTCCAGAGGTCCTGAGTTCAATTCCCAGCAACCACATGGTGCCCCCTTCTGGTGTATCTGAAGACAGCTACAGTGTATTCATATACATAAAGTAAATACTTTTAGTTTTTTTAAAGTTACAAAGGACTGCAATTTCCACCTGTAAGAAAGTGATGGGTCTCGTAGCAACCCTCCTGATATGACTATAAAATGCACAAAAGATATGAAATATCTGCTCTCAGCTGTGGAGAAGCATGGCAGAGGGTTCCAACGCCCCCAGAAGAAGGGAGGAACCAGGCAAGCACCGATGATAAGCCCAGTGTCTGCCTGGAATACTTTCTAGACCTGGGAAGTGGGAGGAACGAAACAGGGTGTCTTGCCCCACTGAGGAGGCAGAAACAGAATTTGGGAAGACAGGGCTGTTTGAATCGGTAGGGTAGAAGAGGAAGTATACACAGAGAGAAATCTAGAAACCTGTATAAGGGAACTCGTGAAACATTGGATGTTACTAGGAGCTGTAACTTAACTACTGAAACTTGCAGATATTTGAGTTCTAGCTAACAAGAGTGGAGAAATTTCACTGAAAACTGAAAGCAGCCCATAAATGCCTCAGACAGCACACAGGGATACATTCTTCTAAGAGAAAAATGGCCTATTTTTTTTTTTTTTTAAATGAATGAATGAATGAATGAATTTATAGCCTCTGGTTGGCCTGGAACTTGCTGTGGAGACCAGGCTAGCTTCAAGTTCACAGAGATTCACCTACGTCTCCCTCTTGAATGCTGGTATTGAAGCATATACCATTAAAGATGTGTTCTGACAAAACTTAAAAAGATTAAGCTAATTTTCAATATGCATTATATCCAGTCCCAGTATATTAACTAGTTAGTAGCTATGAGTATAATGCCGGAACTCTTCCTTTCATCAAAGTCTAGACATTCAACAACACAACGTCCATTATACACAACACTCAGTAAAGTGATTCGTGCTAAGAGACAGACAGATGTCTGTGATCACTAACCAGAGCTTTAAAACAGAGGATCAGAAAGACGGTGGACAGATTCCACAGACCGATTCCTCCATTTCAGTACAGATTTAACATTAAATCATGTAGCCCATAATTATATGATTATGTAGCCCAATTTCCGTTGTGAGAAATTGAATCAGAACAGGTTTGTGCACCTCGCGTTAGTTTTGAAGTCAACACTATTAGAGTCTATTAGGAAATGTTGTAGGACTGTTTTACCTGTGCCCTTCGCAAGGATTAGGAAACTTCCAACCCCTGACTTCTTCCTGGGAAGGGAAAGCAGTGAAGTGCACACTAACATTCTCAACCAAGAGTACTGCACTGGCCTGCCTTATGGATGGGAACAGGGGGTAGGTAGAATGGGCTAAGAACACACACAATCCATGTACCATGTACCAACACAGCACAAACCAAGGTCCTAGGATCACGTTTTGCAGTACTAGAAACTGACGATGTCTAAGTTAGGGTTCTGTTGCTGAGAAGAGACACCGTGACCACAGCAACTCTTATAAAGGAAAACTAACTGGGACTGGCTTACAGTTCAGAGGTTTAGTCCATTGTCATCTTGGCAGGAAGCATGGCAGCATGCAGGCAGACATGGTCTGAGAGTTCTACATCCCAAGGCAGAGGAAGAGGGTAACGCTGGGCTTGGCTCGAGCATCTGAAACCTCAAGCCCATCCCAGTGACATACTTCGTCCAAGGCCACACCCACTCCAACAAGGCCACACCACTCCGCACCCATCTATAAAGGCCACATCTACTCCAAAAGGCCACACCTCTTGATAGTGCCAACCTCCTATGACCTATGGGAGCCATTTTCATTTAGACCACCACAGTGAAATGCTCTATCCCTGAGCTACAACCTCTGTACTACAGCTGTCTCCTGTGAAAGAGGAGCTGCACTATCACACTCAGATGTGAGGACGCCATCTTGAATAGCAATCAACAAACCTTTTAAATTAGGAGAGTACATCTACAAAATCAGAAGAGAGGTATCCACAGAAAGTCTTGAAAGGACTTGAAAGGGTCTAGATTCTTCAGCTGAGATGCACGGAGAAAGTCCTGTCTACATGGAACCAGACATTCAAGACTGGGATGGTATTTGTTTTTCAAATACTAAAGTCCTAATAAAACAGTAACCTGGGGAGACTGTCTTAATTACTTTTCTATTGCTGGTACAAAAGCACAATGACCCAAATAAAGCAACTTGAGGAGGGAAAGTTTATTACCTATTATCATTTGTAGTCCACCATCAGGGGAAGTCAAGACAGGAACGTGCAGGCAGGAACTGAAGCAGAGGCCATGGAGGCACATTGATTACGAGCTTGCTCCTCCTGCCTTGCTCACTTTGCTTTCTTAGGTCATCCAGGACCACATGCCTAGGGATGACACCACACATGATGGGCTGGGCCTTCCCACATCAATAATCAATCAAGACAGTATCCCATAGGCTTGCCCAGTAGGCAATCTTAGGAAGCAGTTTCTCAATTAAGATTTCGTGTTCCAAGATATGTGTCTTCCTGGATTCGTGTCAAGTTGACAAAATCCAACTGCCACAGGGATGGAGAATCACGAGTTAATTCAAAGGAACAGATTAAATGTCTGGAAAATAATTGTAAATAAGGGTAATATATGCAGGAGTGTGCAGTATAACCTGGATACTGAATTAAGCACTAAGAGTTAATGCATCATTTAACAAAATACTAGAAATCAAGCGTCTATGCAGCAAGTACTCAGGCCAATAAATAAAACATAGCCAGACCTCCAGAGGTTCCTTTCTTTATTTCATTTTTAAAAAATGTATTATGAGTGTTTTGTCTGTGTGAATATCTGCAACATCTGTATGGCCTGCAGATGCCAAAGAGGGATCAGGTCCCCCAACTCTAGAGTCACAGACAGGTGTGAGCTGCCACCCGTGTTGGAGCAGGGAATTGAACTCAGGCCCACTGGAAGAGCAGGCAGTGCTCTTAACTGCGGAGTCATCTCTCCAGCCTCAGAAGGCTCCTTTTTGACTACAGGCCTCCCTGTTCCCAGGGATAATCACTGTCCTCATTTTTATGCTTAGTATTTTTGCATCTTGGTGCCTTATTTGTGTTTAGGAAATATTTATAGTTTGTATTTCGATAACTTAATCTGTAGATCTTTCAAGGACGTTCAGGGAGGATTTTAATTTTTCTCTTGTGGTTCAAGCCTTCCTGCCTGGTAGACAAATGCTCCATCATACGGCTGCATCCCCAGCCCAGGGAGGAAACTTTAGATAAAGCTTCTCTCATGTTCCACTTTCTCAGCTTGGAACTTCCTTGACTGAACGCAGTTATGAAAATGTGAACTTGAGATCTGAGCAGGGACAACACAATGGCCGTATATTCTCATTGGGAGAGTGTACTGCTATAGATAATTACTTAATGCAGGAGCTATCCAATGGCAAGTTCTTCTTGGTATTTTTTTTTTTTTCCTTCGTGGAAGCCAAATGAACAGAAACCACTTATCTATCATCTTTAGGGACAATCTGACGATGTACAAGAAATCCCCAAACATTGAAATTTGTAATAAAGTGTGAAATATACAGTATTTTATACATGGCTGAGGTGGCTGTGTAGAATATTTGTTTGCAAAAAAGTTCCTGTTCTCTGTATTACCTTATAAATGACTGGAAGTGGAAAGGGGAAACATCTTATTCATATTAATACTAATAATAAGTAGCAAATGATACTGGAGAGATGGCTCAGTGCTTAAGAACACTGGCTATCTTCCAGAGGACCAGGGTTGGAGTCCCAGCACCCAAATGTAGCTTATAACCATCTGTAGCTCTAGTTCAAGGGATCAGATGCCCTCTTCTGGCCCCCACAGGAATCAGGCACACAAATGGTGCACAGGAATACATGTAGGCAAAACATTATACAAAAAGTGACACATGTTTAAGTAAGATTAAATTTATTAAAAACACCAAATCTATATGAAAATCACTATAAAATATCATTAAAGTATATAAAATATGAACAAAGGGAAATATATATGTTTTGAGATTAAGTATTGGATGTCAGGATGTAGTGGCTGGTTTTGTGTGTCAAGTTGACACAAGCTGGAGTTATCACAGAGAAAGGAGCCTCCCTTGAGGAAATGCCTCCATGAGATCAGCTGTAAGGCATTTCTCAGTTAGTGTTCAAGGGTGGGAGATCCCATTGTAGGTGGTACCATCTCTGGGCTAATAGTCCTGGGTTCTATAAGAAAGCAAGCTGAGCAAGCCAGGGGAAGCAAGCCAGTAAGCAGCACCCCTCTATGGCCTCTGCATCAGCTCCTGCTTCCTGACCTGCTTGAGTTCCAGTCCTGACTTCCTTTGGTAATGAACAGCAATGTGGAAGTGTAAACTGAATAAACCCTTTCCTCCCAACTTGCTTCTTGGTCATGATGTTTTGTGCAGGAATAGAAACCCTGACTAAGACATAGGAAATAAAGTTTTTATGCTGGTCTGGTAGCATACACCTGTAATTCCAGCATTCAGAAAGCAGAGGCAGGAGGATCATGAGTTCAAGGATAGCCTGGGTTACATATAGAATTACAAGGTAGCCTGGGCTATGTAAGACCCTATCTTCAAAACTAAACTAAACTAAAACAAGCGATTAACAAAATCTAAAGGTCAAATTCAATATTTTGTCTCATTCTCTGCCTGGTATAATTTTCCTGACTTATACAATGAAGTGGAACAAAATGGCAATATTAGTGTAAGAAGCAATGATAATTTTACTGTTACCTTCAGGAGATCACTCCAAATGGCAACCCGGCCTCTCATCCAGTACTACCCCTTTCAAACTTCGGTGTCAGATGGTAAAGCATGCTGAAGGGGAAGCTGGACTCAGTTTCCAGAAGTCCCCAAAAGGTGACATCTGGTTTTGAAACAGTAACTTTTCCTGATCGAATGATCAGATATTTCTGGGATATCTTTGATGAAATCCAGAAAAGTGTGTGGTAAATACCTTTTCGCCATTTGATTTGGATCTCAGCCTCTATGTGAAGGAGGACATTCCGTAACACCTCCCACCTCCCCCACCCCTGGGAAGGAGAATTGGCCAGGAAGCATCCGAGTTAGCCACACTTGCGTCTTTCCGTTTCTTCCTCTTTCAATGCCGTGGTTCTTGTCTGTTGTTCCACCTCCTGGAACTGACATCTTCCTCTGAATGTTTGCAGTTGTTCCCAAGAGTTCTCTGTCCTCAGGTGGCCACACTCTTACAAACAAATGGTTCCTTTTGCCTGGGGCACACTTGATTTCTTTTCTGGACTTAGCTGTGATTCCTGGACCTTATACTGTTTTTTTTTTATTGTTTACAGGGAAGGGCAGAGATACGATCATTGTTGGGCAAGCGGATGTGCCTGGAAGTGTGGAAAGCGCCTGTGGTCTAAGACTGTGGACCTCCATTTCCCTCCATTACAGATACTCATTCCGTAGCCTAGGGCCAGAGGCAGTTTAGACAGACACCACTATTGGGAAGACTCCATCAGACCGAACTTTTCTTATGTGTTCCTTTCCTGTATGGTCATCCTCCCATCTCCACTCAGTCTCCATGTGACTTGCTCAGTTGTGACAGAATTCCCATTCTTGTCCCATACCCTCCCAGTCCATCTGGGTAGAATACAAGAGACCCCCAGAGGTAGCACGGCATGTTTGCTGTGTTTCTGTGCATGTGTCTCTTTCCATTCAGGAGTTTCTGTTCATCCGTCTTGGTTTTCCACATCCTTCACACGAGTCTCAGTCACGCTGTGCTACCCTGAGTAGAGGGGACGGGGTTAAACACAGAAGAGCATCTTTGTCTCTGAAGACTCACAGATGATAACCAATTGGAAGACTTCCAGTTTTTTAGTCTTAGGTGGCTTGGTTAAGATGAAGATCTTGGGAGATGTCAAAAATCAGGTTTATAAAATGAGCACAGGCAGGAAGGAGGGCAAGGATTATTACTGATACCAAAAATGGAGTGCTCCATGACAGCAAATTACAGGAATCACTTGGAACTAGTACCTGGCCTGACATGCTTAGGGGAGATGTCTATTATAGCTTACCCAGGACCCTTTTCCTGTCTGTGGCCAACCTTGGGTCTATCAAGGACTACTTACCCAAGAACAATGTTACTATGATATTAGCCTTGAATTGACACAATGTCTTAGTGACACTAAGAAGCATCTAGTTAATTATGGCAGTGGCAATTGGGGGCAGGGAACCTGGCAATGGCTTATAGGACAGCTAGGTATTTTCGCACAAAACTTTTCACATTACCTATCTCCCTCTATAGGAAGTCTTGACATCCAAGTTGTATTTGGTCCTCATGTTAAATGTCACCATGTTCCATCCCTTTTCCAGAGGCCCTCAGCTATGAGACACCATATCAAGGGGTTTTCCTGGACTTTGTCCTATGGCCAGACAAATACCACCTTTGATCCTAGGACGTGATACATCCCCTTTCCACATTCTGTATGTGTTTAGGGGTAATAATGGAGTTGGCTATGGCCAACTGTGGTTTCCAATCACCTCACTTGTCTCTGAAGCCTCCTTTGTTCCTAAAGTAGGTTAGGGGCATTCTGCTTCCTAGAAGTAGCCCTAAAAGAAATGAAGGCTTACCAAAGCTGATCGAGAAGCAGTATCACGTGCGGAACCATATGGACAGAAAACAATACTTGGTATTGACTGGATACAGGAGGTGGGGGGTGGATGGCAGGACGGAGGGAAGCTGGCAGGTTCAGTGTTCCTGTCTTGGCATAAGCACCTCTTCATCATCGTCTTCCTAGAGAGAAGGCCTGGTGCCAGGGGACCGGAGGCCTTCTTCATAAATAAAAGCAGGTGAAGTGAACGGTGTGTCCACATTTCAAGGTCGGGGAGCAGCCAAAATGGTGCGTTTTGTGCCTTTGTTCCTGGTGTGTATCTCGTTGCCTGCCTTTCAAGCCACAGAGCTTACAAAATGTGAGGGTCCCACGCCATTAAAGACATAGAGGGCTATCAAGGCATCACTTTGCTTGAATGTGAGTTTACACTACTTCCTTGCTTCCTCCCATTCCTACCTCTCCCTTCTCCTCCTCCCCTGTCTCCTCGTGGTCTCATAGCTCTTCTTGCTCTGTCTTGATCTCTTTTATTTAATTAGTTCTCCTGCCCTCCCTGTCTCCGATTGTCTGGCCTTTCTCACTTCACCAAGATACTCTGCACTTCAGCACTTTTAGAGATTGATTGAGAAGCCTTCCCCAACCCCTGCCTGGAAACTAGTGTCACAATTATGTTGCTCTGAGACATCTCTGAGAAAGTTCTTTCTTTTGTCTCCCTCAGGGGCCTGTGTTTTATTTCATACCAGTGGCTATGACACACAAGCTATTGTAAAAAACAATGACAGCACAGAGTACGGACTTTTCCAGATCAGTAATAGATTTTGGTGCAAGAGTAGCCAGTTTCCTGAGTCGGAGAACATCTGTGGCATCTCCTGCGATAGTGAGTATCCTCTTTTGCCATGCTCTTCTGTATCCCTACAGCCAGGCTCCGAGTCCTCTGAGGTGGTCTCCTTGTTGGTACCCAGCACGTCTCAGGTGTGCCGGGTACTATGTGACTTGATATAGCGGTGCTTAGTAAGAAACTGGTCACTGGTCGTGATCTGCGCACGCCCAGAGGGTTCCCCCTAAGGTTCAGGGAAGGGTAGTTTGAGACACTCGTGAGTCTTGAAGTCTCATCTGCTGTATTTTCAGGGTGTGATGAAGCTGATGATTTCTTGAGAGGTCCTAGGGAAGGGAATGACGTTCCCACTGAGGGGAGGCATTACTAGATTGGCCATTTCATATAGAAAGTCCCTAGGTCAAGCTTTCAGCTCAGAACCAGTCCCCCCTGATCCTGGGACTAGTGGAGCCAGTCCGCTGAGCTGTACTTCTTTTTTTTTTCCCTTTGGTTTGTTCGAGACAGGATTTCTCTGTGTAGCCCTGGCTGTCCTAGAACTCACTCTGTAGACCAGGCTGGCCTCAAACTCAGAAATCCGCCTGCCTCTGCCTCCCAAGGGCTGGGATTAAAGTGTGTGCCACCACTGCCCAGCTGAGCTGTACTTCTTCTTTGTCTCATTCCTTCCTGCACTCTGTTAGAGCTCCTGGATGATGACCTTGCAGATGACATAGCGTGCGCCAAGAAGATTCTGGCTATCAAAGGAATTGACAACTGGTAAGTCATTGCCTTTGCTCTGCCCCAAGAGCGTTAGCACTTCCTTCTCCAGACCTTTTAATCTTGGATGGGGTCTCCAAAACAAAACACATCGAGAGTCCCAAAGGTCTGTATTTAAAGTGCTCTTTGGTGTCACTCTTATGTGACAACTTTCCCAATATGACGTTCCCTGTTGAAAGACTAATGTCCAGAACTCTCTTCCCCTGGCCAGTTCTCAGTCTTAAAGCCCTTAGTATTATTCCACATCTTTCCTAATCTGAACTTTTTTTTTTTTTTTTTTTTGGTTTTTCGAGACAGGGTTTCTCTGTGTAGCCCTGGCTGTCCTGGAACTCACTCTGGAGACCAGGCTGGCCTCGAACTCAGAAATCCGCCTGCCTCTGCCTCCCAAGTGCTGGGATTAAAGGCGTGCGCCATCACCGCCCGGCTCCTAATCTGAACTTTTATTGATTTTATTATTATTATTTTGGTTTTGAGAGAGTTTTTGTGAGTGTGTGTGTGTGTGTAACCCTGGCTATCCTGAAACTTGCTCCATAGACCAGGCTGACCTCAAACTCACAGATCTGCTTACCTATGCCTCCCGAGTGCTCCCGAGATTAAAGTCACACACCACTAGTCCTATTAGTACTGTTGCTGTTATAGTGAGCCCCAGCTACTTAGAAGCCCTTGCTATCTCAGAATGTCTGTATTTCTTCTCTACAATCTTTCACCTCACCCTGAGGGTGAACCTCAATGGAGCTTTATGCTAGATACTGCCAACCACCAGCAAGAGGGGAGAAAGTGTGTGTGTGTGTGTGCCCGTGAGCAAAGTAAATGTTATACATGTATCAAAATATCATAATGGGATGGTTATTTGTCATTGTTAAGTTATATAGAAAGTTCCAGCCAGCCCATTCATTGTGTCTGCTTCTCCATGAGCAGGAAGGCCTACAAGCCCATGTGCTCTGAGAAGCTCGAACAGTGGCGCTGTGAGAAGCCGTGAGCTCTGGTCCTTGCCGCTCCTGCCCGGTGTTCGGGGACACCTCTTCCCTACGGCTACCTCAGTTTGGCTCTTTCTATCCCCGTGAAGATGATCTGTCTCTGAGCCTTGTACCCTGTAGTGACACCACCGGACTCTAGAGGACTTTTTTTTTTTGATGGGAGTGTGACTGGCACACTGGACTGCAAACCCTTGCTTAGTGACGGCAGCGAGGGTTTTGTTGGCGGACTCATGAAAGCAAGAGAGCCCTCTCCCGTTCCTGAATAAAGGGCCTGACTTGATGCGTCTGTCCGTGTGTTTTCTTTCTACAGGAAAGGGTGGAAATAGGAAGGGGCTCTGAGGCTCCAGGTCATAGCCACTCCACCCAATGCTGAAGGAGGAGAGTGAACTAACCACAGGAACAGCATTTTCTGTGTCAATTTATTGGTCATCCAGCAACCACAGGGATCCAAAACTGTTTAAAGGCATTCATCCTATGAAGTCCAGTAGGAGAGACAATGCAGACAGTTTGTAATACAGGGGGTGCTGTTACAAGACTAATGAGAGATTAGAAATATGGCACATACTTAGTTCTTTAAATGACTCATGTGCACTGGTGTTTACCTGTGTGTGTATCTGTGTGAGGGCATCAGGTGCCCTGGAACTGGACAGGTGTGATCTGCTATGTGGTTGCTGGGAATCGAACCTGGGTCCTCTGAAAGACCAGCTAGTGTTCTAAACCACTGAGCCATCTCTCTAGCCCAGCCATGCCTATTCTGAAGAGGAGAGATAATTTGCATTTGAGGAAAACGGAAAACATTCAAGATCAAGAAAGCATTCAGGGGCAGGGAATTAGCTTAGTGGATAAAGGGCTACCCGAGCAAGTATGAGGACCCGGGTTCAACCTGTAGCACTTATATAAAAAGCTGGGCATGGTGGTGTGCGCTTTCGGTTTCAGTTCTGGGGAGGTGGACAAAGGAGGATCCCTGGGGTTTGATGGCCAGTCAGTCTAGCCTAATCTGTGAGTCCCAGGTCCTAGTTCAGAGACTTTGTCTCAAAAAACAATGAAGTTGGCTCCCGAGAAACGAAACCCCAGGCTAACCCCTGGCTTTCACACTCACATGTACAATGTGTACCTGATACAAACATACATGTACCTATACCTCAGCCCCCACAGAGGATGACAGTGGTGAATTTCTTCCCTTAGCATCTCACTATATAGCTCGGTCCTGAACTTCCATTCATTATCCTCCAGCCTCAGCCTCCAGCACACTGGGATTACAGGCGTGCGAGGCCACACTCAGACGGTCAGGGGTGGGATTTGACTGGATTTGGAAGTATAGGTGGGGTTTTGACAGGATGTGGGGTGGTGACAGTATAACAGAATAGTTATGAGTCAACAGATGATTGAGGGAGCTGAGAAATTTCTTTGTTTTTTCAAGATGAGCTGTGACAAGACCTCTTCTCTGGAAATCACATATATACAGGATATTTTAAAGTTATCAATTCTTAAGAATTTATTCACTTATGGCTTTTTGATTTGATCTCTCTGTACCACGTGTCTTGAACCTTGCTTGCAAAACTTTCCTTATTTTGATTGTAGGATGTGGCATGGACCAGATCCAGGCTTTGCCATTTTATGTCACTCATTGCAGGTCTGAGTGTGAGCTGCTCACCTCTGTCCCATGTGTGTGACCTACTTTATCTTAAGAAGCTTTGGGTTAGGTGGTTTCCTGAGATTTCCTGTTTCAGAGCTGCAAACCTGTAATTCGATTTGCTACATTTTGAATTAGCCGGAATGAAACCTTGTCTTCTACCCTCCAAAGATCTCCACTGTATTAGTTACATTTTAAAATAGACGTGACAACATTTCAGATAAAGCTTAGGGGGTGATGGGTTTAAATGGCTCTTGGTTTGAGGGTGCAGTTCACTGTGGAAGGGAAGCCTTGGTAGCAGGACTGTAGAGAAAGCTGGCCACACTGTGTGCAGTTAGGAAGTCAGGAGAGCTGAATGCTGGACTTAATTCATTTTCTCTTTTTTATTCAGTCTGGAACTCTAGCTCATGGGATGCTGCTGCCCACATTCAAGGCATGGTCTTTCCTCTCTATCTAAACATTTTGGGAACATCCTCATAGACACCCAGAGATGTGTGTTTCCATGGCAATTCTAAACCCAGTCAAGAGACAATGGAAGTTATTGCACTGCCCCAATACCCTTGGGGCTTCAGACAGGTCATGTTTCTCTTGTCTTAGCAGTCTAAATGAAGCTCCTATGCGTGGGAAATCTATAGGCACAAATGAGGTGTGTGTGTGTGTGTGTGTAGATCTGCCTTGTATCTATGAAAACACTCCCAGGAAATAACTGGTATCCGTCATTACTCTGTGGTGTAAATTTAAACACACTGTGATGTCTCTCCTGTGACACTGCCTGTTTTCTTTCCCATCCTAGTCATGGTACAAAGGCTTCTCCAAGTCCTCAGGGTTTATCCATGCCCCGAGTGTGGGTGCGTGTGAAAGGGCAGAGTTGGAGGCTCGTTCTGCTCCCCTGAACTTGCATGTTTTACACTTGCCATAGCTGCAGCTTCAGACGGCCTCATGGTTGAAAAATATAAGGAACCAGCTCCGCCAAATGGCTAGAAGAAGAAATACCACCAAAGCTGAGCTGCACTGATGAGCGGCATGGTTTAGGCCGTGTTGGCTGCCTTTACATTATTACACGCCTGCGCGCGCGCGCACACACACACACACACACACACACACACACACACACATCCCTCATTTGTGTCTAGGAACTTCATTTAGGAGCTGATGACTACTAAGAGAAACATGACCTGTGGAATACTTGAGGCGGCCATCTCATAAAGAGATGAGTTTATTAGCTCCATCGTCTTGGGAATTCAAAGCCCAAGATATGAGACTCTCACAGTATGGTTTCCATGAGGATGGTGAAGAACAGTGGGCCCCTGCAGGAGTGCATGTGGGATCAAGTGTGTGATGGTGGTTGGAGGTGCATAAGACACAATGTTACACATGGCAGATGGCTTTGCATAAGATACAGTGTTACAGATGGAGTGTGTCGAGATGTCGATCAGTGTAGTATCACTGCAGGACTGCACATGGGATCAATGATTACCCCCTCCAACGGAGGAATTGCACAAGGAAGACAGGAGAGACACAATCATACAACTTCGCTCTAGGTTGGGGGAGCAAGAACCAGCATGGGAGCCAGCATGGAATCAGTTTTTTTTTTTTTTTAAATCCAGTCATTTATTGCTACAGAAGGTTCTCATAAAATGCATGTATATCCCTGTTATGTATCAGTACTGTAGAGAAGTTTTAAGATGCATCTTCCTTCAGTTCAGTTTTTGTGTGGTAAATGGAAAACCACTTCGTGAGTAAGGCACACTGATAATGTTCTTTTGTACAGGTGACAGCAGAAGGTATTTAAGGTCAGCATTTGCTGCCTGCAGGCATGCACTTGTGCCTAGTCTGTTCTTCTTCCCCCCCCCCACTAGCTTTCGTGTTTTATTTATTCAACAATTAATATGGCATTTGCAGAATTATGAGTTGTCTTGTGAAAATAAATGTTACCTTTGCGATTCAGTCAAGCGCAATTAGTCTGACGACAGCTAGCACTAGCTAGCTCCTCTCCCCTTCCTTCTTCCAGGTGAAATGATGTCACATGCTGTCACCTCACATGGGATGATGAGAGAGATGCTTTCTTCCTCTCCTATGCATGTGTCCTACCACCAAGCCACTGTGCCTGCTTACAGCAGCAGACTTGACATAGGCAGTCCTCTTGGCCTCTAGAAAGAAGCAGATGGGAGCCTGCGGCTCTGTCTGGGAGGACTTCTTGTGAGCAGAATGTCCTGGAGGATGGCAGCTAGGCATTTGTTCTGCTTCTCCAACTCCTCTTTCCTCTAGGTCTGGAAGAGTTCTGAACCTCAGGCAGGAGGTTCAGGTGGGAGGCGGGAAGGCTTGAGGAAGACCTGTCGTAGAGTTTGCCGCGCTCTCAGTGAGGACTCAGGATAGTGCTCCACAGGACGGAGTGTCTCTCCTCTTCCGATTTCTCTTCTGGGATATTTTCTCTAACACAATTGTTGCGAAGGCAGTGTTCCTTTTCAGATGTTCTCTCCCTTCCCTTCCTCTCTCCATCATTCACTAATCTCTGCCATTTATCTGATATAACTATTGAGTAACTATATACTAGACCACAGGGACACAGAAGCTATTAGAGGTTCTGTCCTCAGGACACTTGAAATTAGTTTGGTCCAGCGCAACTTCTGGTCTGCTTACAAGATGGCTGCGACCAGTGGTGGCTTCCAACCTCGTGAGCGGCGTTTTTCAGTGCAGGAACAAGACTGGGACAACGCGCCGCCTAAGAGCCCCGCCTTGGGGCAGGAAGCAAGTGCGGAGGCCGCAGGCTCATTGTGGTGTTGGAAGGGGCCAGTCTGGAGACAGTCGAGGTAGGGAAAACTTACGAGCTACTCAACTGTGACAGGCACAAGTCCATGTTGTTGAAGAATGGACGGGACCCAGGGGAAGTCAGACCAGACATCACCCACCAGAGCCTGCTGATGCTTATGGACAGCCCCCTGAACCGAGCTGGCTTGCTGCAGGTCTATATCCACACACAGAAGAACGTGCTGATTGAAGTGAACCCCCAGACTCGAATTCCTAGAACCTTTGACCGATTTTGTGGCCTCATGGTTCAGCTTTTACACAAACTGAATGTCCGAGCAGCTGACGGCCCTCAGAAGCTTTTGAAGGTAATTAAGATCCAGTGTCCGACCACTTCCCAGTTGGCTGTATGAAAATTGGCACTTCCTTTTCTGTTGAGGACATCAGTGACATTCAAGAGTTGGTGGCCAGTAGTGACCCGGTTGTGTTCGTGGTGGGGGCCTTTGCCCATGGCAAGGTCAGTGTGGAGTACACAGAAAAGATGGTGTCTATCAGCAACTATCCACTCTCTGCTGCGCTTACCTGTGCTAAAGTTACCACAGCTTTTGAAGAAGTGTGGGGTGTCATTTGAGAACAGCAGCATTCTGACAGGACTCTTGGCGTTGTGTCTTTTTGGCTCCTAAGATGTGCTGGAAGACAATCTTCTGCACCAAGACGGCAGAGTGGGGAGCCAGCACTGTATACTGGGTTTTTGTTTTTCCTATAAAGAGTTTTATTTTGTGTTTTCAAAAAAAAAATTAGTTTGGTCCTCACCTTCCTCATCTCCTAGGAGCATACAGGAGAAGGGCATCTTCAGATGGATTCACTACTTCTTCTTTATTCATCCCTTAGGAGGTTTACAAGTAACTACTGTGGATTTGGTGAGCCCTGCTCTGAGTACTGCTTTTATGAATGAAGACAGGACTCTAGAGACACAGTTAATTTGTTTCTTTTTCACTTACTTGCAGGTTTAGATCTTGCAATGGATTTTTTTTAGGGTATGGTGGTAGGGGAGATGGAAACAAATGGGAATTGAGTCTTAGGCAAGGTGCTACTTACCCAGAACGTGGCACTATCCCCGCTGGTGGTCTGACAGGTGGATTCATAAAAAACCAATAGCTGTGGAAATGGCTAGTGAAGCTCTGAGGATTTCCTAATGTACTAAAGTGGGTCTTTTGGATGGCTCAGGTGTCACCTGCTCTATTCTAGAGGTTTCCTAATATCCTGCCACTAGGGGGCAGGGCAGTGGAGGAAGAGAAACTATTCTCTTGAGGCGACAGCGGGAGAGTCTGGCTACAAGGTCAGTCTGGACTTCCTGCTCAGCATCCTCCTCAGAGCCGCCTTGACCTCCTTGTTTTTCAGGCTGTAGATGAGTGGATTTAGCAGCGGGGTCACCACACTATACTGCAAAGACAACACTTGCTCCAAGGCTGAGCCGGATGCTGGAGTCATGTACCTTAGGAAGAATTACACAAGGGAGCGATGTGAACGCAGAAACTCAGGATGAGGATCTGGGCACCACTCGCAGCTGTGGTCCATCCCACTCCTGGGGAGTGCAGAGCTGGCACCTCAGGGTACCATCACCATGGCAACGGGCCAGCTCTCCAACACCAACTGTTTGCTAACTTCTCTTTATGGTCGGCTGGGTGTTAGTATTGAACCTCACTCCCACAGTCGTTATTTATCTCATTGGGAAGTCAGCCATTTCTGCCTTCACGTGCCTCCAAGCACGGGTGGATTCACAGAGAGGAGCTAGAACAAGTTTTAAGTACTAAGAGGTTCATGTTAGGATCGGACTAATTTGTTTCCACGGCACTTCCCACTCTTCCAAGCATCTCGACTTGTAGCCATGACAACAATACTACCCTTTCTCTATATTCACAACAATTCAGACACACTAGGTTCTCACTCAGTGATGACTCTTTCTTGCAAAACAACGTGTCTAGTTGACAATACTGCCATTGTTTCCCACATGCATGGCTCTGAGGATTACTCTCACAATCATAGTAAGTCGTCGTCTTCGTCGTCATCACCATCACCATCATTTGGGTATGAATGTTTGGCATATATGTACATGCACCATGTGAATGACTGGTACCCATAGAGGCCAGAAGAGAGTTCCTGCTCTCTTGGAACCGGAAATATAGTTGGTTGTGATCCACCATGTAGGTGCTGGGAACTGAACCTGGGTCCTCGGCAAGAGCATCGAGTGCTCCTAACCACTGAGCCATATCTTTGGTCTCAGCACATTATTTTTATAATGCCTGGTGGAATTTTTTAGTTTCATATTCCTTTGGCTTGAGAAGGAGCCCAAATTGGTGAATAAAGTGAGAGATGAAAATGGATTAAGCAGAACATGAGAGTTTAATTTAACATCTTGAGATTAAATCATTGGGCGTATCTAAGTGTTCCTCGGGTTATTTCCCAAAGAAACATTATGACTTTTTCAACGGCATTATCTTCACTGGGACAAATGTGACTTACCAAGAATGCTCCTTATGGACTCTGTGGACTTGATTTAAAAAGATATGCAGGGGCTGAGGAGATAGCTCAGTGGTTAAGAATCCTGCTGTGTTAATGGAGGACTGTATGTAGTTCAGTTTGGAGCACACATGTTAGACAGCTCATGGCCACATGTACCTCTAGCTTTAGAGGATTGGAAGCCCTCATGAAGTGTGTGCATGCACACACACATACACCCCCACACACATGCATGCATGCATGCACACTCACAGATACATACACACATGCATACACACATATATCCATACAACACACATACATACAGGCATACACAGATACACACAGATACATACCCAAATATACCCATACACACATATATACACATACACATACATACATACTCACAGACACTTAGACACACACATACGTGCACACTCACACATACACATACATACCCACAAACATACCCACATGTACACATGTATATACATATACACATACATATACACATAACACACATATACACACAAACATACACATACACACATGCATACAAACACAGACACATATACACACATAGGCACATTTACACACATACATATATACACACATACACACATATATACATATACATACATTATACACACACGGACACATGCAGTCTTTTTTTTTTTTTAAGGTTCTTCGAGACAGGGTTTCTCTGTGTAGCCCCGGCTGTCCTGGAACTCACTCTGTAGACCAGGCTGGGCTGGAACTCAGAAATCTGCCTGCCTCTGCCTCCCAAGTGCTGGGATTAAAGGCGTGCGCCACCACTGCCCGGCCACATGCAGTCTTAAAGGGATTATCTAGCTATAATTTTTAATCATCTATTTCTCTAATACTTCTGCAAAATAAGTAGAAGGAACCTTATTGCTGCTTTATGGTATCTGTGACATTTATCCTCAGACTTGAGTGAGCTCTGCCATACATCCAGCGTTACCTTATTGCTTCTCTCCAGACACAGCAAAGGGGACAAGCACTGGGCAGTGTATTCATGTCCAATTCAGGAGCAGTGGCACAGGCATTACTTTTCTGTCTCTTGGTAGGGAAAGCTCAATGGTTAGAGATGCTTATCCTTGAGACAGGGGAAGACCATGGGATATACTTAGCTGGGACCACAGCCGTCTTGTTTAGGGATTTCTGATGAATACTTCCTTCATTCTGTGAACTCAAACTGTCTACCTGATATTGAAGTTAATAATAGCTGTGGGAGTGAGATTACACACCAATATGGAGCCTGGCCACATCTGGAAGTTAGTGAACAGTTAGTGTCAAATAATCACGGTGTGGATGAACTTTGGTGACATCAACCCCTAGCAGGAAAGAGAGCTGTTGTCTCCTTTAAAGATGCTGGACTTCTCTTCTTTGTCTAGCACCACATAAAAATCTACCAAAGATTCTGAACTTTCTTTTGAGAACTCTCAAATCATAGACTAATAAAGTATAAAAATGTTTAGTCTTTGTCTAAGCTCCTTTCTAGAACAGACAATTCAGCCTTGGAAAAAATGGACTCCTTCCTTTTATTTTTGGAGAAAGGGTCTCACTGGGTTGCCCAGGCTTTAAACTTGTGATCTTCCTGGTGCTGGGGGTTATAGGCATATACCCCTATGCCTGGCTTACAGGATCTCTCTCTCTCTCTCTCTCTCTCTCTCTCTCTCTCTCTTTCTCTCTCTCCCTCCCTCCCTCCCTCCCCTCCCTCCCTCCCTCCCTCCTTCCCTTCCTCCCTCCCTCCCTCCCTGCCTCTCATCCTTCCTGTCTCTTTCCTTTCTCTCCCTCCCTCTTCCTTTTTTGAAGACCTCACAGCCAGTCCACCACAGAGCTGTCCAGGAACTCAAGCCTTTGGAGTTCCAGGACAGAATTTCAGGATGGTTCTTTCCTGCTGCATGGCAATGCTGGTCTGTAGGTCAAGGGCACTTATGAGTAGGAACTATCGTGTGACACACCTGAACACTCCTGAACCATAAAGGATGGTAACCACAAGGAAATGGGAAGAACATGTGGAGAAGATCTTGTTCCGACCTGTGGCTGAGTTGACGCCCAGGCTGTCTTGATGATACAGCTGTAGGATCCCAGCAGGAGGAGGAGTGACCCAAAACCTAAGATCACCAAGGTGGTCAGGATGGAGGCAATAGTAGTCTGAGGGTCAGAGCAGACCAACGAGAGCACCGGAGGAAGCTCACAGGCAAAATTGTGGATGAGGTTCGGGCCACAGAAGTTCTCCTGAGCTAGCAGGAGGCTGTTAACCAGCTGACACTCATTCCTATGGCCCCGGATATAGCCACCATCCCAGAACATACCTTTCCATTCATAGTGACCACATACAACAGCGGGTGGCACACAGCCTGGAACCGGTCATAGGCCATGGCGGAAAGGAGGCAGGCTTCCGTGGCCCCAGAAAATATGACCAGGGCGATCTGAATGAAACAACCAAGGAAGGATATGGTTTTCCACTCAGAAATAAGGTTCCTCAGCAACTTGGGCACAATGACTGAAGAGTAGAAAGCGTCCATGAAGGAGAGGTATCTCAGGAAGAAGTACATGGGCGTACGAAGGTGGGCGTCAGTGCTGGTCAGCCACAGCAGCAGCAGGTTCGCCACGAGGGTCAAGAGGTAAATCACCAAGAACAGTACAAAGAGCAGCACCTGACTCCGAGGGTTGCTGGTTAGACCCAGGAGCACAAACACAGTGACATTTCTAACTTCCATGAAGCAGTCAAGCTGAGGGAAGAGTACTGAAAAGATTGCTCAGCTGTGCTGTGCGCTGTGCACCGAGGATGCTGAATGGCGTGTCTGGGCTGACTCAGAGGCGGGGCAGAGGGGTGTTGCCCGGATGTGGCTTTCCTTCTGGGTCAGATCTTCAGCACTTTCTAGCTCAGGGCAGTGACCTCCTGGCCAAAGTGGAGGGTGTAGAAAGCATGTAGAGGAGACCTGGAAAGGCAGAGAAGGGGGAGGAGGGTGAGAAATCAGGAGAAAGAATGGGAGGAAGCTGAGGACAGACCTCAGGACACTGAGAAGGAGTCAAGTTCCCTCCGAAGGGAGTCAAGCTCTAGCTGCAGGAGGACTGACTGGCATGGTAAATCAGCAGCAAACACGTTTTGGCCGCTGGATGATAGACCATATGATGTCTGAATAATTGCTAGAAGCTCTGTTGATACATTATGAGGTACAAGCGCTCTCTGTGTCCTCATAGGTTTGTAAATCATCTGAAGTTTTCATTAAAAAAAAAAAAAAAAAAAAAATCAGCAGAGTAGGTCAGATGGCTTAGCTATAAAGGTACTTGCTACCAAGGTTGATGGTCTGAGTTCTGTTCCCAGGACCCACAGAGTGGGAGGAGAGCGCTGACCCCTACAAGTTGTCTTTTCAACTCCACATGCATGCAGTGGATACATGCACCACCTCAAATAAATGTAAGAAGTAAAATCTGAACAACTAGATGGTTTCCAAGGTCCATTCCATTTTAGACATTCTAAGAAAGACATGGTCTTTTTTTGGGTGCATTTACTCCTGAATAGAAATCCCTTATCCCCCTGAATGCTACTCTAAGCAGAAGTGGCACACAGTCTCACAGAAGCTAAATGAAGGAACCCATCAAAATAGAGGCAAAGGCCACGTGCACCAGTCCTTCCAAAGCCTTCTAGCTTCAGCGAATCTACAATGTGCTCGGTTTTCACTGCACTCTTAGGGTTCAACCTAAGACCCGAGATTCTCTGAATTGGATATGGATAAAGCCCTACCAAATTTAGACCACTCATCTTCTGAACATACAGATATCATCTGCCCCAAAAGAGGAGGGTAAATGGTAACTGGTAGAATGGACAGTTACAAGGTTTAGTTGAGACCAGAGGAAGGAAAAGAAGGTACCTCTCTCTCAAAAGATAGATAGAAGGTTCATAAGTGGGGATCTGATCTCTCTCTCTCTTCATGACTATCCCCTTCTGGGTTCCCTGACTGGGCAGCTTTCGGAGAAGATGGATGTGAATAAGAAGATTCAATCCTACCTGAATCTCAAGGCCAAAACTGGTGAGTTCTGGAGGAGGATGCACAGAGCACATCCTTTCCAACACTGCACAAAGCCACAGGTATGACTTGGTTTCTGTGGGCTTCCCTGGGCTCAGTCCTAGGGGAAGCAGGCAAGGGACTTCTGGGAACTAAGCTCTTTAAGTTTTGGTTATGAGCCTTACCCTTTAATGGCTGAGTTGTCTCTCTAGCTCACAAGAGACTTCTGAATAAGGATTCATCCCCATAGTCTTTATGTCCAAGGGAAGGGTAGTTTTCCAAAATTCCACTTACAAATAACAATGGCCAGAGGACTTGGAGTCATCTTTAGACCTTAGAGGATGAAGGAAGTCTCTAGAGAGACCTTTAAGCAGGTCCACTCTGATTCTGAATGGGTCTTCGTGGCTGACTCTTTCTTTGGGTTGTCTTGTTTTAGTGGGTTACATCATACAAGAGGGCCTGAGGTGGCCAGTATTTCAGTTTTAGTTCTATTATTATGTAAAAATATCACTGATATATGAGTAGGTTATAGGTATATTCATTATATATATGCACAAAATTCTGAAAACACACATGCACATGCAGAGACACACATGCACATGCACGCGCACACAGACACACACGCACACCCCTTTTTACCTCCAGTATCACCCAGCTCTGCTTTCATATCTACTGTGCTTTTAGGCTCCCTCCCCAGAAGAAGTGCATTATTACTAACTATAATGTCACTGTGTTATTCAGACATCTCCACGAATCTAAAAATGTTTAATTGACCAAAAAAAAAAAAAAACCTCTGAAAAGAGAAAAGTATTTTCAACTTAAACACTCCTTACCCTGAACACATTTGCAACTTAGCTTACTCAGATATGAAGTTTAAACAGTCCAAAGGTGGCCTCTTATTCTTGGATTACAGTTGCTGTGCACACGCTCGCTCTCACATTTATAACTATGACCTGCGGAGTTTATTTAGTGTTGCTCATGTGTACATGTGTTCGGGGCTGGTTGCTCGGGGTTGGCTCTCCGGTCGGGGGCTCGTCCCTGCAGCAGACTGGTTATTCCTCTCTCAGTGGTCACTCCTTGCTTGTGGTTCTTCATCCAAGGGCAGAGCCTGGATTCCCCATCCACAATGGCATGTCAACTGCTGTCACTTTTCAGGTTTTGTTTATGGTGGTCACATTGCTGAGATTTCATGGGTACAATTTCCCTGACATATAGAGACACTGTCTCCAGCAGATGCCCTGGGCCTCTGGCTCCTGTGACCCCTCCACCCCTTCTCCATAATGTCCCAGAGCCTTCAGTGTAGGGGTTGTGTTATAGAAGTGTCCATTGGTGTTGAGCACCCTATGCCCAGGGTTCTGTGGGTTTTGGTCATTTGTATATTTCTGTTGTGGCCCATATTCAAAAAGAAGCTTCATGAGTTTGGGAAGTGGGGGCAATGAGGAGGGGCTAGAAGGGGCAGAGGGAGTGAGAAATGATGTAAATACAGTATTCAAATGAAATTCTCAAATACAAGCTGGGCTTCCTGTGGTATATGCCTTTAATCCCAACACTTCGGAGGCAGAGACAGGCAGATCTCTGTGAATTTGAGGCTAGTCTGGTCTACATAGCAAGTTCTAGGATAGCCAGGACTACATAGAGAGATTCAGTTTTAGAAAATCATATGTGTCCGTATCTGTGACTGTGTCTGTGTTGTTCTGTCTCTGTCTATGTATGAGGGAAAAACTTCTGGTTTCTTTGGAAACTCAGTTGAGTCACGTGATGTTTTTCTAGAAGCTGTCTTGTGAGAGGATTACCCAAGTAGACACACGAGAGGGCATGTGATGTTTTGCTGGAGCTGACACTTGAAAGGGCATGTAATGTTTAGAAACAATATAAATATAACCCCACAGACAGTGAGAGGATGCTCTTGCATCGCTACGCCTTGCAAGGCTTCGCTGGTCTTTGCTGGTGTTCACTTCGTAGAGAGAAACGCCCCAGAGAGCTTCTTGTGGTATTGCAAGTGAGTCTTGCGGCGTTGGCTGACTTGTACTGATCGGTGGGAAGCTATATTGCAAACTACTGTCACAGTGGTTAACAAGCAAATGGAAAGCAGCACTTACTTGAAGAGATGGCTCAGAAGCGTGGGCATGGAGCTTTGGATCCCCAGAACCCAAGAAAAGCCCAGGTGGGCGTGGTACACAATGGGCGTGGTACTTTGTGGGCGTGGCTCTGGGTGGGTGTGGCACTGGATGGTCATGGGAGCCCCTGTAATCCTGGCAACTCAGAGCATATAATGTATTTTGATTGTATTCACCCTCTTTCTCCCCGTCCAGCTCCTCCTGGATTCCTTCCTCCATGTCCCTCTCCCAGCTTCATGTTCTCTTTTTAAACACAGCTCACGAGATCCAATCAGTGCTGTCCCTGTATGCGTGGGTGTGGGGCTGCTCACTGTTACATGGTCAACCCACTACGCTCTTAAGGAAAACGGACTCTTTTCCCACAGCTCGATTGTCATAACCTAGGGTTATGTTAATGTCGTCTAGAGTCCCTGGACAGCTTCAGGATGAGAACTGGTCATCAGAAAGACGCAATGTGTGACGAGAGGGTAGAGACTTTCATCCCTGAAGAAGTCTGGCGATGAGGCCTCACCCACTCTTCAGGCTCGACTGCCTACCAGAATTTGATGGGAAGACCCTGTTGCTGAAGACACTATACACTTTGGTACTAGGACTTAGAGAAATCCAGTTTGTTATACTGACCTGGAAGCTTCCTCCCTGAAGGCTGGCACTCATTGGTACCAGAAGATCCTACACAGGCTGCTGGGGGAGAAAGACATCAAGATGGAATGGCAGCACAGCTTTGATTTGATTTATCTGATGGCTAGTGAAGTTGGATATTTTTCATTTCTTCTTTTCTTTTCTTTTCTTTTCCTTTCTTTTCTTTTCTTTTTTTTTTTTTTGAGGCAGGGTTTCTCTGTGTAGCCCTGGCTGTCCTGGAACTCACTCTGTAGACCAGGCTGGCCTTGAACTCAGAAATCTGCCTGCCTCTGCCTCCCATATGATATTTTTCATTTCTATTGGCTATTCGTATTTCATCTTTTGGCACTGATCATTTCATTAGCTTATTTATTGATTGGGTTGTTTTTTGAGTTCTGTGTATATTCTAGATATTAATCCTCTGTCGAACATATAGCTATTAAAGATTTTTCTCCTATTTGTAGACTCCTTATTCAATTGGCCATTTCTGTACAGAAACCTTTTTATTGTAAGAGGTCTTACTTGTCAATTGTTGGCTTATTTTCTGAGTGACTGGAGTCTTTTTCAGAAAGTCTGTCTTTATATCTTGGAGTCCTAAAGTGTATTTTCCCACTATAAGTTTCAGACTGTGTGTGTGCCTGTGTTTGTGTGTTTATGTGTGTATACGTGTTCATGTGTGTGCTTGTGTATGTGTGTGCGTGTGTATGTGACTCTATGTATGTATGTGTGTCTCTTTGTGTGTATGTGTTTGTGCATGTGTGTATGTGTATGCATGTGAGTGTGTGTATGTCTCTGTGTGTATGTGACTATGCATGCACATATGTGTGTATGTGTGTATATGTGTTTGTGTGTGTGCATGTGTATGTGTATATGTGCCTCTGTCTGTGTATCTCTTTGTGTGTATGTGTGTATGTATATGTGCATATGTGTTTGTGTGTGTGCATGAGTATGTGTGTGTGTATGTGTGTGTATGAGCACATAACCCCCTGCCCCAGACAATCTTAAATGTCATTGCTCATTGTGTACCATTTGTCCTGTTTTTTTTTTTTTTTTTTTTTTCCAAGACAGGGTTTCTCTGTGTAGCCCAGGCTGTCCTGGAACTCACTCTGTAGACCAGGCTGGCCTTGAACTCAGAAATCTGCCTGTCTCTGCCTCCCCCTGTCTCTGCCTCCCAAGTGCTGGGATCAAAGGCGTGTGACACCACCGCCTGGCTGTCCTAGTTTTTTGAAAGGGGATTTCTCAGTAGGACCTGGGATTTACTATAAGTTGGGCTGATTGTACAGCGAGCCCCAGGGATCTACCTGTCATTGTCCCAGCACTTGGATTACATACTATCACGCTAGAACTTTTACATGGGTGTGGGTACCTGGGTCTCCATGCTTTACCAACCAAGCTATCTCTCCAGCCTGTGTCAGGTCCTACACTGAGGTCTTTATCCATTTGGAGTTTATTCTTATGGGGGGGGGGTCTAGCCTCATTCTTCTACACAGGGGTATCCAGTTTTCTCGGCATCATTTGCTGAAGAGGCTGTCTTCTATCCAATATACAGCCTTAGAATTTCTGTAAAGGATTAGATGGCTGCAGCTGTGGGGTCACATTCGGGGCTTCTATTATACTTCACGGATCTGTGTTTGTGCCAACACCATTCTGTGTTTTTTGTTGTTGTTGTTGTTTTTGTTTTTTGTTTTTCAAGACAGGGTTTCTCTGTGTAGCCCTGGCTGTCCTGGAACTCACTCTGTAGACCAGGCTGGCCTCGAACTCAGAAATTCGCCTGAGTTCTGAGAAATCTGCTCTGCCTCTCAAGTACTGGGATTAAAGGCGTGCACCACCACTGCCTGGACCGTTCTGTGTTCACTACTGTGGCTCTGCAGTTTATGTTTAAACCATGAATGCTGATTCCCCAAGCCTTATACTTTTCTGCTCAGGATTTCTTCAGATCCCTTGGTACTTTTGTGTTTCCACATTGATATTAAAAGAATTTTAAGGGAGTGTAATATATATAGAGAGAGCTAAGTAATACTAAGGGTGTTTGAAAAAGCCATGGGAAAACTTAAATAAGCTTATTTAAAATGATGTATATGTAAATATGACATACTGTATGTGTGTACACAAACATTTATACTGTTTAAATGGAATTATGCCACATGGGTGATAATGTTTATGAAAGAGCCATAGATTGTCTGTTCAAAACCCCAGTAGCCCACATGGAAAACCTCCCTTCTTTAAGTTGCTAGTAATTGTAGTGGATAAGGGTTCAAGGGACTCCCAGGACAATGAAGGCCACTGCCACTGACTCGGAGGTAAGACCTTATCGTTGAAGACACCACAGAAGTTTGGACAGAAGACTCGGAGGAACTGACCTGGAACTGTATGAGTGTGTGCTACCCATGACTGGAGAGATCATGAATTTTAGGGGAGGATTCCATCTGTCATTTTCTTAAACCAATATAATTTTGAAATACTTATCATTACATTTAGATACACGTACCTCTCATCCCTTACCAAAGAAACTTTTTTTTTTTTTTCAGCAGATAGAGAAAATTACAGAAATCCACTATGAGGAGCAGATGAAGGGATATGACCATGTCCATGTCCCAGGCCTATGAAAGGCTCAGAGAGAAGGCAAAGCCTTCTTCTGGCCCAAGTACAGACATTACGAATTATTGACCTTTAGCTAGAATTAGTGTGTGCAGAAACTATCAACCACAGCTCCTTTCTCCTGGCTGGTTACAGCTGAGACTGATCCTTGCAGAGGTATCCTATGGAGATTGGCTAAACCTTCCTTCCTGATTCAGATGTATAAAACAAACTCCTTAGGTTTCTAGGATGCTTCTGACACATCTCCATCAAAGTGCATGGCCCACCTGATCCCAGCTTTTCTGTAAGTGTGTGTCCTAGTTAGGGTTACTATTACTGTGATAAAAACATCATGACCAAAGAAACTTGGGGAGAAAGAGTTTATTTCACCTTATACTTCCAGATAACAGTCTATTAATGAGGGAAGTCAGGGCAGGAACTCAAACAGGGCAGCAGCAGATTCAGAGGCCATGGAGGGGTGCTACTTACTGGCTTGCTCAGCCTGCCATGGACCACCAGCCCAAGTATGGTACCACCCACAATGGGCTGGGTCTTCTCCATCAACTGCTAATTAAGAAAATGCCCTACAGCTGGATCTAATGGAGATATTTTCTCAATTAAGGTTCCCTCCTTTGAGATATCTCTAGCTCGTGTCAAGTTAACATAGAAGTAGACAGCACAGCAGACCCCTTGTCAACCTGACACACAGACACATCACTGTTAAGCCATAACCTTTCCTTTCTCGTTCTTCCCCATGGTCACACATTCCATCAACATTAACATGAATATTACAACATTTTAAAGTCCCACAGTCCTTAAAAATTTAAACACTTAAAAATTCATTATCTTTAAAATCCAAAGTTTCTAAACTATGGGCTCCTGTAAAATCAGAAATAAATACTTCATTTCTTGAAGAAAGGGAAGAAGCAGGACACAGTCACAACCTGAACAAAACAAGACTCTAAAAAGTGTAAGTAACTCAATGTCCAATCATCTGGGATCTTCTCAGACTCTTCTGGACTCCTCCAAGGGGTTCGCTTCTGCGGTTCTGTCCTCTGAAACACACACAGTTTGTTTCCTAGGCACCAGCTGGCCCTACTCCATTGCTGCTGCTGTTCTTGGTGGTCATCCCATGGTACTGGTATCTCCAATATGCTGGAGTCTTCTGGGCTGCACTTTCACCAATAGCCTCTCCTGGACTCTTCTCATGGTGCCTCAGTTTCTCTTTATGATCACTTCAGTCCTGGAGCTTCAACCGATACTGAGGCTACACCTTCACCAATGGTCTCTCCTAGACTCTCCCAATGCCAAGTCTCAGCTGCTCTCCATGACCCCTTCATGCCTTCAAAATCAGCAACACCTAGGTGATTCTTACACCATACCAAGTCCAGTATGAGCCTTGCCAGTGTGAGGTAAAACCGTGGCTACCTCTGGAATACAGCTTGTGAGTGCTCTCTGGTGTCACTTCCTGGAAGACTTCACCTCCATGATGCTGGTCTCTTCTTAATCACCACTAATTTCACAGCCCCAGCTGACTCAGCATCCACTGTCCCAGCACAGCAAAAGCTTCCCTTTAGTGGTTCTGCTCTCTTGTTAACCACAGCTGATTCTTCATCTCCAGTTGACCAGAGACCACAGAATCTTCACACAAATGTCCCTGTAGAGCCTTTCCTTCCCTCTGAAACTTCACAGGCAGGCCTCCATTGTCTGCACTGCTCTCAGCGGCCTCATCTTCCAAGTTCCCACAGAACCACTCACTGAGCGCTCAACACTCAACGGCTTTTCTAGCCCAAGGTTCCAAAGTCCTTCTACAGTCCTCCCTGAAGCAAAATGGTCAGGTCTGTCACAGCAATACCCCTTCTGTCCTAGTTACGGTTACTGTTGCTCCGATGAAACACCATGACCGAACTTGGGGAGAAAGGGCCTATTACAGCTTGTATTTCCAGGTAACAGTCCATTACCAAAGGAAGTCAGGGCAGGAGCTCAAACAGGGCAGGATCTTGGAGGCGGGAGCTGACGCAGAGGCTGTGGAGGGGTACTATTTATTGACTTGATCCTCATGGCTTGCTCAGCCTGCAAGTATAGCACCCAGGACCACCAGCCTAGGGATGACATCATCTCCAATAGGTTGGGCCCTCTCACACCAATCACTGATTAAGAAAATACCTTACAGCTGTAGGTAATGGAGACGTTTCTCAATTGAGGTGCCCTCCTTTCCAGATAACTCTAACTTGGGTTAAGTTGACCCAAAACTAGTCAGCACAGTGTGTCTGTGTGTCTTTGGTTTCTACATTTCCCTGTCACCCAGTAAAGTCAGTCCCTAAGCCATGCAGATCACAGAAATCCAAACTGGACAGAATGGAGTGGCCAGCTCTAAATAATGCATCTACAGCGTAACCCCTACACCCTAGGCTCAGAGAGCATGGGGGAAGAGGGAGAGGAAAGGTTGTAAGAGCCAGCGGACCTGGACGCCTGCTGTGAAGTAGGGTGTTCTGGATATGACTGGGATGCTGCAGTCACAAGATCCCAACAATATTGTCACCTAAACCAGATCTGCATAATTATTGACACCAGTTAACACATTAACGCTGTAGGGGCAATGTCCTAAGGTCCCACACTTAGAGCAATAGCTATAAGCAGTCAATGTCCGCTGAGGAGGGAGAATCAGTTTTCTCCAGAGATGAGACCCCTGGTAAGTGGTCAGCCCTAAACACATCAACACACGAGTAACACTAAATGGAGCTGTATGTTTTATAACGCTTGTGCACATACATGCACATGCATGCACACACACATACACATATACACACATGCACACACATGGATACATACACCCATGCAACACACACATACACACATGTACACACATGCACACACATATGTGCACACACATGATGGAAGTCAGGGCAGGGGCTCAAACAGGGCAGGATCTCGGAGGCAGGAGCTGACGCAGAGGCCATGAGGGTGCTACTTACTGACTCGATCCTCATGGCTTGCTCTGCCTGCTTCTGTATAGCACACAGGAACACCCTCCCCCCCCAACAATAGTAACTATAGATGACAAGGTCATGAAATTTAGATTGGGGACATGGGAGGAGTTGGAGGGAGGAGAGGAGAGATGGAAATGATAAAAATTCAATATCAAATTCTTAAAAAAATTAAATTAAAAAATACACGAAGCGCTGGGCAGTGGTGGCGCACGCCTTTAATCCCAGCACTTGGGAGGCAGAGGCAGGTGGATTTCTGAGTTTGAGGCCAGCCTGGTCTACAGAGTGAGTTCCAGGACAGCCAGGACTACACAGAGAAACCCTGTCTCGAAAAATCAAAAAATAAAATAAAATAAATAAAAATAAAAAATAAAAAAACAAAACAAAACACAAAGCTGGGGATGTTGAAGAAAGTTAGGAGAAAGTAAGGGTGAACATGATCAGAAAACACTGGATGAACTTCTTAAAAAAATAATAGAAATATTTTAAAAATAAGGTATCATTTTGGGGTAATAACTCTCAACTGTGTAACTTAGGAGGAAAGCTGTAGAAATGTTAGAGAACAAAACAAAGACAAGATAGGTCGTATATTATCTATCTAAACACAGTTTTACATACTCTTTCGTGGTTAGCCTAGTCAGGGAGAGAGGCGTTGGCCTCCCTTTACGTCAGTAGTCTAAAACGCTTGACCACATTGAGTCTTCCTGCCATTCCGGGCCTTTGCCGTCACTCCAAGTATCGCAGGCACTTCCCTAATGTCCTTTTCACAGCCGCCTTTACCTCCTGGTTCTTCAGGCTATAGATGAGGGGATTCAGCATGGGCGTGACTGCGCTGTACTGCAAGGAAGAGAGCAAATCGAGAGAAGAACCAGACGTGGGCATAAGATAACGAACCAAGCCCGACCCAAAAAACAAGACCACGGCTATGAGGTGAGAAGAGCAGGTGTTAAACGCCTTGCTTCTCCCCGTGGTGGATTTCATGCTCAGCACGGTGGATACAATGCGGGCGTACGAAAAGAAGATTGGGAGAAAGGTTCCCAGCCCATGCAGCAAGGTAGAGCAGATCAAGATGTCGACATTGATGGAGATATCAGAGCAAGACAGAGGAAAGAGAGAGGGCAGCTCACACGTGTAATGGTGTATGGTGTAGGCCTCGCAGAAGTCCAGGTTCACAGCCAAGAGCACAATGACTACTGAGCTGAGAGAGGCCACGCCCCATGAGAGCAGAACCAGCTTCAGACAGAGTTCGTTGGTCATTATCTGCCCGTAGAGCAGCGGGTGGCACACAGCAGCGTAGCGGTCATACGCCATCATGGACAGCAGAAAGGCTTCGGTTCCCGCTGTGATGAACACGAAGAAGACCTGAGCCAGGCAGCCCTCTACAGAGATGCTTTTCTTCTCAGACAGGAGGTCCTTCAGCAGCTTCGGGACCGTGACGGATGAGAAGCAGAGATCCAGGAACGACAGGTTGCTCAAGAAGAAGTACATGGGCGTGTGGAGGTGGGAGTCAGCCGTGATCACCAGTAGCATCATCAGGTTCCCCGTCACGGTGAGGGTGTAAATTCCCAGGAATAGCGCGAAAAGTAGAGCCTGGACCAGGGGGTCGTCAGAAAGCCCGGTGAGAACGAACTCCGTGATGACGCTGTGGTTGCTCCAGGCCATTTGTGGATGGCACGTCCTTGGGATAAAGTAGACAGAGCTGACATCTCTAATGATTGTGACCATGTCCTTTGGGGTCCCATCTAGTATGTCCCTCCATCTGCTTTGTCTGGACTCCGCCCAGGCATCTCAGAGCTGACCTTACCTGTATTTCTGTGGAAGTCTCAGATCCTGTTAGGTCGTCATTAATTTCAGGTCACAGTGTTCACAAGCTTCAAGGGATTTCTATGTGCTTCTCACTGGCATTTACAGGAGAAGCGAGTGTCTCTGCACCCTCCGCTTGCTCAGAGATTTAGCTTCTCCTGCACGCTTTACAGTTCAGAAATTTAAAGATGGGTAGCACCTTTTGCAGGTATTATACTCTGTCTCTGTCTCTCTGTCTGTCTCTGTCTCTCTCTGTATGTCTGTCTGTCTCTGTCTCTCTCTCTGTATGTCTGTCTGCCTCTGTCTCTCTGTCTCTCTCTCTCTCTCTGTAGTGTCTGTCTGCTTCTGTCTCTCTTTTGTTTTTAAAATCACTCAATAGCTCCTTACCAGAGTCAACTCTGTTAGGTACAGTGGGCACAGTGCCTGGGGTCATGATCTTTCAGTGGCCTGTGAAAATGTATTCCTACAAGATTAGAAGAAGATGGGTGTGGTGGTGAAGACTTAGATTTCAGCACTTTAGAAGCTAAGGCAGGAGGATTGCTATGAGTGCCAGGCCACTTTAGGCTAATCTCAGGTACAAAATAAAATGTTACCTCAAAAAACAAAAAAAAAATACAAAAAAAAAAAAAAAAACCCAAACAAAAACAAAACAAAACAAGCAAACAAACAAAAAACACAACCAAAACCAAAAAATATGGGTATAATGAGACTAATTTTAGTTATCTTTATGACAATGTAATCATAAAATATAAATTAAGTTTTTATGCAAAAGCAGCTGGTGCGTAGGGAAGTCCTAGTGACCTGGTAGAAAGCACACTTCACTTGAGAAGAGCCTCACCCAGAATACTTCTCAGTCAGTGTCTCAGCTGGTGTCAAAGATAATCTGAATCTGTCTGACTAGCTAGGAACTTCTTAGCCCTAGGAAACAGAGCCCCCACCTCCTATTTCTCCTGTGAGAATTTTGATACTTGAGGATATTTTTGTCACGTCAGTGTGGCAATATGTAAAAGAACAATAAATTAACGGCACAATTTTCCTTTGGTTGTCAACTCAATGTCTAGCTTGGATCACAGTGACAAGCTACAATTTCTTACTGTGATATGCATCCACCTTTAATCTTTCAGCCATTTTGCTTATTTTTGATGTGAAAAAGATTTGCTTCTTTCTCTGTCATTGTTTGCATTTTCTACCACTTTAAATATATCCTCCTTTTAATTTTACGAATCTAAACTTCCACGGGTTTCCCAATGTCACCTACAAAATTATTTAAAAAAAAAAAAAAAAAAAAAAAAAAAAAAAAAAGCCTGTCTCGGCGATTTCCTTCTTCAGCTCACAATTTCTCTCGCTTTAGTCTTAGCCTGAATTGTGTTTTCCCCTCATTGTGGCAAACACGTATTTTAGTTTCCATCTCTAGACTGTGATACAGATCACAATGTAACAATGGTTTCAAAACGTTACGTTCTTTCGACACCCACAAGCACTCGCTCTGAGCCTGTTTAAGACCAGACCTCTCCTGCTGCTCTGGAAACCCCTCTGTGTGTCCTGACAGCACTGACGCCCAGCAGAAGTCTTGCTAGTTTTGTCTAAGCTCCTGAATGTTAAGGATGCCCTTGTCAACAGAGTGCATCCTGCAAACCCCTCCGATGCCCTCCGATGCCCTCCGTTTTGGAGAGGCTTCAAACAGTTCTGCCGTTAGCTCAGAGTACTGCTTGCCTTCCTGTTCTTGATATTATTCTTTTATCATCTGTCATATCGCCATAAAACTTTTATTATTTTCTCTTAAACATTTCTTACATAAACTCTGTGTCCATGAGGGCCAAGAGCACATTGCTCATGGTAATGGCAATACTAAAAAGAATCCAAACAGCTTATGGACCGTGTAAATAAGTCATCGCCCTGGGTAGGCTCCTGCTCACTTGCCCCTTGTAACCTAATTTGCCAATATTCCATTTCTGCTTGGTTTCTGTAATCAGTTTCTAGGGTAGGCTTCTGCATTAAAAAAAAAAAAAAAAAGTTTTGTTTTGTTTATTCAGGCATCTGTGATTGCGACATTTACATCCTTTGCCTGGAATCTTTAAACAGGCGACAACTCATCAAGGGAAGCGTACGTCTGATATATTAACAATTCTACCAGCCCAAGCTCACCCATGTGCCTGAGCAAACACCTACCTCTGTGTTCGGGGAGGATGGGAACTCGGAGCCAATGATGGGGAAACACAGGCAGCTGGAGAAGCTACTTTTGAGGATTCTGTAGAGATGAAGTAGTAAACTCCACTGAGAGCAAATACTTTGAAATTTACATAATCTAGTCAAGTGGGAGACATTTTCTGCAAAGATGGGGATATTTCAAGGTGTCCGCATATATAGCTATTCTGAGAATCTTTTCTGTTCTGTTTCTTTTTAAAAGGGGCCTCAGCGTAGGATAGGAACATCAGGCTCTTGTGTGAAGAATGCTGGGCTGTCCCCAGAGGACCTTTCCCCGTTCGTCTCTGTATCTACATTTGGTGAGATCGAAGCTACTTCTCTCCTTTGACTTTCAAGTTATTACAAGGATGTGTGACAAAAAGTGGCTTTCTCACACTCGCTGCTTTTAGACATTATTGGAATAAAGATGCGAGCGAGGGCTAGGTGTGGGAGGTGAGCCACGAGAAGGTGGAGAGAGCGTCCTGGGAGAGGAGGGCTAACATTGGGGCTGTGAGGATGTGGAGAATTAGCATGGTGGTGGACAGCAGCGTTGGCAGCAGGAAGGTTTATTTTCTGAATTGTCTTCTTCTGCACTATTCTACACTCACACTATTTGTGGTGTGCCTGTGGTGAGCGTATTTGAGGGTGGTTTCAGTAACAGCAAAGGTTAAGTGTAGTTTCCCTACTTGGTGTTGGGGCGAGCTGGGACGTGTGTGGCTCCAACAGTTCAGCATCTATTTCTTACATTGACTGCTATGTGGGCGCCTGCTTTCTTTCATCTTTGTACACTCTGGAGTGAAAGGGTTTATTTCCAGTCCTCAGTAGGCAGGAGAGGGTAAATAAAGATCTTTCTGATAAGGAATTTAAGGCAGTGGGTATAAATAGACATTTAGGAAACCCAGGGGCATTTGGGTCCCATGCTGAGGAGATGGTCTGCCAGGGGTCTGGCAGTGCTCGTCTGTAGCTTAGGTATGAAGGATGCTCGGAGGGGGATCAGGATGAAACGAATGAATTATAAAGTCATAACAGAGGGGTGCACAAAAGGGGGACAGTTGACAGCAGAATTAAAATGCACAGAAAACACAAGGCACAGGGAGATCAGAGATTGTCCCCTTACCGTTCTCTTGGCTTCTCTTGGAGGAAGTAGCTGCATGTATTCTGTCTTTCTTATCATGATAGACATTTTTCACGGGGAAAAATAATTTCTATGATGTAATCCCAGCCACAGGAGTCTGACTCTGTATAAAAGACAGGCTTTCTCTTTGATGTCAATCAACAGAAGATGCTGCGGAGCCGCTTGTATCTGGAACAATAGGCATGCATCACTTTCAAACCTTCTCCAGTGGTGCTGGGTGCTCCACCTGACTTCATCTGTGACTTTGAATATTCTTGGAGAAGTACTATTTAAGGAAAAAAAAAAATCCCCTAACAGAACCAATGAGAAGGCTCTCTGTGCTTAGGCAGGTACCCGAGGGAAGCTGAACCAGAGGCAGGTTCCCTGAAGTCTCAGCCCAAAGCTGAGCTTGGCTTCCAGTTTCCTGAGAAGTTGAGTTTGGAGGCACAGGGGACAACCTGCAGGACAATACTTGAACCTATGAGCTAAGACAATTATTTAAAGTCTAGAAGTCAAGTCTTATTAGATGGGAGTGGGGGTGGGGTGGGGGTGGGCTGGAGAAAGGGAAGAAAAGGAAAAGACAGCCTGGGGTCAGAATGCCCAATGGTCATCAAGGGCTCGGAGCTGTGGCAGGTTACAGACCCCATATCATTTTCTAGTGCACACTGAGTTTGCTGTACTATTTACTTACTTATTTTTGAATAAGAGTCTCAAGTATTCCAGGATGGCCTTGAACGCACTATGTTCAAGGGTGACTTTGAACATTGGGATTATAGGCGTGTGGTGCTGTGCAGGGTTTTCTGTGGTGCAGGAGACAGCGGCCAGGGATTTGTTGAATGTTAGGCATGCACTGTACAGCTGAACCTTAGCCCCAAATTTTCTTTATTTCTCTGTCCTGAAAAAGTTACTGAGCCTTGAATTTCATTTCAAATATATGATGCATTTTTTAAAAACGTCACCCAGAATTCATATTTTTAAAATGTAGATTTATTTTGAATTTCTACTTTATGGGTACAGGTGTTTTGCCTGAATCTGTGCACTAATTTCATGTTTGGTGCCCAAGGAGCCCAGAAGAGAGTGTTGGATCTGAGGCTACTGTCTTGTGGGTGCTGGAAACTAAACCCAGGTTCATGGGAAGAACAGCCAGTTCGCTAACCACTGAGCATCTCTCCAGGTCCACACGGAAAGTATTTGTAACAGTCTGTCAAGCAGGAATAGTTCTTGCATAAAAGCATCCTTGGGTTAAGAGGTATCTAGGATAAACTTAGTACTATTCGATCAGGGAAGACTCGGTAGTATCTTAATCAAGTTAATACATAGGTAGCAAACACAGAGGCTGCATCATTCTGAACTCAAGTGGTGCAGAAGTCAGTCAAAAAACCGATTCTTTTTTTTTTTTTTGGTTTTTTGAGACAGGGTTTCTCTGTATAGCCGTGGCTGTCCTGGAACTCACTCTGTAGACCAGGCTGGCCTCAAACTCAGAAATCCACCTGCCTCTGCCTCCCAAATGCTGGGATTAAAGGCGTGGGCCACCACTGCCCGGCTAAAATGGATTCATTTACCTGTCCTTTCTTCACTGAGAATCAAGGACCAGGCACAACGAGAGACAGGATCCAGGACGAACAAATCATGGCCTTAAAATCATAAAGCTCTATTATGTGTAAATAAGCTTCATTTGTTTATTTATTTACTTATTTCTTCCTTTAAAGTTTACTCAATACAACACAATGTCCAGCTTCACTGAGGTGGCTGACCATGTTCACAACCAAAGCCGCCTCTAAACTGGAATTCAGTTGTTGGGTCAGTCCCAGCCTCAGCTTTCCTGTCAGCTCCAGGGGCACAGCACTCCTTCTGTAGTGTCTCTGTCTGCCTCCCCTCTTGGGAATCTTGCAGGCTGCTCCCCCTCTGGACCTTTGGACAGTGGCCTGCCAATCTCTGGCCGGCTGCCATGAAGGGTGGCAGGCATGATTTCCTGAGGTAGGTGCAGATAATCTTGGAGATATTGGATGCCCTCATTTGTAAGGTTCAAATAGACATGTCTCCAGGCAAACTGCTCCTTCATGTAGCCTGGAGACTTGAGAGACTGCGTGGCCTCCATTACATGAAGGTTAGGCACGTTCTTGTCTGTCAGCTCTGGGGTGTTTGGTCATGTGGGCATCTTTCTAGGCAACCATCACACCTTCCTTAAAAAGTTCATAGATGGCGATCCAGTTCTTAGGCATCAGCATCACGGCAGCTCTGAGATGGAGATTGGAAAGAAATTTACTTTATTTATTTATTTTGGTTTTTTCGAGACAGGGTTTCTCTGTATAGCCCTGGCTGTCCTGGAACTCAACTCTGTAGACCAGGCTGGCCTTGAACTCAGAAATCCACCTGCCTCTGCCTCCCAAGTGCTGGGATTAAAGGTGTGCGCCACCACTGCCTGGCTTTTTTATTTATTTATTTATTTTATGTCATTGGGTATCCAATTTACAGACTCGTACTTTCTGGACAACCACTTTACTACTGAGCTAACACCCTGGTCCCAGTGTTGTCTTCAACTGTCAATCTTCAAATTCGAAGTTAAATCTAGTCTTTGCACTGTTGGCTTTTTAGAAAAGAAACATCTCAGTTCTAGGAAGCAAGCTGGTAATAAAGGCATATAAATACATATAAAATATAAATACATATAAATATAAATTACATGTGATATAATTCTGGCAGCATTTATAATATGCTACTCTTGACTGGTGTGCTGGTTAGTTTTATGTCAAGTTGACATATAAGAGTTGTCTGAGGCTGGACGGTGGTGGCGCACACCTTTAATCCGAGCACTTGGGAGGCAGAGGCAGGTGGATTTCTGAGTTCGAAGCCAGCCTGGTCTACAGAGTGAGTTCCAGGACAGCCCAGGCTGATAGCTATACAGAGGAACCCAGTCTCGAAAAACCAAAAAAAAAAAAAAAAAAAAAAAAAAGAGTTGTCTGAGGGGCTGGAGAGATGACTCAGGAGTTAAGAACACTAACTGCTCTTCCAGAGGTCCTGAGTCAATTTCCCGCAACCACATGGTGGCTCACAACCATCTGTAGTGGGATCCAATGATGCCTTCTGGTACATCTGAAGAGAGCAACTGTGCACTCATATAAATAAAATAAACGTTAAAAAAAAAAGGAGTCTTCTGAAAGGAGAAAATTCAATTGGGAAAATGTCTCCGTAAGATCTGCTGTAAGGCATTTTCTTAGTGATTTATTGGGAAGGGTTCATTGTGGGTGGGGCCACCTCTGGGCTGGTGGCCCTGGGTTCTTTAAGAGAGCAGGCTGATGCTTACGTAGCAGAGGATGGTCTTGTCGGGCATCAATGGGAGGAGGGGCCCTTGGTCCTGTGAAGCCTCAATGCCCCAGTGTAGGAGAATTTGATGGGGGGAGAGGGTGGGGGAACACCCTCATAGAAGCAGGGGAGGGGGAATGGGATAGGGGGTTTCTGGGGGCAGGGGAACTGGGAAAGAGGACAATCATTTAAAATGTAAATAAAGAAAATATAAAAAAGAAAGAAAGCAGACTGGACAATTCATGTGAAGTAAGCCCCCTCCTCATTTTTTCTTAACCTGCAGGTCTTTCCTTATGTGTCATAGTTTCCAATTTTGTGTTTTTATGGGATTTCTACATTTGCCAATGTGTGTGTATCTCACTATGTATCTTCTATTTCTTCTGTTTTTTCTTTGACTCTTTGTTTCTCTTTTTGTTTGTTTATTCGGTCCTATTCAGGTTTCTTTGTTTTTGTTTTATCTTATTTTATTTATTTTTCTTTTTTCTTTAGATGCCTGTCATTTTCTGGTGAGAGAGAGAGAGAGAGAGAGAGAGAGAGAGAGAGAGAGAGAGAGAGAGAGAGAATGCAAATTGGGTAGGTAGAAATGTTGGGAAGGATCTGGAATGAGTTGGGGGAAGACGGACCATAATCAGAATAGACTGTATGAACAAACCCCCTTTTCAATAAAAAAAAAAAAATCGGGGGAAAAAAAAACAGATAAAAAACATTTGGTTTGGTTAGAATGATGTCACTAGAGATTCTTGGCTTCTTCTCTCTTGCATTTTAATCTTTACTTTGAATGATCGATTTTTTTCACAAGAAGACCTGATTTTTTTAGTTAGGCTGCTCCTGTGGATTTCTGATTAGTGATGTTATATATGCACACAGCTGCCAAGCACTCATAATAGAAAACCTAAACATTTTAAATGCCGTATTCAGCACATCTCAGATGGTTTGGAGTCTCAATCTATTAAGTACATCTGAGGCACACAAACTTTGTAGTTACCTGCTTCAGACTCAAACCAGAAAACATGTACAGGAAGCTAGATGAAGCTTACTTCTAGAATTAGCTAATTAATTAGATTAATAATTAATAGTTAATAATGAATTAGAATTAATAATCTTATAGATTTTGAGATAATGTTTATTGTAAAATAAAGCAAATTCTAAGTTTTCTTTTCCCGTCTCTGCGTCTGAAATGACGACTCTGAGACTAATTATTTATTAATAAATGCTTTGGCTATAGTTTTGGCTCATTCTCTGACTAGCTTGTAACTTATTGAATCTATTCAAACTATTTTGTCTCCTACTTGATTAGTTACCTCTCCTCAGTCCTGACCTTCTTCCTTCCTGTTTCTCTCAGCTTCTCCCTCAAATCTCTCCGTATTGTTTCCTGACTTCAGCTACTTGCTGGTTTCTCCCGAGTTCCCAGGCGAGTCTCCCTTTTATTCTCTCACTATTTCCCAGAATCCTTTCTATTCCTACCATTGTTCCACCTCCTATTCCTGCCTCAGATCATTGGGCATCGGCTTTTTTATTGACGGGTGTTGCTTGTAAGAGATCCTCTCTACAATTTATACCTTAAGAAAAGCTTTGGAGAGTCAAATGAAAACCAAAGGATTGTGAGATTAGTGGCAATAGAATAGTCCCTTTTTTTTTTTCTCTGTCCCATACTATGTGGCTCTTCTGATATGAGACAGAGATTTTGGATTTTCCCTTAATAAACATGTGTGGATTTAGAGAGAGCCATGCTCCAACCCCAAAGCCAGCTTTTAATTTTTAATTGAATTGGGACAACATAAAGACCATTGTCACTTATGTCTATAGAGGGCAGCAGAGAAGAGCTGGAGGTGGGTGATATCACTTGGCTAATTTACTCTTTTTTCTTGGGATATTTTCTCTTGACGATCCGTCCTTTTTCTTCAGATGTTTCATTGTCCAGGGGTCTCCAGATTCCTTAGTTGGATGCTTTTATTCTCCTGGGAAGATAAAAGCAAAACCCTAAAAATTTAGAGTTAATAAAGAGCTATTTAATCTATCTCCGGGGCTCCTTATTACTCCTGTTTATTAAGCTTATCTTTTAAGTATGATTAGATCTTTCTATAATTGTTTGTCCTGTAGGATTGTGCGATATACCTGCAATATGCTTATGTTGTAATATACAAAAACTGTTCCATTTTTATTAAAGGCACATGCTAGAGCATTGTCAGTCTTAATTTGTGCAGGCATCCTCACAATAGCCATAACTTCTAAAAAATGTGTAATTACAGAATCAGCCTTCTCAGAACTTAAAGCAGTTGCCATTGTAATCCTGAATATATTATCTATGGTAGAATGCACATACTTTAATTTTCCAAACTCTGCAAAATTAAACACACCTATTTCTCAAATTTCATTCATTTGAGTACCTTTTGGGCTACTTCATGTAGGTAATGGAGTTTGGTTATGCAAAGATCAGGTAGGACATTTCTTTATAATTTCCTTGGCTTGTTGGCAAGTGATACAAAAATCCTTTTTCAAACCTTTGCTGTTAAACTGTAGACATTCTGAGGCTTCTAGCACATTCTATTAATAGCTGATCATTTCATTACTGTCTTGTGCTAGAGGTCCTGGTAGACCCATCTGGGATCTGATATGTGTTATAATACAATGGATGGTTTCTATTTCTGATTATTTGTTGTAGTTGAATAAATAGCAAAATTAATTCTGAAATCATCTGGAATAATCTCAGGTTTAAATATGTAAAACAACTCTTTCTCCATATTGAGAGTAAATTATCGAGAGGTTGAGGGAAATCTAATAATACCATAATAATGGCATACAGCTTTGATTTTTGAACTGAATCATAAGGGTTTTGAGCCACTTTATTTATTTTTCCTGACTTATAACCTGACTTTCCTGTTTTTGTTTTTTTTCATCAGTATAGAATATAGGGTGACCAGAAATTGGTGTCCCTTTTACTATACAAACACAGGGGAGTTCCATGGTTGGTAATTCTTTACTGTGTTGAACATTTAGCTGCTTCTGCACTATATGAGGAGAATCCAATTAGTTCTTTGTATAAACTGATGTCTTTGCTTTTGGGATATTTGCTGTTCATCTCTCCCAATTTTCTGCCCATAATGAGGCTATTTCAGCATTCGTGAAGGGTACCACAGTTTTTTGCTGTGTCTATTCCTGCTAATTGATGAAGTCTCATTTTCCCTTTCAGAATCAATACACAAACTTTTTCTGCATAGGTCTTTAATCTTTACTCTGTGTGCTACAAATATCCATTCTAAGATATTATTTTCTCTCTGTGTAAGAATTCCTGGGGAGAGTGAGTAGAGGGCAATATAACTAAAATACAATCCAGCTTTGGATCCAAAGAGTCCACATGTGCATCCTGTAATTTCTTCTCTACCGGAGCTAATTTTCTCTCAGTTTCAGTTGATAATTTTTTTTTTTGGTTTATTTAAATCCTTTTCACTCTGTAAGGTTTGAAATAAATTACTTAACTCTTGAGTAGTTAATACAATTAGGACCATAGCCAGTTAATACCTCCCAGCAATTTTTGAAAATCCTTAAGAGTTTGTAATAGATTTCTCCTGATTTGTACTTTCTGTGGTCATATTTTTCGTAAACCTATCTTATATCCTAGATAATTAACACAATCTCTCTTTGTATTTTTCAAGAAAAATTTGTAAATTCTCAGCAAGGCAAATTTTTCTTTTTCCCCTTCCTTCCTTCCTTCCTTCCTTCCTTCCTTCCTTCCTTCCTTCCTTCCTTCCTTCTTCTTTCTTTCTTCTTTCTTTCTTTCTTTCTTTCTTCTCTTCTTTTTGCTTTTTCGAGACAGGGTTTCTCTGTGTAAGCCTGGCTGTCCTGGAACTCACTCTGTAGACTAGGCTGTCCTCCTGCCTCTGCCTCCCAAGTGCTGGGATTAAAGGCATGCACCACCACTGCCCTGCCGGCAAATTTTTCTTTACTTCATCAAACATCTTTTTTCTTTTTCTTTCTTTCTTTCTTTCTTTCTTTCTTTTTTTTTTTTTTTTTTTTTTTTGTGAGACAGGGTTTCTCTGTATAGTCCTGGCTATCCTGGAACTCACTCAGTAGACCAGGCTGGCCTCGAACTCAAAACATTTTTTTTTTAAGCTATCTGCATCTGAATTAGCCAGTAAGATAGCATCCATATAACTGTGAAATTTAGATTGAGGATACTGTTTACGAATTGTATATAATGACTGTTCTACCAAATATTGGCACAAGGTAGGACTTTAATATTCTTTGTGGTAAGACTTTTCAACAATATCTCTTTATTGGACAACTATTATTATAAGTAGGTACTGAAAAATCAAACCTTTTGCTATCGTGCTCATGCAAAGGGATTGTGAAAGTACAATCTTTTAAATCAATTACTATCAGAGGCTATCACTTTGCATAAAGAAGTAATGAATTCCAGTTGTAAAGAGCCCATGGCTGAATCATCTTATTATGGTCCTTAAACTTTAACCTTCATTTATTTTATAACAAGACAGGATTTCCATGGTCTAGATTCGTCAAGTTTGAATTTAGCCTTTTGTACACTTTTAGTACTTCTATTTGATGTCAAAGGCCATTTTTTCCACCCACACAGGTTTGTCAGTTCACCATTTTAAAGACAGGGCATTGGTATCTTGAAAGACCAACACCTGTTGTCCTGCATATGAACGATCCGTATAGTCTGTGACTCTTCTTGATAATTCCTTTGAATATTTTTTCTCAGAAGCATTCTTTATCTTGTGGTTTGTTTCTGAGATTGGAGGAATGTTAATCTGTGTTTTCCATTGCTGCAACAAATCACATCCCATAAATTCATGGCTCTATTAAGCACAAATGGCTTTAATTTTCTATTTGTCCTTCTGTTACACCCAATCTCGCATTTTCTTTTACCTGAGAGGACATTCCAATCCTAGATGCTGAATATCTACCGCCTGAAGAGGCCGACTGGATGCCAATATTTGCTGAAATTACTGTTACATCAGCTCCTCATCTACTAAACCTACAATTTCAATGTCATTTATTTGTAGTTTTAGCTTTGGTCTCTGATTATTTATATCAGTTTGCCAAAATTTTTTGATTTATCTGCTAAAGTTTTTATGTCCTTGATGATATCCAGAGCTCTGTTGTTTTTAACAACAGGCATTAAACCTTTTAATTGCTCTGTGTATGAGTTTCTCTACTACTGACAGGGAACATTTGAATTAAATTTGATATTGGGGCCTGCAGGAGGCTCCTTAGAGTGTTTTCTGATGGAAAAGGTTAAACATGAGACCCAGTATCAGCCGTATTTCTAATCCATGCATTTATTGGTGCTGATTTTGCCATTAAGATTCCAATCACCCCTTTGCATTCTGAATTAGAATTTTCAAAAGCTAAATACTCAATTAATATTTATCTGATCCTGAATCTGATTTACAGCTGAAGTCAATATTTGCAAAAAAAAAAATTAAAAAAATCAGTGAAGGCTTCTTTTGGGCCTTGTATAATTTTAGTAAGTGACTCAGACCTCTTTTCAGATTCTTCAACCTTGTCCCAAGCATTTAAAGCTGCTAAATGACACAGGGCCGACTTCTGATCACCAAGCTGCCTGTGTAACTCAGCACATTGACCTCTGCCCAGCAACTGATCGTGGGAAATATTAATACCTCTAGCCATATTAAATTGTTCTATGGCCCTAGATTCCTCTTTCCACCATGTTCTACATTGTAACCAAGGACCAGCTTCCAATATTGCTGTTGCCAAATCCTTCTAGTCTTGCAAGATGATTCTGTCTGAGTTGCCCATGAATTTAGTATCTGCTTCACATAGGGTGAATGCATACCATACGAAACGCTTGCATCCTTAAATCTCCTCGAATCTAATATGTCTATAGTATCCATTTAATTTCTTTATAGCCTTGGGTGTGCCTATCATCTGGTGTAGTTTTGTGTAGTAACTGGATAAACTAAGCCTGTTTTTCTTTAACAACATTGGGCTGCTCCTCTTCGGTTTCTTCATGCAGTGGTGCAGCAGATTCTTGTCTGAATTCCTCTGTCTGTGTCTGAGTATTTTTCATTTTCATTTTTAAGTCTTTCTAAGGCTTATACTTTATCAATCTTTTTTTCATATTTGGCACAAAAGACTACTATGGCTATAAGGATAAAATATGAATTACCAGACTGATAGTAATTATAATCAACATTATGCCAATCTCAACCATGTCATTTATCTTTTCATTTTCTGCTTCTATTTTCCAGCCATCTAAAGTAGCACCTTGTATTATGGTAGTTCCTTCCTTAACTCAATCCTTGAAGACTTCCCAGGTGACTTACCAAATCTGATGGCTTCTCAGGTTTTCCACAGGTGGCGTGATTTCTTTGACCATGTGGTCTTTCCTCATGCTGATTTTACCAATGAAGACTCTGGAGCCAGATGCTGGCGTAAAAACCTGCTAGCTCAGAGAGGCAGAGAAAGCACCCAGCTGACCTTCCTCTATAGCCGATGTCCCAAAAATAAGCTCTAAGTGTCTATTTATCCTTCTGACTTCCTCCTACTCTTTATGTTTTATTTTCCTATGTTTACTCCTTTTCAACGGGTTTCTAGCTCTGCCTCTTGACCTATGGCCGACTTTATTTAATCCTGTTTACAATAACCAGAAAGTTCTTAGGTTAAAGACATGCCATAGAGGCTGAACCACACAGGTTTTTCCAGTAAATAACACAATCTCGAGTTCACAGTGTGATCAAATGTCCTGCAACACCATCTTTGCTTAGTACTGTAATGGCTTATTTTATACGTCAATTTGGTTAAGATTTAGTTGTTCTATTGAATGTCAGTTGGCCTGAATCTGTTTTATAAATATTGTTTAAAATTATGCTAATAGATTTTAATAAAAATCATATTTAATAAAATATGATTTGGTCTTATTGTGATTTTTATATCATAAAGCTTATGGCTTTATATTTTTTAGAGGTAAAGTTTTTAATTATTTCTTTTATTTTTGATATTATAATTACATTGCTCCCTGCTTCCCTTTCCTCTGACCAAACCCTCTCATCTATTTCCCCTTGTTTTCTTCCAAATTCATGGCTTTTAAATTACTTGTTACATGTACATATATACACATACATGCATATAGATTCTTAAATATAATCTGTTCAGTCTGTATAATGTTACTTGTATGTAATTTTTCAGGTCTGACCAGTTGGTATTGGATAACCAGTTGATGTGGTCTTCCCTAGGGAAGACTATTTTTCTGGCTCTCAGAATTCCTTAGTTGCCTGTAGTTCTTTGTGTGGAGTGGAGCCCCCATGGCCTCTCCCTCATCCATTTGTTTTCTGAAGGTAAATATTTTTATGAATAAAAGAATGACTTGAGTTTATATTAAACAGCTCAGGTTGAAATAATTTGTTAACTTTAATAATAATAAGAATTATAATATGAACATTTGACTCCTGATAAGAATCAGAACGAGGTCTGGAGACATGCATGGCTCAGCAGTTAAGTGTGCATAATGTTCTTGTAGAGAACCTGGATCCCATTCCAACACTCACATCAAGGGGCTCACGACCTCCCATAACTCCAGCTCCAGGGGACCTATGCAATATGGTCTCTATGGTACTGCATTCATGTTCTTATCCCCTACCCAACGCACACATACATACTCATAGTTAAAAGCAAGTGAAGAATATTTTAAAAAGAATTTATCAGGTGAATATATGACTATTTCATTTAACCTACCGATTTTAAGAGTCAAATCAGTAGTATATTCAACCTGGTCGTGGACTTCATGCCGATTAGTCATCTTTCAGTACACTTTTGGATTAAATGAATTCATATTTTATTTGGAATTACTATTTAATATAGCCATTTGAGAATATTGATTTTTTTCTTCAGATTTTGAACAATAATTACTCTATCCCTGAAATGTATAAGGCTCTTTATTATCCTATTCTAGAAAAATGTAAATAGCATTAAAGTTTAGTAACGGTAACATGAAAAATTAGCAATGTATCTGCTCTTTTGAATATTTTATTATTTTTACTTTACTTTATTATTTTATCTGTGAAAGGTCCTTATTGTGAAACTCAATCAGTGATGAACTCATGATCCTCCTGCCTCAGCTTCCTTTGAGCTGAGGTTATAGGTGAGTACCACCACACCCAGCTTCTTTGACCCCCATCTCCAATCTAACGGCTCATCAGTCTCTATCTGTCTCCATTTCCTTTCCTCTATCTCTTTGGAGACAGGGAGGCAGGGTCTTGCTGTGCATTCCACGCTAACTTCCAACCCGGAGTCCTCCTGCCTCAGTCTTTTAAGTGCCAAGAGCACAGGTTTGCACTACACCTGGCTAATGTTTTTTCTTTATCTCAGTGGTTTATAATTAGTTTCCCCATCTTTTTTCTTGAATATCATTGCTAATAATATGTCAAATTTTATAATTTAAAAAAAATAACTGGCACATAGATTTATTTTTAATACTTTGTTAATTTCACTTTTAATTATGTCTCTTGTTCTATCTTTTATTATATGTAGTTTGTTCTTTTTTGGTGTATGTATAAAGCGAACGTTCATCTGTGTATGGATATGTGTGCTTCTGTATATGTGTGCAAGGGGCCCAGAGTTCAGTTTGGGTGTAATTCTTTATGAGATATCTATCTTGTTTTTCTGAGGCAGGGTCTTCTCACTGTGATTTGGGACCCCTGACTGGTTAGATTGGACATTGAGCTTTAGTGGTCCACCTGTTTCTAATTCCCTAGAGCTAGGATTATAAGTGTGCATTGCTATGCCAAGCTTTTTATGTGGGTGCCAGGGATTGAACTCAGGTTTTTGTGCTTGTAAACATGTTACAGACAAAGCTATCTCCAACTATTCCCCTAACCTTTGAAATAGAGCCTCAAGCAGCCGAGAATGGCCTTGAACTTGCTACCTAGGTCTGTCTTGGCTTTGAGTTTATAATCCTCTTGTGCTCTTGAGGGGAGGGATAACAGGTGTGTACCATTGTGATGAGTGTGTGACGTGTTGGGGTTCAAGCCTAAGGCCTCATGAGTGCTAGGCAGGTACTTTACCAACTGAGCCACTTCCTGGGCTCAGGTTTTGCTATCTTTCCAAAGTTTGGATTTGAACATGTAGACATTTTAAGTTTTGTTTATTAATAGGTACTTAATGATACATTGTGTCTTTCCTGAAGACTTTGTTGTCGTGCTTCGTGGCTTTAGCATGCAGCATTCCTATGTCCACAATAGTCTACATGCGGTTTTGAGCTTTTGTTGACATAGGGATTTTATTCCTTTTTAGTAAAGTTGCCATTAGAAAATTCACTAAGTCTTCACGGTTAGATTCCTAGGAGGTGTGGCACTGGGAAGCAGGCTTTGATATTTCAAAAGTCCATACTATTCCCCCCCCCCCCTCCTCCTTTTTGGTGGGGACAAGAGAATTCTGAACCTAGACCTGTGTACTTACTAGTCAAGTATTCTACCACTGTACCATGTTCCCAACATCTGTCCGTCCACCTCTTTTGTGTTGCTGTCATATTATTCTACTCCGTGGAAAACTAACTTCACGTTCTCTTCCAGCTAACAGACTATATAGACTTTCCAAGTAAAAGTCCAAAATCAAGAAAAGCCCACCTTACCTTGGGATGATGAGATTAGATTTAGATGTTCAGGCAAGCCCCAGAAGAACGATCCCCCCCAAATTATTTGACACTAAATTGAAGGATGTATGATAAAAGAGTATAATTAGACAATTTTACATAACTTACTACCTAAAGCAAATACTTTCTCAGGGTTCTCTTCACAGCCGCCTTCACCTCCTTGTTCTTCAGGCTGTAGATGAGGGGATTCAGCATGGGCGTGACTGCGCTGTACTGCAAAGACAAGAGCAAGTCCAGGGAAGATCCAGAAGGGGGCATGAGATAGCAAAGAAAGCCGGACCCAAAGAACAAGGTCACCGCAGCGAGGTGGGAGGAGCAGGTGGAGAAGGCTTTGCTCCTCCCGGTGGTGGACCTGATGCTTAAGATAGCGGAGACAATACGGGCATAGGAGAAGAAGATAGGGATAAAGGTGCCCAGCCCGTGCAATAAGCTGGAGCAAAGCAGGACATCGACCGTAATGGAGATATCTGAACAGGACAGGGGGAAAAGGGCAGGCAGCTCACAGGTGTAATGGTGAATGGTTTGAGCCTCACAGAAGTCCAGGTTCACAGCCAGGAGCACGATGATGGTTGCGTTGAGAGAGGCCACGCCCCATGAGACTAACACAAGCCTTACACACAACTCATTTCTCATCACCTGGCCGTAGAGCAGGGGATGGCAGATGGCAGCATAGCGGTCATAAGCCATGACGGACAGCAGGCAGGCTTCAGTACCAGAAGAAAAAAACACCAAGAAGACCTGAGCCAGGCAGCCCTCTATTGAGATGGTTTTCTTTACAGACAGGAGGTCCTTCAGCAGCTTCGGGACTGTGACGGATGAGAAGCAGAGATCTACAAAGGACAGGTTGCTTAAGAAGAAGTACATGGGAGTGTGGAGGTGGGAGTCAGCCGTGATCACCATCATCATCATCAGGTTCCCCGTCATGGTGAGGGTGTAAATCCCCAGGAACAGCGCGAAAAGTAGAGCCTGGACCAGGGGGTCGTCAGAGAGCCCGGTGAGAACGAACTCCGTGATGACGCTGTGGTTGCTCCAGGCCATTTGTGATTATTTCCTTGGAATAAAGTAGAAAGCGGGGTGAGGTTTCCTATGCTTTTTCCCGTTATCTACTTTTTTTTTTTTATTTTTTTTTTTTTGAGACAGAGTTTCTCTGTATAGCCCTTGGCTGTCCTGGAACTCACTCTGTAGACCAGGCTGGCCTCGAACTCAGAAATCCTCCTGCCTCTGCCTCCCAAGTGCTGGGATTAAAGGCATGCGCCACCACCGCCCCTTTTCCCGTTATCTAGAGCATCATCTTGTCTGCTCCAACATTTCCTCCTGCCTCGTCTGAACCCGAGCAACCTCATGTGCGTACACCTTGGGATGAGTTTCAGCACTCTTTGCTCGTAGTTCAGAGAATTCCATTTCTGCTCCGCAGGGTTTACCAGACATACAATACGGTTCCTTGTACGTTGTAGTCTTCACTACGTGCTCTAGTGTAGCTCAGAGCTTCTCATTGTCGCCATGCCTAAAGAACACTGTACCACACAGGACAGTAGCTCTTCCAAACACCTCAACTCTCTCCTTCCCGGATCAGGAGAAGTCATAGATTCTTACTTACCAGCACATGAAATTTTGTTAACGTTAAAAAAAAAATGTTTCCAGAGAACTTTCTTAGTCTTGTTTGTTCTCATAACAATTCTAGGAAGTTTTTGAAGCCCGGAGAGTTATTTTTATTATACCCTTGTGAAATACGGCACTGAGTGTTGGAGCCAGGAAAAATATTCCATCCTTGTTTTTCTAATTCTTAGACTAGTGTTTAGGTGTGTTCCCCATGAATAAAGACCGATTTTCCTACCACAATATTCTAGAATTTCCCTCGCTCACCCTAGCTTAGTTTTCAGTCATTTCTGTCTCTCTTCTATTCCATTTTTTTTTTTGAAGCTTGAGGAACATTTTATTAGAATTTAAAAAGAAAAATTCTAGGACAGCAAGCTGTTTATCCCCACAGCTCCCTGGAGGAGGGAGATGGAGGACGGCAGCCATGCTGTTTTGAGTTAGGTATGGAGGGTAGCCACCCCGTGGACAAGCAGCCTCACACCAGAGAGGATAGTTTTAGAGAAGGTGGAAATCCCCCCCCCCCCCCCCCGCCCCGTGTTAAAGATTGCCTGGTCCCTGGCCAGTATCAGAAAGAAAAAGAAGAGAAGAGAGAGGATTAAATCACACCTTTCTGATTTAGGATTTTGAAAGGCGGGTGGATAGACTGACATTCGTTGTGGCTCTGGACTGACTGCAGAGAGGACAGGTTTGTTTTGTTTTTCCCTTCCCTGCCCTTCCCTGCCTTTCCCCTCCCTCCCTCTGTCCTTCCCTCCCTCCTTCCCTCCTTTGTTTCTTCCTTCCTTCCTTCCTTCCTTCCTTCCTTCCTTCCTTCCTTCCTTCCCTCTCTCTCTCCTTCCTTCCTTCCCTCTCTCCTTCCTTCCTTCCTTTCTTTCTCTCTCTCTCTCTTTCTTTCTTCTTCTCTCTTCTCTTTTTTCTTTCTTTCTTTCTTTCTTTCTTTCTTTCTTTTTCTTTTCTTTCTTTCTTTCTTTCTTTCTTTCTTTCTGGCAAGTTCTGAAAGTTCCCAAGCAGGATTTGAGCTCAGTATTTGTGCGAGGGTGTTTGAGCTCAGTATTTGTTCGAGGGTGCCCTTGATCTCTCGATTCTCACGCATTAATGCTGACTTAATGTTCACATGCCTGGACTCAGGTTTTCCTTTGAATAACAGGAAACTTTCTCTTACGGCTTGGCTCACGTTGTCCATTTCAATGTCCCTTTATATTCTAGTGATCCATATGCCTTTCAGTATCAACACATATCTTGTTATTTCTTCCTCAAACATAGTTTACATTCTGCTCCCATGAGCAGATCCATCAGCCAAAGCTAAAGAGCAGCTTAGATCCTGGTCAAGGTTACCTGTGGGCCACGTAGAAGGACATGCGCGTGAAACTTCAGCTGGAGATGATAGAGCTTGGACATTTGTAGTCACAACTTCCGATGACCCTGCATGAATACGTTTATGAGCATTGTTGAGAGCAAATGTTGTACTTACGAAATGTGAGGTGATATATTTGTTCTAGTGTTCTTAAGGATTTGGATATTCTAAAATTATTTGTGGGTAGAGCATACCTGAGGATTACTATTCTACTTTTAGTCACAAGGAGAAGCCGACACAGGGTCTTTGGGGAGCGTGAAGCCTCATAGAAGAGTAATGGAGCATTGCTGGAGTATTTTTTTCATATAGCATGTTTGGTATGGATGAAGGAATACATCTTTTTTTTTTTCATCATATGATTTTAGAAGCATCACAAAGAAAGGCTCCAACCCTCCTCCTCATCTTAAAGGGCACCTCAAACTGATCCCAGAGTTATTTTGTTTTATTGTAACTATGTTTGTGTGCATGTGTATATGTGTGTGCACATATGCGAGTGTGCATGTAAAGGTCAGAGGTCACTAAGGGATATCTTCTCTACTGTTCTCTGGTTTTTTTTGAGGCAGGGTCTGTCACTGGACCCTGAACTCTCTGATTCAGTCAGAATGGCTGGCAAGTAAGACTGAGTATCTTCCTGTCTCCATCTCTTTAGCGCTAGTTTTAGGGCATGCACCACTGCCCTGGGATTTTTAAATGGGTGCTTGGGGTCAAACATGGTCCCCATGTTCACACAGCAAGCACTTTACTGAAGTAGCCATTTCCCCAGCACCTTGATTCTAAGGATTTTTAAAATTTAAAATAAAATTTACCATATAATATATTTTGTCCAAGGTTTTTCCCTCCTGCATCTCCTCCCAGATCCTCTCCTCCCCACCTATCAGCATCCATGCCCTCTTTCTCACTCTCTCTAGAAAACAAGCAGGTAAATAAACAATCAAACCAGAATAAAATAAAACAAACAACAGAGAAACAAAAAGAAAGAAAAAGCATAAGAAGCACATATGTATGTATCCATATACACTCAAACCCACAAAAATGCTCTCTCTCTCAAACAAACCCATAAAAATGTGTGCACATACACCCTTTCTCTCAAACAAATCAATAAAAATGCAGACACACACATACAAACAAATCTAAAAAATACAGACACACAGACACTCAAACCCATAACATCACACACATAAACATCACACACACACACACACACACACACACACACACACACACACACACTTTCTCTCAAACAAATCCATAAAAACACAGACACACACACACACACACACACATACTTGTACAAAACCCTTAAAAACACACAATCAAAACCATAATAAATAAGCGAAAGATCAATAAGGTTTAAAAAAAAAATGCCCAAGCAGGGTATTATGAGAAAACATCTCCAAAGGAACCACCGAGTTCAGCTTGAGCTGGCTGTTGGGGAATCACCAGGTTGCCTAACGAGGGATGAACCAGCCCAGTTCGCATTCTAGGGATTTTATAACGACCATGTACAGTTTAGATTCTCCTAAATTCTCAATAACAAATTCTAAGCAGGCAGAAAGTCTCAGCTTCCACTCACTATTTTGAGTAAAAGATTTTAGCCTAATTTTATACTGACACTTAAGACTCGTGATAGATTTATACAAAGTGAGAGCTAAAGACTGATATTCAGTAACAGATGATTAAGAGTAAAAATTAGGAAAAGAAGATTTCAGAAGGGCCCTCAATAGTCTCTGGCCCATTGGTTGTTTGGAGATGGATTTGGAATAAGAAGGTGGGTGAAGTGTAGCAATATAACTTAGGGCATCTTTGCAGCTGGGAGCAAAATGTAGGATTTATTTAGGATGACGATATCTCCACCCATCGCCTGTGCTCATCGTACTATTCACACTGTCTCAGTGGTTAATATATCTACGGTGGTTTTAATCACAGAAAACCTTACTAACGGGTTGTGCACAAGCAGGGGGAGAAGCAGTCAGTAGTTTCTGATATTCTTTTTTGCATCCTAGAGGGGGGTTTCTGCAATCTTTTGGAGCCCTAAAGTATGGAGGGACTTAGGCAAAAGATTTAAGATCTCTCTTCCCTGTGTCATGCAGTGGGGGGAGGGAGACCTTTCTGAGAAGCCTTCTAAAGCATTTGGCACTGTGACATGCTTAGAAACAGACCCCAGGGGCTAACTGGGGGAAGGAGGGCCAGCCAAGGACTGAGATGTTTTCTCTCTGGCTACGGGAGGTAAGATGGACAAAGCAGGAGATTCAGTGTCTAGTGCTGTTGGGATGAATCAGGGATGGAGGAAAAGATGGTTAGCAAAATTAAAACTCAGTTATTATCTTTCAGAAAGAAAAATTAGGAGGGGCATCAGCTACCCGGCGTACATTACCATGCTTCTGGAATCTTCTGGAGGAGGAAGCTTCTTCACACTCTGGTTCTCCTATGAAAGTCAATTCACTCTACACAAAGTCTTCTGGGAGGGGGGGGAAGAGAGAGGAGGAGAAAAGGGAGAGGGAAAGAGAGGGAGGAGGGAGGGATGGAGGAGAGAGAGAGAGAAGAGGAGAGGAGAGAGCCTTGTCACAAGAGCATTGCTCTGGGAGAAGCAGTTATTTTCCTGCTGCCAGTAAGTGTTGGATTTAGAATGCCCTAGAAACACATGAAATACTACAACATTACGAGTGTTCTCCTGGAGCAGATAACCCTGGAGTGAACCCTAGAGTGGGGTCACTCTTCAGGTCAAAACACTAAGGAAAACTACTAAGGAGGCCAGTATTTCCTACAGGCACCCATGTCATTAGGACTTCATCACATGATCTCAGATCAAGGGAGCTGCCATCTCTCCGTGCTATTCTGAGTATTTATTCCCTTTGTGATGTTCTGAATGCTGTGATTTTAAGAATGCTAGTTGAGGAACTCTCTAGAAGAGCCAATCAGAAGGTCACCTGTGCTCATGTATCTGTAAGCTGTGTTTGGCACCCAGGGGATGCTGGGCCCATCTCCCTGAAGTCTCAGACTGAAGCCAATGTCTGGACTCACTAATTACACAGTTCCTCATTAGCCAGACAGGAAAGCAATGGGGAGAATAGGAGTATTTGAACTCTCTGAATTAAGACAACGATTTAAAGCCTGGAAGAGAACTGATGGGGATTAGAGAGGAAATAAGAAGGTATTTTTTTAAGGAAATTTATTCTCAATCAAGTTTATTTTCTTCCTGACCAAATGGGAACTGAAATGCTCTTTAGGGATATCAAAGTGAGCTGAGCTAAGACATACTACTGAGCTCTATGCTCTTTCCTTATGCAACAACCATCAGATAGACTTTCTTATTTATTTGATTATTATTATTATATTATTATTATCATTACTATTATCCATTTCCTCTTATTAAAAAAAAAGCATGTTAAACTCTATGAAAGTAAAACTTTCCCTGTTTTGTTTTAACATATCTGTAGTTTGGTTTACATAAGAAAAACCAAGTTAAGGTTATTGAAAAAAAAAAGGATGAATTCAAATTATACTTATCTATCTCTTTAACATGGGGCATTATTTTATCCTATCTATTTTAATAGCTATGATATTGTATCTCACTATGTGGTGGGTAAATGGTGCCTTCCCAACAGTACATTCAAGTCCTAATCCACAGAACTTGTAAAAGTTGTAGGAAATTTTATTAAATTAAACTAAAGATGTTGTGATGAGACCATCTTGGATTACCCTGTAAGCCCTAAATATAATGTCAGATGTTCTTACAAAGGAGTAGACTGAAAAGTTACTAGAAAGGGAAGAAGACCGTGTAGCCATGAAGGTAGAGAACAGAGAGATGTAACCAGTTATTAACAGTTACCAGAAGCTGCAGAGGCACAGAACATCCAGCACCTAGGGACCATCAGTGGGAGCAAAAGCTGCAGACACCGTGCTTTAGAGCCCCAGGACCATGAGAGAAACATTTACATTGTTTCAAGCAACTAACAGTCTGTTAATTTGTTATGGTAGCTCTAGAAACGAATATAGAAAATTTTGCTATCGGATGTGAGGTGCTAATGTAAACTATATTAGAAGCATTAGAATTGAGAAGTGGTTAGATATGAGAAGAATTCTGAAGCACAAGATAGGAAAGACTTGAATTTTTTAAAAGAATCTGAAATATGGATGCTCAGAGAAATTCTTGTGAGGGTTAGTTTGAACTGAGGGGTCAGCAAAGACAGCTTCTACTGTGTTAGAGAATTTATGTTTCATTTTGAACACTGTTGGTAGGAATATAAATATTAAAGTTGCTGCGTGAGACATACTTTTCCCCCACTGGACACTGGAAAAAAAGAAAATCTTTATATACAGATCCATAAAGTTTAGATGCATTGTGTTCTACAGTTGCTAGAAAAACTGTAACAGTAAGTAATGAACTTGTGTACTTAACTAAGGAGATTCTAAGAGAGATGTTGAAAGTAGGTCCTGGCTTCTTTTTGCTGATTGTTGTGGCTTAAATATTTGTGTCTCCTCCAAAATTTGTACTGAGGCAATTCCAAATGCAACAGTTTCAACGGTTGGGGCTTTTAGCAAGCAGTTACAGTGTGCAGGATCATGTTTCAACCTTACTAAAGATCTGAGAGAGCTAGCTAGGTTTGTTCTCCCTTTTATCCTTTTTTGTTATTTGAGGACAGAGTATTTCTTTAAATTCTTCTCTCATACATTACATCCCAACCACAGTTTCCCCTCCCTCTTTCCTCCTGGTATATCTGTCCCATCTTTCTGATCCCCCAGATCCACTTCTGTTCCATTTCACTTAAAAAAAAAAAAAAAAAAAAAAAAAAAAGAGTAACCTTCCCAGGGTTATCAACTGAACATAATATAATAAGTTACAATAAGTCTAGGCATTACCCTCATATCAAAGCAGGACAAGACAACCCAGTAGGAGGAAAAGAGTCCAAAAGCGGGCAAAAGAATTAGAGACTCCCCACAACTCCCACTGTTAGGAGTCCCACGAGGCCAGCATGCTACACGACCATAACCTAATATGCAGAGGACCTAGCTCAGACCCATACAGGGTCCATATTGTCATGTCAGTTTCTGTGAGCCTCTGTAGCCCTTCATAGTTGATTCTGTGGGACATGTTCTCATGGTGGAGGACAAAGCATTTTTTTCTCTTGGAGAAAACAGTATTCAAGGTGCCATGTTAGAATCAAAGACCATACTCTTACCAGCTACTAAACTGGTTGGCATCTTGATCTTTGACTTTTCATCATTCAAAGATATCAGCAATAAACTTAGCACTGATTATAAATTACCTGTTATAAGGTATTTTGTTTTTTAATAATATTTTTATTATTATTTAAAGCAACTTTTAAATTTAAATATATTTTCATCATGTCTTAGTTAAAGTTTTATTGCTATGAAGAAACAACATGACCAAGGCAACTCTTATAAAGACAACATTTAATTGAGGCTGGATTACAGGTTCAGAGGTTCAGTCCATTATCATCAAGGTGGGAGCATGGCAGCATCCAGGCAGGCATGGTGCAGGAGGAGCTGAGAGTTCTATGCCTTGATCCAAAGGCAGCCAGGAGAAGACTGTCCTTCAGGCATCTAGGAGGAGAGTTTTTTTTTTTTTTTTTTTTTTTTAAGATTTATTTATTTATTATTTATTTATTTATTTATTTATTTATTATATACACAATGTTCTGCTTGTATATATGTCTGCATGTCAGAAGAGGGCACCAGATCTCACTATAGATGGTTGTGAGCCACTATGTGGTTGCTGGGAATTGAACTCAGGACCTCTGGAAGAGCAGTCAGTGCTCTCAACCTCTGAGTCATCTCTCCAGCCCCTAGGAGGAGGGTCTTAAAGCCCATTCCCAAAGTGAAGTACTTCCTCCAACAAGGCCACACCCACTCCAACAAGGCTACACCCCCTAAAAGTGTCACTCCCTGGACCAATCATATTTAAAGCACCACAGATCATATTCTTTCCCTTCCTCAAGTTTATTCAGATCCTCTTCTCTTTTCTACTTTCTTGACTTCAAGTTCTTTCTCAAAAAACAAACCAAATACAAACCCCACTACAACAATAAAAGTTCCCAAACATAGAAAGCAAAACACAGCATCACCTCAAAAGAAAACAAAGAAACAAAACCCCACCAAATAAAAGCACCACACACACACACACACACACAAAGGTGGAGGGTATTTGTTGTTCAACTACTTTTGAACATGACATTTGCCCTGGAGTGGTTGATATGCCCAGCGTCATTCCACTGGAGAAAACTGATTTTTTCCCTCTCCTAGTAGATATAAATGACAATTCTGTTGTCAACTTTTATCCTAGTGGCTAAGTTTACATTCGTTCATTAAATATATGTATCGAGATAACATAAAACAAAAACCATCCGGGCAGTGGTGGCACACGCCTTTAATCCCAGCACTTGGGAGGCAGAGGCAGGCAGATTTCTGAGTTTGAGGCCAGTCTGGTCTACAGAGTGAGTTCCAGGACAGCCAGGGCTACACAGAGAAACCCTGTCTCGAAAAACCAAACCAAACAAACCACCACCACCACCACCAGCACATTGCGTCGAAGTTAGACAAAACAGACCATCAGAAGAAAGAGTCCGAGAGGGCACAAGCGTCAGGAGCCCACTTGTTTGCATGCTCAAGGCATCCCATAAAAACACTCAACTGGAAGCCGTAATATAAACGTAGAAGACTTATGCTGGCCCCACGCTTGCTGCTTCTGTCTCCGTGGCTTCGTATGAGCGCTGATCGTGTTGATTTAGTTGATCTTGTTTTCTTGGTGTTCTCCATTTCTTTTGGCTCTTACATCTCTCCACTTCCTTTTCTGTGGGGTTTCCTGAGCTGGGAGGGGAAGGATTTGATGGTGACACTTCATTTGGGATGTTCCAGGGTCTCTCACTCTCTGTGTAATGCGTGGCTGTGGGTCTCTGGTATTTGCTCTTATCTGCTACAGGAGGAAGCTTCTCTGATGAGTGTTGACAAGGCACCGATCTATGAGTACAGTGAAACAGCATTCAAAATAATTTTATCACTGCATTTTATTTTTCTTTAGACCAGTATTATTGGTTTTGCCCTAGGCCCTTGGTCTATCTAGTCTCAGGTATTGGTCACCTAAGCAGTATCAGGTATGGGTTCTAGCTCCTGGAGTGGGCTTTAAGTCAGATTAGTTATTGGTTGGTTACTCTCAAAAGTTTCTGTTTAGATCTGCATTTTAAATTGGATTATTCGTTTCTTGAAATCTCATTTCTTGAGTTCATTATATATTTTGGATAGTCAGTGATGACCAGCCTATAACCCATAACACCACAGAGGGTAGGTATAAGGTAAGGGACCAAGGAAACAGGTAGATCTTGTAAGGAAAGAGAAATAGACTTTCTTAGATGAGTAGTTGGTAAAACTCTTCTACCTTTCTGTAGGCAGCTGATTTGTCCTGCTGGCAGTGTGCTTTGCTGTGGAGAAGCTTTTCAGTTTCCTGATGTCCCATGTAGTGATGGTTGATCTTAGTGCCTGTGCTATTTGTGTTCTGTCCAGAAAGTCTTTTCCTGGGCGAATGAGTTCAAGGCTATCCCCCACTTTTCTCTCTTCTAGCAGATTCAGTGTATCTGGGTTTATTTTGAGGTTTTTGATCCATTTGAGGTTGAATTTTGTGCAGGTTAAGAAGTATGAATCTATTTGCATCCTTCTACATGGAGCCATTAGTTGACCAGCAGCATGTGTTGAAGATTCTTTTTTTTTTTCTTCCCCAGTGTGTATATTTCTGGCTTCTTTATATACATAAGAAACCAGCTGTCCATAGGTGTGGATTTATATCTGGGTCTTCAGTTGGATTCCATTGATCAATGCGTCTGGTTTAATGGCAATGCCATGCTGTTTTTATTACTCTAGCTTTGTAGTATAACTTGAAGTTGGTGTTGGGATATCTCCAGCAGTTCTTTCATTATTCAGGATTGTTTTTAGGTATCCTGTTTTGTTTGTTGTTTGATTGGTGTGTGTGTGTGTGTGTTTCCATATGAAGTCGAAAATTGTCCTTTCAAGATCTGTGAAGAATTGTTTTAGAATTTTGTTGGGGATTGCATTAATCTGTAGATTCAAAATGGTAGGTGGCTATTTTTACTAGGTTAATTTCTATTAATCCATGAGCTTGGGAGATCTTCCATCTTTTGATATTTTCTTTAATTTTTGCAGTGACTTGAAGAAAATCATACATACTTCAATGGAGCATTGTTCAGTTTCCATGGGTTTGCACGTGTTTTGTTGTTTCTGCTGTTGTTGATACCCAGTTTTAGTGCATGGTGGTCAGATAGGAGGCAGGTGTTATTTCAATTTTCTTGTATCTACTGAGACTTGCTTATGTCTGAGTATGTGGTCAATTTTGGAGAAAGTTCCACTAGGTACTGAGAAGAAAGTATGTTCTTTTGTGTGTGGGTAGAATGTTCCGTAGATATTCGTTAGGTCCATTTGGTTTATAGCTTCACTTAGCTCCAGCGTTTCTCTGTCTAATTGGTGTCTGAATGACTTGTCTATTGGTAAGAGTCTGGTAGTGAAGTCTCCCCTTATCAGTGTGTGAGGGTCCATATGTGACTTGACTTAAGCTCTAGTAGCCTTCCCCCCCCCCCTTACAAACTTGGGTGACCCTGTGTTTGATGTACAGATTTTTTTTTTTTTTTGGTTTTTTCGAGACAGGGTTTCTCTGTGTAGCCCTGGCTGTCTTGGAACTCACTCTGTAGACCAGGCTGGCCTCGGACTCAGAAATCCGGCCTCGGACTCAGAAATCCGCCTGCCTCTGCCTCCCAAGTGCTGGGATTAAAGGCGTGCACCACCACTGCCCGGCTGGTGTACAGATGTTAAGAATTGCAGAGTGCTCTCAGTGGTTTTCCTTTGGTGAGTTTATATCTCCCTTCCCTATGCCTTCTGGTTATTTTTAGTTTGTAATCTGTTTTGTCAGATATTAAAATGTTGACACCAGCTTGTTTTCTAGGTTCATTTGCTAGGAATCTTTTTCTAACCTTTTACCTTAAGGTGATGTCTATATCCTTGATATTAAGGTGTATTTCTTGGGTGCAGTAGAAGGGTAGATTCTGTTTTCTCATCATTCTGTTAGTCTGGATGACTAACAAAAAGCTTTCATTTGGGGGAACTGAGAATGTTGTTGACAGATATTAATGACTAATGATTGTTATAATGATCTTTCTTGGTATTGCTGTCAAAGTGCTCTGATTCTGGGAAGCTTTTCTTTGTCTCTGAGTTATGATGGGTAATTTTGCCGGGAATGTTAGTCTAATTTGGAATTTGTCTGCTTTCAGAACTTGGTATATATCATAATAAACCTTGCTTTTAAAGTGTCTGTTGAGAAAAGGTGTTGTTATTCTAATGGGTCTTTTATATGTGACTTGGTGTTTTGGTTTCAATATACTTCCATTTGCATGTTTGTGGTTGAACTGTTAGGATGAACGGAGAATCTTTTCTGTTAGATGTTGTAAATGCTCCCTGTATCTTGGTTAGTATATCTTTCTATAATTTGGAAAGTTTGTCTGGTTTTGTTGAAAATGTTTTCTTTATCAGTAGAATGAAGTCCTTCTATGCCCATGAATCCTAGGGGGAGGAGGAAGAGAAGGAAGAGGAAGAGGGGGAGGAGGAGGAAGAGGAAGAGGAAGAAGAAGAGGAGAAGAGGAAGAGGAGGAAGAGGAGGAAGAGGAAGAAGAAGAAGAAGAGGAGGAGGAAGAAGAGGAAGAGGAGAAAGAGGAGGAAGAGGAGGAAGAGGAGGAAGAGGAGGAAGAGGAGGAAGAGGAGGGAGAGGAGGAGATGTACTCAAAAGAGGACCAGGTAGGGCAAACAAGAGGGATCTGAGGTAGTCTTGTCTGAAGGTTGACTGAAAAGCGAGAGGCAAAGAAATAGAAGCAAGAGACACACGTCAGTCTCAGTTCTCAGGAGGGTTAGGTACTGAGATCCCCAAACCAGGCCAGTCTGTGTTCTCAGGGAACAGAAAGTGAAAAGTATACAGGGAAGAAAAAGACACAGGACAGGAACTGGGCAGGATTGAGCAGGCTTGCTAGATTGGACAGGAAATACAGAAAGAGCAAAGGTGACAGGAGAGAGCTGGGTTGGAGGATGGAACATGAATTCTGTGTGGCTGGATCCAGTCTGCAGTCTGAGTGCTCCCTAGTCCTAGAAGTGTGTGTCGTGTGTGTGTGTGTGTGTGTGTGTGTGTGTGTGTGTGTGTGTGTGTGTGGAGAGAGAGAGAGAGAGAGAGAGAGAGAGAGAGAGAGAGAGAGAGAGAGAGACCTGGTCAATCTGTTCACCTCTGGACCTTCCTTTGGGAGACTGGGTTACAGATGTGGCTGACTGGTAGACAATTCTTCAAAGATGGCTCTCAGATGCTTTTCCTGCTTCTGAAGGGTCCCTCAGTATCCAGTTGCCAGTGCTGGCCCTGCCCTGTGCAAGCCGTCATTGTCTGGCATTTTGCTTGGAACTAGTGTTTAAGTTTCCCTGAAGACTGGCTGCCATCAGGTGGTGTATGCGAAGATCCCTTCCACAGCCTGGCAATCTGTTGGCGTGTGCTAACAGATTTAGAATGGGCTCTTGCCAGATGCTCTGAGCTTCCTGAAAGTGCAGTTCACAGAGGGTCACTGGCTGCTGAGCCGCCCGGTTCAGCAGGGAGTTCTTTTCAAATGTCAGGCAGATGCCCTGGGGCCAAGTGTCGCGACTTACTTTTGCCACTCACTCCTTGTTGGAATCCTGTCTCTTTTCCTGCTTTTAAAAATGTCCAAGGATGGAAATACCATGCTAATTTTATGATCTTATCTTTAAAAAAACCCATTTTTTTGCAACTATAATTATGTTTATTCCTTCTTTTTCCTCCCTCAGAAACATCCTGTATACCTCTTCTCACTCTCCTCATGGCCTCTTTCTTCTTCATTGTAATCGCAGGCAACATATGCATATATGTCAGCTCCGCCTCTGGGCACCTCCTCTTGAGGAGGCAGAACACTGGGAGTTACCCGATGCTGCGGTGCCGGGTAGTAGGGAAGCGCCCCTCCCCCACCCACATACATATGCACATATATTCCTAAATATAGCCTGTTTGGTCCTATAATGCTATCTGAGTGTACATTTTCAGGCCTGACCATTCAGTATGCAACAATCAATTGGTGTGTCCTTCCACAGGGACAGCCACCTCTTCCGCTCTCTGCTCTCCTCCGTTGCCTTTAATCCTTTAAGGGCTTTTCCCCACCACTTTGGGACGTCCGCCGGAGTCATCCTTGCCCACCCCATGTTCGGAAGTCCTGATGGTTTATGGCTGTAGATTCTGACATTCCTAGGAGCCACAGTCTCACAGCAGGGTCCCTGATGTCTGAGCTGTCTGTCCATCTGACTCATCTCTCAGCAAGTGTCCTGGATAGGAGCTACTTTCTGTCTGTGAGGGGACTCTCCCACACCAAAGTAATTCCTCGGGAGCAGCCTCTGGACTTCCTCTTCTGCTTTGTAAAATTCTCTTTAAATATTTGTATTAAAGATAGAAATTTTCATGCACTGCCCTTTTGTTTTGACACCTTTTATCCGCGGTCCTTCAAGGAACGGATGCAGACTGTATCTGGGTATGGTCAGTCACCTTTCTTTTTAAGTCTGTACCCGGGCTGTAAGGATTTTAATACATTTTCAACACTTTCTGCTCCTTTTTCAGTCTTTTGCAGAAATTATCATCATATATCTTATTTTACACGCATGTGTTCGCTTATGTATGTTTTTTTTCTTTTTTAATTTTATTTTTTTGCTTATTCACTTTATAACCCGTCCCAGTCACCCCCTCCCACAATCCTTCCCCATCTCTTGTTTTCTGAGTACCCCCTCTTCCTGTATCCCCCACCCTGCCACTTTAAGTCTCTGAGAGGCTAGGTGCTTCCTCTCCCATTGAGGCCAGATGAGGCACCCAGCTAGAAGACCATACCCATATACAGGCTGCATGTTTTGGGATAGCCCCCACTCCAGATGTTTGAGACCTACATGAAAACCAAGCTGCACGTTTGCAACATATGTGCAGGGAGGCCTAGGTCCAGCCCATGGAGCTAGATCTGTGTAGACTAGGTATGCTCCACGGTTGGTGATTCAGTCTCTGAGAGCTCCAAGGGTTCAGGTTGGTTTACTCTGTTGATCTTCCTGTGCAGTTCCTATCTCCTTAGGGCCCACAATCCTTCCGCCTAGTCTTCTATAAGAGTCCTCAAGCTCCATCCACTGTTTGGCTCTGGATGTCTGTATCTGTCTGAGTCAGCTGCTGGTTAGAGCCTCTTAGAGGACAACTTGCCCCTGTCTGTTCTCAGGCTGGAGGTTTAGATCCTGGGAGCTCTGGTTGAATCTTTGGATACTCATTCTAAAAAGGACAAAAGCACCCTCACTTTGGTCTTCCTCCTTCTTCTTGAGTTTCATGAGGTTTATGCGTTGCGTCTTAGGTATTGTGTGCTTTTGGGCTAATATCCGCTTATCAGTGAGTGCATACCATGTGTGCTTATGGATGTTTTTGTACAATGGGTGTGTATGTGATAAGACGTTGTTCCACAGATTACTGTTTGTTTACATTACCCATATGATTACATTTTCATTTCTTTGGTCACTCTTGGACTTTGGTACTTCTAACAGAAACCTTTCCCTCACACGTGCTGAAATCCTTCAGCATCTCTGAACATTGTGCAAGCGTGCTGGTGCCTAATGTTCCATTTTGCCCAAAAGTACATCTCTTCCATCTTTTAGAAGATGCACTTCTTTTTTTTTTTTTTTTTTTTTTTTTTTTTTTCCGAGACAGGGTTTCTCTGTGTAGCCCTGGCTGTCCTAGAACTCACTCTGTAGACCAGGCTGGCCTCGAACTCAGAAATCCGCCTGCCTCTGCCTCCCAAGTGCTGGGATTAAAGGCATGCGCCACCACTGCCCGGTAGAAGAAGCACTTCTAATAGCGGCTTTTATTGCCAAGTTAAGTCACACAGCTGTAGATTATTTTAGTTAGAAATTTATGAACGTTTATATCTAAGTATTTCATTGGAAACAGTATTCAAAAGGTGCTAGACCAAAAAAAAAAAAAATCACAAATTAGAAACTCAATCCAATGTTCAAGCTAGACTTTGTTAACTGAGCTGTATACACAGTGCCCGACTTTTGAAGGAAAGAGATGCAGAGTTGGGGGCATTGGAAATGCTGAGACAAGTCAGCTAGGCTCCAGAGAGGCCTCAAGTAATTTTCCCTGCTGGGTTATGCTACTCGAATTACTGCTCAATCAGGAAGCATGTTAGATGCTCAAAATAAATGAGAGTTAAGACGAGAAGGGTATTGCCACATTATTTGCATTATATTTCAGAATTATATTTAGAAATTCTGGAGGGTTTTAGCAAAAATAACTCAGTCATCTGTGATCGTGAAAATAATTTATCTGAGCTTTTGGTGGACAGCACCAGGAAACTAATAAATTATAAATGATACGATTTTGTCACAAATATTAGTTTTTCCACATATTCATAAGGATTTGCTGCTTGAGCCAAGGATAAGTCTGTTCGGTGGCTTAATGGGAATTTTATTACAGTACCCATGTATGTGATTCGAAACTAATTCTCTAGAGTAGTAGCATGTACAACAGGAAATGGCTTTTATTTTTGTGCTTGTAAAACTGAGCAAATGTATTGGAAGCATTTTCTCCACTCAGATTCCTTCTTTGCAGATATGTTGATTCAATACAATGTCTACGATGGAAAGATATTTATATGGCTGCCTATAAACTCATGGAAGGTCGCAGAGGTTACAGGTGAAGACGAGACAAAGAAATGGGTTCTACTTACAGGGCAAAGCAGTTCCCAGGTGTACCCTGAAAACTTCCTGAATGCATATAGGCAACTTTTCCCATAGTCATCCTTTGTAGCTGTGTGCACAATGTGCCTGGGAGCTAAACCAGAATGTGGTGTCTCCCCCACATGCACCTAGATCACTACTGTGGGCGTAATGGGGAAAGTTCTAGTGCCTTCCTTCCATTCCTCCCCCCACCCCCAGCTCTTTTGAATAGACGTGAGCAGTCGTATAACAGCCCTCAGACCTTCACACAACACACAGCATGACGGAACCCAGCCTTGGACATGGAACCCATGATGGACAGACACTCAGACGTTGGAACCCAGCATGCAAGCAATAGTACCTGCCAGAACAAGAACAAAGACCTAATCTATCAAAGTGCGTAGTTCTGGGAAAGTCCCTAAATGTACTAACCTTGCTCTTTTGGCTTCTGTTAGTTCTGCTTCTGGCTAACCGGTCTTGCTAACTGGAGTGTGTCAACCTAGGATGTAGTTTTTGTGCTTCAGAGTTCACCCTGAGAAAGGCTTGGGCTACACTGGGAGCCTGAATATCCAGTGTAGTCACCTGTTGGCTAACAGAGATTTCCTATTGACTTAAACCTGTGTCTGAGTAGTCTTCTCTGGTGGATACCCCACAACAGTGGTGGTTAGAATCTCTTTGATCTTTGAAGGTCAGATAGCCGTACCTGATGTGACTTATATTCTTCAGCTAACTCAAATCAAGGTATTGTCACGCCTCCAACAGGAAAGTAGGGGTCAGGAAGAGATGTAATAATTCTCCTCAGAAATGCTTCAGCTTCTAGGGCTGCTTGTGCATTGGCAGCTTCAGCTATGACCTTGGCTTTGGCTCTGGGTGTACTGACTTTGATCAGCTGCTTCCTGGGGGCCGCAGGGATCGCTGTAGCACAGTCTGCTTCTAAAATGCCTCCTTAGCACTGCGGAAGTCAGTACTGATTCATGTTGTAAACTGAAGTCTTCCAGTTCCTTTGGGCCAGTGCCATCAGGGTTTCACAGATTCCCAGTAGATTCACAGCAACACTGGAGTATGAACGTATTAAATAATGCATAGGCCTGCTTCACCGAGTCTCTGAATAAGAAATATGTTCTCTTTAAACTCTGGTGGCATTCCTATAATGCTCACATAGGAAGGTCTGTCGAGCATTTCTCATGGAAAACTTTACAGCCAATAGCAGAGATACATCCTGAATGCAACCCTGATTGAAGTGTTTATCAGTAAAAGCCATGTGCACTGATATCAAGGTACCCTGTGGAGATGGCATAGCTATTACCAATCCACGATATTTCACCTGTGCGTGAGAAGGCACATCAATCCTAGGCCAGTAAAGCCTGTCTTTGCTAGTTCCATGGCAAATCTCCTTGGGATCTTTTCTAATCTATTATCAAATAGTTGGGGGTTTATCTTAACACCAGCTTTATCTTCCATACAGCACGTTCACATGTCATCAGAGACACAAAGGTTTTGACTTCATTCATACTCACACCATTGCTATACCAGTTACCCTCCTCATAGGATGTACATACCTGGGAGTTCTGGACCGGATGGACCACAATAATCTCTGAGGAACCTTTGTCAGGAAGATGGGGAAGGAGCAGCATAGCACATGGTTGTGGGTCTTGATGATCTGCAAGATGCCATATAGCTTGAGTCACTTCTGCTCCTTGCTCTCCTGGGTCTTGATGACTTCTGCTAATTTGTCTTCCATGATACTTGGCACCGTGGCTGAAGAAGTCATCTACAACATTTAAGAAGCTGGGGTTCTCGTCACTGCCAGGTGCAGCTTTGCTGTAGTGTGTCAGGGCAGTGCCTACGGCATTGGCAGTTTGATGGCATCAGCCATGGTCTTTCCACTCATTCTTCTTTGCTTAATCAACTGCTGCAGAGGTCAGGGAAGCCCCAGAAGGCCGTGCATGGTGCAGACTGGATGCCCAGGGAGAATGCACACTTAGAGGCCAGAAGAGAGGCAGAACTTGAAAGGGCCTCACAAGGGGGAGTCCCTCATGCTGATATGGGAATAGGCTCACCACCCAAGGACACACGAGACCATCTCGATGCAATTGCAAAAGGTAGTTTTTTAATATTGAGGGGCCCCTTGGTTCGAATCATATCTCACGCAGGAGACAGGGGATTCGACGAAGACCCCAGGAAGTTGGGAACTTTTATAGGTAGGGGGTGGAAGAGCAGGGAGATTTGGTTACACATAATTGGATATTTTAAATATCAGCAATTTGCATAGACCAGTTATTTTTGACCATGAATCTTTGGACTCAAGAGTACCAGATGACCCATTACTCATTTTTTGTTTAGACTTGTATGTCTTTGCGTCCTTGCTTCTTTTTCATTTTTGGTTACTCTGCCCCTGAAGAGGCTCAAAATTATTATTATTATGGCTAATTTTAACAAGTTGTTAGTGGCCTCTGCTGACCATGAATTCCTTGCTCTGTGTCTCAAGATGTTTTTAATTTTTTATCCTAACATTCCCTCCTCTTTTATTTGCAAATAATTCTAATCTTAGAATTACAGATAGTTTTCTTTTAGATTTATTTTTTAAAATTTTATATCTCTGTCTCAACACCAGTAGCTGAACTGCATCTATTTTTGACCTAATAAAAGCTAATATTTTATTTATTATATACGGTCTAAAAATAAGGAGTAAAAGAATTATTGCTAGGGAGCCTGCCACTGCAGAGAGCAGAGTAGTCAACCAAGGTGATCAGGCAAACTAGGACTTGAACCAACTTTGTTGAGATTCTTTCTCTCTCTGTCTTTTGTCTAGTCTTTCTCTGAACCTCTGTATTGAGTCTCTGATTACCCTGGTATGATCAGCATAAAAGCAACATTTTTCTTTAAGGCAGCACATAACCCCCTATCTTTTAAGAATAGCAGATTTAATTTTAAATCTTTATTAACAGCATCACTAAGAGTATTAAGACCTTGTTGTCTAGTGGCTAAAATGGCAGCTCTTGTCCCTATCCCTGCTGTAATACCTGTCTCTAGCAAAATGGCCAATGTGGGGGAAACAGGTTTCCTTTTGTATCTTTGAAGCCTAAAATCAAATTTTCTGTCAAACCATAAGCTGCATGTTAGTAAATTCTGGGGACCAATTGTACTAATATATAGAAGTCTGTAGTTGGTTCAAATACACTTGTGGACACACAGGGAGTGAGTCCTGAACTACAGGCCCACCATCTATTTGGCCCTGGCACTAAATAATAGGTGGCAACAGTCTTGTGACCCTTAATTGTGTAGTTACACAAATGTCTATGAGATGCAGGCGCGGTACCCAAACAAAGTCTTGATTTTGTCTCTGATATCTCTGTTAAAGTCAGTTTCTTTTTTTTGTTTCTCAAATATAGGAATGATGGGAGGTCATATTATTAAACTTATTATTTATAGCAATCTCTAACTTTAAACTTGTGAGGAACAGCTGTATCTCCAGGAGCATAGGTATCCTTTAGCCGTTCCCAGACCTCCTTTCTGACTATCTCTAGAGCCTTCAGGCAGGCTAGGAGAGAAAATGATGGGATAGAGCTGTCATCAGAACGGGCCCAACTCTTTAAAGTCTTATATATTGGTGGAGGGGAACCAAACATGATCTTAAAAGGAGTTAACTCTAAAGGTCCTGGGGTGTTCCACACCTGGAACAAGGTAAGAAGGAGAAAAGCTGTCCAATTAGAGACCCCTGCTGGTCTCTAAGGCCAATTTTGTCAAGGTCTCTTTTTTTGGTTCTATTTATTTTTTTTTACCTGTCTTGAGCTCTGGAGTCTATAAGAACAATGTAATTTCTATTTGATCTCTAGTTGTCTGGCCAGTCCCTGACTTACCTGGGCAACAAATTACCTTAGGTATTCCAAACCTGGGCCGAATCTCTTTCAGTATCTTCTTGGCCACCTCGTTGGCAGTCTCTTTCTTGGTGGGAAATGCCTCAACTCACCCTGAGAAGGTATCTATAAAAACTAGCAGATATTTATTTCAGGTCTAATTTCAGTGAAGTCAACCTCTCAATAGGTCTCAGGCTGGTCTTCTCTCAGCCTCTTTCTCTCTAGGTTTTTGCTGGATCTGGTATTGGTGAAAACACATGTAGTTCAGTGCCTCTTCTTCAGAGAGGATGCCTCTTGGCTTGTCAAAGTTCTTTCTTGGGGTCTGTGCCCCCTCTCGGCTAGCAGGATTATGGGCCCCTGTGCAGCTTCTTTCACCACGCAATCTGCCATGTGATTCCCTCTTTTTATAGGGCCAGTCTCTTTTTAATGTCCAAGACAATGTATGATAGCCACCTTGCAGGGCAAATGGACAGCTTCTGATAAACTGAGAATCTCTTTTTTTGTTTTTAATGTCTTTATCAGCAGATGTTAGCAGTCCATGTTGTCTATATATCGCCCCATGGACATGTGCAATTGCAAATGCATATATACAGTCTTCAAAACCCAGCTGTCTTCAGAAATTCTCTTACCTGGCGAGGGGTGGTCGGGTCGGGATCTGCATCACAATTTGCTTTCTGGTATCAGTCAGCCATCTCTGTCCATCTCTCAGGATATATCTCAGATAAGTCACTTCTGTCCGGCACATCTGTGCTTTCTTGGCAGAAACCCGGTGCTCCAACTCACCTAACTCAGCCAGGATCCTCTGGGTCCTTTGTTCACGTTTTTCATGGGTCTCTGCAGCCAGTAGACATACTGTAGGAGGGTCACCTGAAGATTCTTGGTGCGAAAGGTGGCAAGGTCTCGATGTAAAGCCTCATCTCTGGGGCATTCTTGTCCACATGAGTTGTCTAACCCTTCTGCTCTCAGGGTCTCACCATTTAAAAGCAAACAAAAGTCTCTTAAGTACTGAATATTTGCCCCTGTGTCAACTAAGAAGTCCATGGAGGTCCCCTCTACTCTCAAAGTTACCCTAAGCTCAGGAGGGGACTGAGCCCTGTCTCCCCTAATCTTCATCATCATCTTTTTAAAAACAATATTTTTGTCTCTTTTTTAGGGCATCTTCATGACCAATGACTTTTTTCTTTGCAGTATGCGCACTGGTCTTTTTCTAGTTGTGACCGGTCAGTTTTTCTGGGTCTCCTTGTCTCCTGCTTCTGCTTGTTGCCCAGGTCTCCTAGCTATCTTTTCTTTTCTTCTTGTTATTGTGGCCAGTATGCGAGTCAAATTCTTTTCCTGTCTCCTATTTCTCTCTTTTTGCCTTCTATCTCTCTCCCTCTTTACGTACCATGTCTTCTCTCCCTCTTTTTTTTTTTTACGTACCACGCCTTCTCTCTCTCTTTTTCACTTACTTTTTTTTTTTTTTTACGTACCATGTCTTCTCTCCTCTTTACGTACCACGCCTTCTCTCTCTTTTTCACTTACTCTCTTTCTCTTTTGACTTTCTCTCTCCCTCTTCTGACTTTCTCTCTCCCTCTTCTGACTTCCTCTCTCCCTCTTCTGACTACATCTCTAATAGTATAGCTCTGCAGCCCTTCAATGCATTGTAGTTCCTCTCTAATATCTTGGGCAGACTGCTCAATGGATGCCATAATTGCAGAAGCTCGCTGTCCTTTTGACATATCTAATTTATCTGTCTCCTGCATGACCTTTTCTCACCTCAGCCAAATTGGTGGGGGCCCTCTCACTGCCCCCTGCCACTAGAGACGGCGGGCAATATGTAAACAGCCTTTCTCCATCTTTTACCTGATACCCTTCTTATGGGAACCCAAAACAGTCTGGGAGCGGGTGTGGGGAGGAGGGAGCGCTGGCAAGCGACCAAGCAAGGGTAGGAAGCCGCCGCACTCCTCGTGCGAGGGAAGGGGCGGGGGCCTCGTGGCCGGGGAATGCCCACCACCCCCCTCAGGCCCAGCAACCAAAGGGGCTGCCCGGGGTCCCCGCTTCCTGCTGGCTGCGGAGCCGCTCGATGTCCCAGGGCGCTCACTACTGCCGGAGCACCGTCTGGTCTTGAAGGCTCATGCAGTCCGAACCCGGGCATCATGGGAAACGTAGTTCTAGGGTCCGGCCGCCATCTTGGAAACTCGATCCCGGCAACAGTGTAGCTGCAGGGACCCTATCAAAGCCTGTAAGTTTTGCAGGACTCGAACCTGCTTCCACCCTCGGAGCGTCCTCCAGGGTTGCAGCCTGCGGGCATAGCACCTCTGCGTCCCTCCGCAGCCACTGAGTCCTTACGGTCTACAGCGACAGCTGCTTCAGAAACCAAAGGCGCCGTTCAGAACACAAAAACGAAACCAAAACACAGAAACAGTGGCAGCCCCACTTAGACACGTCTCATTCACACAGACCTACCTCCAAGGGATCTTCGGGAGTCCGGGGTGGTTGCCTCGATTCCCGGTCAGGGAATCAAATGAAAGGGCCTCACAAGGGGGAGTCCCTCATGCTGATATAGGAATAGGCTCACCACCCAAGGACACACGAGACCATCTCGATGCAATTGCAAAAGGTAGTTTTTTAATATTGAGGGGCCCCTGGTTCGAATCATATCTCACGCAGGAGACAGGGGATTCGACGAAGACCCCAGGAAGTTGGGAACTTTTATAGGTAGGGGTGGGAAGAGCAGGGAGATTTGGTTACACATAATTGGATATTTTAAATATCAGCAATTTGCATAGACCAGTTATTTTTGACCATGAATCTTTGGACTCAAGAGTACCAGATGACCCATTACTCATTTTTTTGTTTAGACTTGTATGTCTTTGCGTCCTTGCTTCTTTTTCATTTTTGGTTACTCTGCCCCTGAAGAGGCTCAAAATTATTATTATTATGGCTAATTTTAACAAGTTGTTAGTGGCCTCTGCTGACCATGAATTCCTTGCTCTGTGTCTCAAGATGTTTTTAATTTTTTATCCTAACAAACTCAGCAGGAAGCTTTAAAATGCGTTTTATTATTAACTCTTTGAGAATTTCATACAATGTGCTTTGATCATTTTCAACCCTAACTACTTCCTCAAAACTCCTCCTAGGTCTACCCCTGTACCCTGACCCCCCAGTTTTGTGTCCTTTAAATAAATAACCCATCCATTTGTGATGTCCATATATCCTCGGTCCATCCACTAGAGTGTGGTCAACTGTCAGGATCCACACACACCTTTAAGGAAATGGACTCTCCTTTCCCCAGAAGCCATTACTTTTATAGATCCTCAGTTATGGGAGGGGCATGTGAGCCCATCTCCCTTCCATGCTGGAACGTTGCCTGGTTTGATCTTGTGAAGGTCTCGTGCAGGCAGCCACAGCTGCTGAGAGTTTGCCAGTTGGTGGTCCCATCATGCCCAGAAAACTCTTTTTCTTCAGTGCCCCCTACCCTTTCCTCTGTCTCTTACAATCTTTCTGTCCCCTCTTCAGAGATGTTGTCTTAGCCTCGGGGAGGAGTGTGATAGCCTATGTACTCTTTATGGCTTAGGACTCCGGGGCTACTTATTCTCTGCCCTTTAACCAGCTGTGAGCTTGTGTTAACCATCATGTTAAATGTACCAAGGAACTTTTCTGATGAGGTCTAAGAGCTGCACGAATCTATAGCTGGAGAGATAATGATTTAGAGAGAAGTCTGATACTAGTCCATTTACCAAAATAGCAGCCATGTTTCAGCCCTGGGGCCTGTGAGCTTCCTAACTTTGGGTTTGTGACCAGATCTGTAGTACCAGTGTGTGCTTCTTTATGTGTAGTGTGCTTTACATCCAATCAGGAAGCAACCACTTACTCCCATATCGTTCACGCTGTGCTGGTGTACCCTGCCGCTCCAGTTCTTACTGCGGTTAATGCAGTTAGACATTCCGTAAAATTATTGGTATGTTTTTTTTTTTTTCCTCAGCATGCAAATGTTTTTTTTTTTAAAGCCAAGATAGCTTATCCTTTATTCCCTCCCATGTAGTCACTGGCCGTATGGTCCAGAAGAACCACCTAGGAAGGGGAGAGGTGTCCTGCCTAACCAGACCACTAGTGACTGATGGAGGCCAGGGTCCTCTCTGCATGCCCTCGAAACATTTCATGTATGTTTTCTTATTTAAAGTGTAAAGTTATAATTTGCATTGACTTTCATTAGTTTTAAAAAGACCAACTTGCTGTTTGATGGGAAACAGATTTTCAGTGTTAAGGTGACTCCTTCAAAGCAGGCCTCTGACGACTTAACTCTCCAGCATAAACTACAAACGAAGGCCCACGACCCAGTTTGCTCTCCTAGCCCCTGGTTCTCTCATGTGTCAGATATGCAGCGTAATTACTTCAGTCGTCACCACTAAGCTTCCTGTGTACCATCCTCAGCCTGGGCACGCTACTCAGCACGGTCATCGCTAGTCTCTCAGAAATAACAGCTGTAAGGAAGAGTCCCTTTCCAGCTCCACAGACCTCTAAACTTTCAGGATAACTGCACAGATTGATATCTGAATGTCCAGGCCTAGAGAGACAGCTAGTTGAGCAGCTAAGAGTGTGCAGCTCTCTTAGAGGATGGGAGTTCAGTACACAGCACCCACACTAGGTGGCTCACAACTTTCTGTAACTCCAGTGTCAGCATTGTCTGGCATCTTCTTCTAGCTACTGTGGCCACCAGTACACACACACACACACACACACACACACACAGAGCGAGAGAGAGCGAGAGCAAGAGCGAGCGAGAGAGAGAGAGAGAGAGAGAGAGAGAGAGAGAGAGAGAGAGAGAAAGAAATAAAAATAAAACTATCTTTTAAGTGTCAGGTATCTAGCTGTCAGTCTAGTTTCCCTAGCCCTAAAGGCAGTAGTCATTTCCTATGACCTCAGTATCACCAGACAGGCCCCTTATTTTATTTCTGTCTGTCTGTCTGTCTGTCTGTCTTCTCAGCTCCTGTTTACTTTTTTTTCATATGAAATTGCATTTTTCTGTTCCATAGTCTATTCCGAGCTTTTAAACATGTCGGACTTCATTGTTTTCTAAAAGATTTTCATCATTGCATGTCGTATTCACTGACATTTTCCTTTTTGCTCCCAATCTGCTTGCATTTTAGCTATTATATTTTCTTTTTCCTGTATTTTTAGATTTCAGGTCTCTAGAGAAATCCTCTATTTTGCTCTCTCTTAAACAAACCAGAGTCTGACTCCAAAATTAATCAGGTATATAGGCTACTGTAGTTTTTAATCTTCCTTTTTTTCTTGGTCATTTGATTTTATTTTTAGGAATATTTTATATTTTTAAATGCAACAGAAACACTGACAGATATTGTCTTACTGTAGAGAAAGACTAGTTTTGTATAGACCTCTGAGGCCAACAGCCCTTTAAATCATTACTGGCATCTGGACTCACTGGACAATGAGTTTTATTATGGCATTTGTATATGCATATCATGTAATTTTATCATATCGCCCCCATGACAGTCTTTTTCTCCCCTCTACCCACTGCTGCTTCCTTCCTTCTCTTCTTCTCCTCCTCTTCTTCCTCCTCTTCTTCCTCCTCCTCCTTCTTCTTCAGTTGTCCTTTGACTTTCTGCTTTTAGAAATAGGATCAGAGCATATCTTAAATACTGTTAAAACTAATATGAAAACAGAATTTCTACATCTGGTGTTTGTTTTCAGCAAAAACCCCATAATTACCATTGACTATAATGTAACTTTCCCTATTAATTCTATTTTAATTAATGAGTTAAAATATGCACTTAAACTAATACCAGGTCAGTATATAAGGAAGCGAACAATTTAAGAACTTACTATATTGCTCTAGTGAGTTATTGTTGTACTGGCTGTGTGACAAATTCTTACTCCTGGGATTACATGCTATGCCTCAGAGTTATTTAATATGCTGTGTTTACTTGTTCAGAGTCTGTTTAGAGAAGAAATAAAAGCTGTCTTTCCTGACATATGACATACATATCTATATTTACAAAATTCTAAGTGGTATATGGAATTCTGTTGGACTAGGTGGTCTTCCCACGGGTGGGGTGACTATGTTGGAACGGTACCTTGAGACTCTTCAGGTCATGGTGTGTTAAGACATGAAGACTCTCTTCATCCCTTATTCCTGATGCCCATTTACTTTGCACAAGAGGTCACTGAACCCCACAAAGATGAATAAGAGACAACGAGTGAGCTTACAAACTGTGTCTCGAGTCTTCTCCCAGTGCAGAGCCGTGACTTATCAGCTCTGTCTTCACCTCCCACAACCCAGGGAGGACCAAGCAGAACTTTGTTTTACATCACATTTCCTTCCTCCATTGTTAATCTGCTGGATTCTTTGCTTGGCAATTAGGATGTGCCTGGCTCTCAGGTGATGTCCAAATTCACAATTGCTGCCGGTAGATTCTGGCAGTGATGATGTCTGTCTCATAGCCTTTGAGTATCAGGCAACTGAGCAGGGTCCTGAAAGATAATTTACTGGTCAGTGCCATGGAAGGGGTGCTCCTGATGATGTGACCAGCTTCAGGCTTCTATCCAGACACTCAAGGGGAGCAAGCTCTTACTATAAACTGTGCCTGAGCAGGCCCTGCACCAAAGGGAACAATTTCTGCTTCAGTATTAGAATCAAAAATGGGTTTCTGAGAGATAACAAAAGCTTTTTGACTAATTCTTTTTGAAAGATGTGATCTTATTTTTGGGTATTATAATCTTCATATATTTTTATTATTGGGGAAACAGGATAAAAATATTTGAAAGGGGACATTTAAGGAAATATACAGTCACTCTACTAAGACTCAGGTAGATAAAACCATTTTTTTCCCATCACCCATAACTCAGGCTGTATCTTGAGGGAGATTCTCTGTAAGTCCTAGAGTAGGCTGTGGAGAGAGCAAGCATCTAAGGATGTCTTCTGTATATGGGGTTAGGAATCAGATGCGCCTGAGGTAAAGACTGTTAAGAGGGTTGAGGAAATGGCTTGTTGGTTAAATAGTGTCTGTGGGAAGTCACATACAACTGTATTATGAGAAAGAATCTGAAGCAGATGAGTGCCTTTAGATCTTTATGTTTTTACCCATAGACAAACACTACTCTCACCTTTAATCAGAGAAGTCTCTCTACAGGGCATGGTGGTGAATGCAAAGACACATGGCCACTCAGGGTGCTAAAAGAGTGTGACAGTTGAGTGCTCGTCCTAAGCAGGACATTTATACCACACCCTGCTGAGGCTTAGGGAACATGGAAGAGAAGGAAAGGGAGGAATGTAGGGGCTGGAAGAGGAGGAAGGGTCATGAGGCACCATTTTATGGATCCATTTGACACAGCCAATGTGGCCATGACTTCATGGCAGTTATGGCTGCCTGCAGTGAATTGACACAAGACTGGTCCTACCCACTGTCAATCATGGATTGGGGAGAATGGGGCCTACCCCTTCCTACTGAACTACTGACTACTGATGGATTCTGGGGGAGAGGCAGTCATTCTCTTCAGTACCCACTGAAGAGTTAATTCCAAACCTGCGCTCACACAGATGATTCTGGTTAAACTCACTGGATCTCAACGAGACAGCAACTACTAAGACAAAAGGTTGTGAATGTGGGAAGGAGGATTTTAGAGAGGGACAAATCATAAGGAGGCAGGAGGAAGATTAGAGAGGGGGTTGTTATATGCTGTGTGAAATTGTCAAAGAACAAATTTCGTAAACGTTAAAAATGGAGCCCATTGTGCATGTCTACCTAGTGTTTCACTCTTGATACTGAATTAAGTCCCCCAAATAATGTGAGTTTTTAAAATACCTTCTGTAAAGAAACTATGGGCTCTGTGTTGTTAGTGTTTGAACTCTTTCACCATCCTATATCTTTACCTCCAATTTTTCTCTGATTCTCCAACATTCTTTCCCATACAGAGCCATCTCTGCCTGGCACATTCTCTTTAGTTCTTTGTCTTGAACACAGAGATCACAAGAACATGGGCTGGCCCTGCCCTCATCTGTCTGCTCCTCCAACCTCATTCCTTTGCTCTGGACTATACCTGCTTGCCAAGATAGTCCTCTGCCTTGTTGTACCAAGAGTACCTAGGAAGTCTGGGTTCCCGCTATACATAGCAGGATAGTCAGGGAGGGCTGACAGCGAAGGTGGAAGGGTATTTGAGTAGATACCTGGAAGAAACACAGGAGACATTCCTTGATGAAAAGTTTAGAGTCTAGGGTAGAAGGCTTGCTGGTCACTGGGTTGCATCCTTGGGGGTATAGGAATGGGCTTCTGATGAGTCTCGAATTGACTGTGACCTATTGGACTGTAGAGATTGGAGGCTGATGATCTGTATAATAATGGACGGTAATAAGGGAGATAAACTTTGGGCTTTATCACTTTCATGTCTTTAACCTGACACAAATAACAGGCATCACGACTTGAGTTCTAATTCCATGACGACAAAAACCTTGTTGGTGTTAGATTAAAGTGATAACTGGCTGGAGACTTGTCAACAGTTAAGACACTAACTGTCTCCAGAGGTCTGAGTTCAATTCCCAGGCAAACACATGGTGGCTCAGCATTGTAATGGGATTGAGCTCTCTGGTGTGTCTGAAGATGCTACAGTGTCCCATATACATAAATTAATAAGTAGAATCTATCAATCAAAGAAAAATGAGTGATACTCAGCAGAGCCAATGTTCATCAGGGAAAATGCCTCTGGCTTGCTTCGAAGGAACAGTGAGATCATAACTAAAGATCTTAGAGGAGTTTTGGCCAATCAAAAATGCTCCTTTAGCAAGGACGTATGATGTTAATTAACATTGCTTATTCAGTGTTCCTTACATGTTTAGGATCGATCGAGTTAAAGCATAATTACCAATCTGGTTAAAAGATATGCTTTTGCTGGTCTTGGTTGTGAGGAGGACCTGACACTTCAGCCATGTAGAAGGCTGAGGCAGGAGGATCCCAAGTTTGAGGCTTGTCCAGGCTACTGTATGAGTTTAAGGCCAGCCTGGGCAACTTTTTGAGACCATGTTTCAAAATGAACAATCCCAAAAGAGAGCTGAGGATACAGCTCAGTGGTAGAGCACTCGCCTGGCTCAGCACTGGCACAGAGCCCCAGTGAATAAATGGTAGCTGGAATGGCTTTATTTCATGAGGCCAGAGCTCTCAGAGTAACAAATTATGTTCAGACATGGTTCTGGGAACTCACCTTTTCCAGATCTTGGTTTAGGCAGGATCATGCCTGAAACATGTCAGATATATATATTTTTTAAGTCTCTAAATTCATGCGAAGCCTGATGCTACAGTCTTTCTTCACTACTCCCTAAAACCCTTCCGACTGTCATGGTTGGAAATTATTCTTGATGTTTAGATTAAGTTCCTAGTGTGGTGGGTGGATCTCCCCCCCCCCCGTCTGTTCTGTGGAAATGTGTCCAGTATTAAGACACAGGTCTCTGAAGCGCCCATTATTTTCTTTATAACCTGCTAAGGAAGCCCTTGATTCCCTCTTGTTCTTCATGGCTTTTCTTTCTGACTCACCGTCTTTTCCTGTGTCTTTATCATCAGCTTTGGCTGCATATGAGAGACACAGAGAACTTTAGAATCAAGCCCACTCCCTATTTTAATGAGGAGAATTTCTCAAAATCTGTTCTGGTGAGGTCCAGAGGGATTTCTGATGGGGGTTCTGGATGGAGAAAGAAGCCTTATCTTTGCCATTCACCTTCAGTTGACATTGAGGGAGAACCAACACATGCTGTTTCAGGAGAGCATAGGTTACAACTCTAGGCTCCTGAAGGCAGGCTCATAGCTAGCTACATGGCTACGGTTGGCTACCACACCCATATCCAGATGTTATCCCTTTAGCAGGCCACTGGGATAGAAACACTTACCAGTCCTGGGGGGTACAGATGGTATGACTCCCACAGAACGGTTGCTCATGCCTGAGGAAGGAAATTGTTACAGGGATCGGGAAATGTCTCTCCAGTTGCCAAGCTCACATTTCTAGTTGAGGGTCAAGCCAGCCAAAGTGGGAGGAGCAGACTCATGGTGACATAGACCTGTCAGAGCAGGTCAGCCAACTGCCTTCGTCTCCCACAGTGCCACGGGAGGAGTCAGTTTTGGTTTCTTACTTCTTATAGTACTTGTTTTGGCTATGGGAAAGAAGTGGTGTGTGTGTATGTGTGTGTGTGTGTGTGGTAGACCAGAGGTTAACCTCAGGCACTTGTTTTGAGACAGGATCCCTTACTGGCCTAGAATTCATCAAGTAAGGCGAGGCCAGCAAGCCTCAAAGATCTACCCCTCTTTGCTTCTCCATCAGCGAGGTTAAAGCACATGCAGTTACTGTGGGTTCTGGGGATTGAACCCAGGTCCTCATACTTGCATGACAAGTATTTTACTGACAGAATTCTCCCCAGTCTGTGGATTTTATATTATTTGAGACAGGATATGATGTATCCTAGAATGGCACTGGACTCTTGGTCTTCCTGCCTCTACCTCCTGAGTACTTTCAATGATGCTAAGTATTAAACCCAGGGATTTGTGCATGCTAAGTAAAAACTCTTAACCATTAAGCTACAGTCTTAGCTTTGAAAAGAATGGGTAACTACTCATCACTCAAAATTGATCACCTTTTCTATTTAAGGAAATCGGAAGCAGTAGCAGCGGTTAAATCCCAAGTCCACCTTTTCACAGCATGGGTATATTCTTAGAGGGATTCCCTCACAATGACCTCTGAGAGATCAAGTTTGCTTAGAGAAGATCCTTCTAGTAGGGGTAAGTGTTGCCCTTTGCCCTTTGACCTTAGAGGTCACTATCTAAGGAAACATTCCTTAGTGATTCTACTAGACCATAGTTCGTTTCTCTGGGGTGGGCATGATGGATCAGGCTTGAAGAAAGATCAGAAGGAATCTTTTCTGGGATATATTTAAATATTCCCAGGATTTGAACTTCTATGAGTTCTATTTTGTGGCCAGGCCCCCACCCAAATCTTCAGGCTATTGCCCTTTGCCTAACCAACCCTTTCATGGCATATGGAGGTCACTGAATTAATCTCATTTTATCCTGACAGACAGATCAGCAGCTCTGGTATCCCAGGAGACACAGATCTGGATCCTCAGAACTCAAGCCTACCCTTGGACTCCTGCATATGATTCTGCACCTTTGCAAGAGACCTGGATAATTGCTACAGAAATTGAATGAACCACAACTGATGCATTATTTTCTTGGATGAGTAGAGGAAGGAACCCCAAGTGTGGTTTAGTTGATGACCCCAGATACTTGTATATTTTGGGAACTAAAATTTGGGCTGGAGTGATAACTCTTTGCTGCTCTTTCAGAAGATCAGAGTTCCCAGTATCCACAATGGGTGGCCCACAACCATTTCTAACTCCAGTTCTAGAAGATCTGGTGACCTCTTGTGGCCTCTGAAGGGATGCATGCACTTGTGCCCATGCACACACACAGATACACAGACACAGACACAGACACACACGCACGTGCACGCGCAGAGTGAAATCTTAATAAGAATTGTAACTTGGTTCCTAATTCCACACTAACCTCTTCACTCTCTCTTTACTACTAAGCCCTTCACACAGAACCAGAAAGCCTTTCTTCTCTGTGTATTGCCTCTCTACTGAAAGAACTATGACAGACTGAGCGCTATGAGTTCTCAGTCTCTTAAGAGTCATTTCTTCCGTCTCAAGATCCTTCTAAGGGCTATAGACGGAAGGACGTGGCCCCTCCACAATCATATATTGAAACCAAATCCCCATCTTGATGGTTTTTGGAAGCAGGGCTTTGGAAAGTGGTTAGATCGTAAGGCCAGAATCTCAGATTAGTGAGATTAGTGTCCTTATAAAAGACAATCCTATCCCATTTCCACTCTGCTTCCCCAGCCCAAAAAAAAAATCGAAAGGAGAGCCATGATCCAGGAAGTAGCCTGGTTCTAGTCAGTAGAGGAAGGCAGCTAAGACCGGCCTGGGCCCCATTAGACATTAAATTGTTCTGGGAGCTTTCCAACTTCCAGAACCATGAGGAATAAATTTCTGTTGTCTATAAGCCACTTGTCTACGACAAGCGTCACATTCTGTGACAACAGACAGCAGTGACCAAGCTGCATGGAGTGGAAAAGTAGCTGCACGGAAAGCCAGACTCAGCCTGACTGGAAGGAAGCCAGAATCCATCTGTGGTCCAGACAGCAGATCTTCAGATGAAACTCTGGGACAAACTCCTTACCGTCAAATTCCATCCCTCATTCCCCTATCCAGACCGTGGCATCTTTGTTTGTTTACCTCGAATCCGAGCATCTTCCTGAAGCTGAAAGAGAATGAGGGTTCAGCGGTCAGAGACGTTAGAAGGTTGGTACCCCTGGATGTTCATTGTGCTGGTTACAGGTTGGTCAGATGTAGAGGATGTCAGATGTGTACTCGGGGAACACAAACACGTGGGAATGAAGTTCTACATTCTCAAGCAGCAGAGTTTCTGTGGTGTATGTATCTCTCAAAGCTGACTGATTAATGCCTTACACGCACCACGTGGCCAATGTACGCTGAATACATAACCATGTAGAGGTGGGTGACACAGCCCTTACTTAACCTAGCCGCTCATACGGATGAGCTTAACTTATTTTTCTTTAGCTTTTCTGCTTCAACTTTTCTTCTCCCCCCTTGCTTTCCTCACAGAATCTCCAGTGACTCTCTATAGACTTGGAAAGGGCCTTTTGCAAGTCCTTTCTACTTACTGTAGATACATAGCTGCTGGTGGTCTGTTTTGGTCCTACTGAGCTCATACAAGGCACCTAGATGGTTGCTCTAGTGTGGCACTTAGTTTTGTCTAATAAGAAATAAGGAATGTCCCATTTTCCACTGTTCATACTCTCTCCTGCTTAGCTTCTTTCTAAAAAAAGATTTTTATTTTATGTGTATAAGTGTTTTGCCAACATGTATTGGTGTGTTCCACAGTGCCTGTGGAGGCCAGAAGAGGGTGGAGTATCCCTGGAAGTGAAGTTAACAATTTTGTTAACTGTCTTGGGTGCTACAAACCCCTGAGAAGAGCAATGACTGTTCTTAACCGTGGAAACATCTCCCCAGCACCTTGCTTGATTTATCTTAGTATTTGCGTTCAAAAAATTTCCCTTATACCATGGCAAGGGTTATCTTGTCCAAATCAACATGAGGATCTATCAGGGAAGAAACTGCAAGAAAAAGCACCAGAGAGGCCTTCTGCAAGGGATGGGGGGAGCAGATGGACTGTTACTTCATATACACCCCAAGAAGCTACAAGCCAACACACACAAGTCTCACTTCTGTAAAAAAGGGTTCTGTCTGCAGGAGACTGGGGTCTCAGGAGACTGAAATTCTAGGTAGGGAGAAGCGTCTTGACCCCAGAGGCAAAACAAAACAAAACGAAATGAAACACTTGGTGAGACTGTGAAGTATCTGATCTCCATTGAAAGCCCTTTTTTTTTTTTTTTATCTCAGCCAGAAACAAAGCCTGCTGTGATTTTTCAAGAGAGGAAGTTCCAGACACTGCGGCAAGACAATGCTGTGGCTACTGGGACCACAGAAAGGGACACTGTTCTAGAAACTGGAACAATCTTGATGGTGATGTAGAGGAGTTTATTTTTAGTGGCCCCTTTCAGCCCCCTTGCCCATCATTCCTCTCCAACTAGGAGGTGAGGATGGAACAAAACTACAGGGGGTCATTCTTATGTTTAGAGTCTAATTTTAATGAAATTATGTCTTCTTTCAGAGGAACAAAAGGAACAGTCTGCTAATAGGTAATTGCATATATTTTATACATAAACACACACACACAGAGGAAGAAGAGAGTCAGGAATAAGCATAGGAAAAGAAAGGGAAAAAGAAGAGGGGAGGAAGGAAAAGGACACACAGCAGGGACTTAGTAGATCTGAGACGCCTCAGTATTTTGAGCAAGCTGGGCTCTGGGGAAAGGCCAGCAGTATGGTGCCTGCTTTAATATAATGTTTAAACATTTGATCAGTGTTTAGAAAAGAAAATGAACTCTGCATAGAGAACACAAGTTTAGACCTGGGCTAAAATTTGCACCTCCTGCAGTTAATAGGCACGCCGCCTCCCAAGGCATCGTGCTACTTGGAGGGGTTTCTCCAGTGTAGTCTCTGATCAGCATTTCATATAACCAGGTTGGGAATTTCTGTTGAGAGAATTTCTGATAAATTCATCTTTCCTCCAGTATTTTACTATAGTTTCTCAGAGTGGTTTGTTAGGCATCTTCTTGCCTTGGTTGCTTGGGATGACAAGTCAGTCATATTCTTTGAAATGAAAACCTTGGAAGGAGTTCACATCTCAGCAGGGAATGGGGAGAAAAAAAAGCAATGTTAAAATCCAGGGAATTTAGAGAATCAAAGTTAACCTCACCTCCTTTTGTATTCCTTTAAAGGCCAATAGCACCTGACAGGGGGGGAAAAGCATACCAAAAGATTAGCATTACAAGCTATCACTTTATTAGAGGGAACTTTATGGAAAGTTAAGTCACCTAACCTCCCAGTTTATATTATATTATAACCCAATTGTTCCACTGTGCACAGCGTGAGTGCCAACTGACTGGAGCTTTCTAGTAATAACCCGCAATGACTTCAACTCTACATAGATCTCTAGGCTACCATTTTTGGATGTGGTGATTGAATTTTATTAATTTATTTAAAAATACCTGGGTTGTAAAGAGGATGTTAATGAAACTGAGAACCAAACATTCAAATATATGAGCTTTTAGGGACCATTCTCATACCACCACATGAGGTCAGTGGCAGGCACCAGGAAGATGCTGTATCCCGTACCCCCATGCCCATGAACATGCTACGAACAATGGCTTAGTTATTTTTCTATTGGCACGATAAGACACCATGATCAAGGCAACTTCTAGAAGAAATAATTTGTATGGAGCTTAAGGTTTCAGAGAATTAGAGTCCATGACCATCATGGTAGGGGCCTGGCAGCAGGCAGGCATGGCTTTGGAGCAATAGCTAAGAACTTACATGTTGATCTACAAGTACAGGCAGAGAAAGGGGAGAGGAGAGAGGAGAGAGGGGAAGAGAGAGGAGAGGAGAAGAGAAGAGAAGAGAAGAAAGAGAAGAGAAGAGAGAGAGTAGTATGGACTTTTGAAACCTCAAAGCCTGCTTCCCAGTGACACACCTCCTCCAACCAGGCCACACCTCTTAATCCTTCCCAAATAATTCTACCAACTAAAGACCAAGTATTCAAATGGACGAGCCTATGTGGGCCATTGTAGCTTGTCCTTTTGCTGCTCTGTGGCTTCTTCTTTTTTCCCACCCTTTATCCCTTCAGTTTCACCCCCTATCACTAGATACGATAGAGAAAGAAAGAGAGAGAGAGAAAGAGAGAGAGAGATTCTTGAATATAATTTCTCTCTTCTTGTTTCTTCTTTGCTCTTTGATACTTTGTGGTTCTTTTTTTTCCCTCCCTTTTCCCCCCCCCCCATCACCCCTCTATCACTAGAAAGGAGAAAGATAGAAAGGGGAGAGAGAAGCCAGGCGGTGGTGGCGAATGCCTTCAATCCCAGCACTTGGGAGGCAGAAGGCAGGCAGATTTCTGAGTTCCAGGCCAGCCTGGTCTACAGAGTGAGTTCCAGGACAGCCAGGTCTACACAGAGAAACCCTGTCTCAAAAAACAAACAAAAAAAAGTGGGGGAGGGGAGAGAGATCTCTGAATCTAATTTTTTTGTTTCTTCTTTGAGCACAACTACAAACAAATCAGAACCACCACCCTCCCCAACCATGAATGACCAACAGATACCTACCTCTCCTCTTAAGACCCTAGCATTTATATACCCTTTGAAAAGTTTCCAGAATTCCAAATGTCACACAACCAATCACAGAAACTATCTGCAGTTGGCAAAACCATGCCTCTGCCAGAGCAGGAGGTAAATCACGGTCAGCTGCTGCAATGTAGTTCCATATCCCACACCTGGGATTAAACCAAAACCATATACCATTTCTGTGTTTTTTAAAGAAACCAAAATTCTAGAGCAAACTACATTCTCACTACATTTTCCCTTTCTGCTTTAAGCCAGTGATTATGCTGGGTTTAGCAGGAAATTATAAACACAGACTTTCAGTGAAATCAGCGCTTTTCGGGTCAGTGGCTAAGGTTTCAGGTTTATCTGTTTTGACGGTATCCAGAGTGTTTCACTTCTGTGAAAATATAAACAAATCCACATCTCCAACACACAGCTTTCACCGGCTTCCATTCTGATGTTCACACATCTCTATAGTATATAGGCCTATTTAATTATACATTTTTTCTATAACCCAGTGTTTCTCGGCTGCTGTTGTTCCTTTCTCATTAACATTCAGAAAATTTAAAGTTAACGGAGCACTGTAGCTGTCCGGGGGAGGGGGGTGTCTTTATTCTTCCTCTTTGTTTTATAAGCATTTCCTTAAAGGTGCAAATAGATCTTTCTACAACTGGTTGTCCTGTAGGTTTGTGTGGTACACCTGTAATGTGCTTTATATTATAATATGTAAAACATTGCCTCATCTTACTGGAGACATAAGCAGGGGCGCTGTCAGTCTTGATTTGTGCAGGTATCCCCACAATAGCCATCACTTCCAGCAAATGTGTAATTACACAATCAGCCTTCTCAGGACTCAAAGCAATTGCCCATTGAAACTGAGTATTGATGGTATAGTGTACAAACCTTAGTTTTCCAAATTTTGCAAAATGGAACACCTCATCTGCCAGATTTCATTTCTTTTGGTACTCCTAGGGTTATTTCCAACACATGATGGAGTTTGGTTATACAGAGAACAAGTAGGACATTTCCTTATGATTTCCTTGGCTTGTTGCCAAGTCGATAAGACCTTTTTTTTTCTTTAAACCTTTTCTGTTAACATCACACACACACACACACACACCACACACACACACACACACACACGTCACAGATAGTTTCTACTTAAGATTGCCTGTTGCAGTTGTATAAATGACCAAGTCAATCCTGAATTATCCAGAATAAATTCAGCAGTTTCTATATGCAGAACAACTCTTTCTACACATTGAGAGTCAGTAATTTTATAAATTAATTAATACTGTAAGAACTGCAAAAGGCTCTGATTTTTGAATTGAAGTAGATGGGCTTTGAATTACTTTGCTCATTTTGTCTGACTATAGCCTGCCGTTCCTAATGTATTGGCATCAGTGTAGAATGTAGGTGCTTCAGGCCATTCTCATTTAAACCACCACAAATATCAAGCTGGAGAGAGGCTGGGCATGGCTATAAACACAGCACCAGGCTGGGTACACTCAGGGGAAAGATGGCTAGGCTTGCCTATGCACCGGCTCCCTGCACTATAGGCATTCCTATTGCTACATTGTACATTGTACTACAGGGTTGTAGCTACATTGTAGCTTTACAGTTGGCTAAGACTGCTGATGCCTTTCTCCCTAGCAGCCTGCACAGCACTTCCCAATATTATGAAAGCTAACCAGTCAGGAAGTTTCCTGGTGAGCACCAACTTGATATCCCTATGTCATATGACCAAAGAATGTGGTCTTCAGCAATGGGATTTTACTGTCAGGTTCGGAGGGGAGGGGGGCAATCCAGAGCAATGGCAATAGTTTTTTTTTTTTTTTATTGTTTTGGGGGGCTCCTTGGACACCACTGACTGACAATTTGGGAGGTGTTATCCTATACTTGACCTTTGGTTTTTATCTGATAATCTATGACCTCTGGGAGAATTATCCCTGTGTAAGATAACTCCAATTAAATTCTTCTATATAACTGGTAGTGGTGGTACACGCCTTCAATTCTAGCACTTGGGAGGCTGAGGCAGGTGAATTTCTGTGAGTTTGAGACCAGCCTGGTCTACATAGAGAGTTCCAGGACAGCCAGAGTTGCTCAATAGAGAGATCCTTTCTCAAAAGGACCAAAAAAATATTTTAAAAATATAAATATAAATTGAGTGGAATATGAATACAAAAAGAATCTTGATCTGGTTTTATTTGTCTGTTAATTTAAAAAAGATAGCATTGCTGTATATAGTGATCTTGGTTGGCAGTTATTTACTTTCAGGACGTTAGAAGTATCATCCCACATTCCCCTGGCTTTGAGCATCACTAATGAGAAGTTATTGGCTTGAGAATAGCCCAGCATGCATGCCTGACTAAAAAAAATAAATAAGTAAAACAATAATTATATAGCTAAAGGCAGAAAGCTCTCTGAAGGGACTCCAGCAGCACAGAAAATCGCTGCAAGAACTGACAAAGGGTGTTACATAAATCAAAGTCTATACAGCAAGGGTGAAGAGGCGGGTACAGAATAAGGAGAAGTCTCTGCCAACTACACAGCAGAGGGGGCTGATATCTATAGAAAGAACTGCAAACTTAAACATCACATTCTCCCGAATCTTCCAGTCAACAATTGGTTAATAAACTGAACGGATAATCCTCAAAAGAAGAACAAGGTGTCTAAACAGTTCAAACAGTGTTACCATTTTTAACCTTCGGGGAAATTAAAACCACATTGGTTCCATCGTATCCTCGCAGTGGTACTCCAGCATGTGGCTACACAGAACTCTCCTAACTGGAGTGTTTTCCATCCATGGTCCTGGGGACAGAAGGTCCCCGCTCAGTCTGTATTTTGGAGATTGCTCTCCATGGGATTCCATCTCCCTGTTACAGGGTTGTTGCAGGGAGAGAAACTGGGGCTCACCTGCAGAGTTCTTCAACAGAGTTTTTATTTAAACCTTGTAGACGGAGGTAGTGAATGACATCATTAAAGCCATCATCTAAGCTGGCTTTGTTTACCATGGGGGATTAGAGCACAGCTGCATCACACTGAGCCCACGGGGGAGGCCAAACCTGCACTTATAAGTCTGTGGTGGTCCCTTAGCACTGAGGGTTCAACAACTTGTGAAACCCAACAACACAAATGGGACTCTTGACGGGGCAAGCATGGTGAGTGTTGGAAGCTGCACAGAGATGTATTGGTATGGGGTGGGGGCTTTGGAAGATTTTGGGGCTCAGAAAGTGAGAGAAAAGGACAGGGGATGCAGAGTGACTCTTCATATCAACCTGCTTAAAGGAACAGAAATGAGCTCTTTCCCCAACTTTCCCCCATGCCACTGTGCTGTCAGAGGAAACCCGTGTACTTACCTGCTCCCCCCATGCCACTGTGCTGTCAGAGGAAACCGTGTACTTACCTGCTCCCACAAGGTTTCAGTAATTATTAAATCTCTTTCCTGTTGAAACAACAGACAAATCTTGGCAACATTATCCTAACTTTCCAAGAATATGGCCTGACATAACACAGAAGCAGTGTGGTTAAGAGATATTTCTTGGAACTGAGGTGAAATTCTAAAAGATACTCCTGTTTTTCCCCCAGGTAGCTCAGAGCCTTACAACAGCCAGTTTATTCTTCCCTGACTTATTAACATCTGATAGCCTGCCCTGAAATCATCAGGTAAGAAACGGCATTGGACCTGTGACCTGGCCTTGCTATTCGGGACCCACAAGCCTCTAAAAGACGCAAACCACAAAGCCTGTGTGCCCAAAGATATAACACTGGCCACACAGCTTCTCCCTTCTCTCCCCAAGAAACCAACACGTGTGGCCGACTTACTCACCTGTGGCTTTATTTTCTGTTCAATGGATGTGCTGAAAATAAAGAAACTGGATGAGAAAGACAACCCAAAGTTTTCTCTCAATTCCAGTGTACTAGTGAGAATTCTTAAATCTTAGAAACAGTCGTTATCTTACATCTCATACATACACCCCATCCCTGCCGCCTTGGACTCAACTCTGTCTTCTTGGTATGCTAGTATATTATCCAGAACTTTGAGACCTCTGTGGGTCAGCAGTGCTGAAGGTGACACCTACCGTTCTGCTGCCTGTCAGAGCCACTCCCCATTCAGTCTTTGACCTGTCTAGGTCCCTTTGGAGGAAGTGTATGCAATTATAAAGCTGCTGTCTTTGTGTCTCCCAAATGCCTTCTTGTTTTCCTTCATGGCTTCTGATGGAGTTGGGGTGGCCTGCTGAGGAAGAACTGGAAAGACTTTGCTCATTCTGGGGAGCAGAACTGAAGGTCTTATTCATGTTTTCCTCAAATGTCATTTATTAGGAAATACAATACCAGAGAAAGGCAATACAAGGGTGGTATAGTTCAGGGACCTCTTTAAGTCAGGGGCATAGGGTCAAAATGAAATGAGCTATAGGCAAGTAACCAGTAGTGCATCTATGGTCCAATAAGGTCTTATTCTTAAGTACCACTAGAATGCCAGCGTCATCCGGGAGGGAGAGGCTGAGGATGGGGTAGGTCATACCTGATGGAAGAGAGGACCTGAGGATGGCTGAGACTTGGGCAATCAGCTATCTACCATTCTATTGTTCCTGTAAAAACTCCACTCAGAACTTCAGGCCACGTGTGGACTATATGGGAGTGCCACCCCAAAGTAAACCAAGGCATTGGCAGTGATCTGGAAGAGGCCATTGCCTCCTAGACCTGTTTCAGGCTTCTTTCCATAGAACCTCTTGGATAGGATTTGAAAAGAGAGGGGAAGGGGATGGAGGGAAGACATATTTAAGAACCCTGCTGTCTCTGTCTGAGGTCCTGCTTGAACTGTCCCTGTCTTCAGAAAGTAGCTTTTCCAAGGGAAAGCATAAATGCTTGTAATCTCAAGAAGTCTGAGGACACTGCGGACAGCAAAGAATCCCCAAAGGACATTGAGCCCCAGAAGATCTCTACTTAAGACAAGACCCTTAATGAGATGCGTTCAGGATAGAACAAGGTAGACATTGCCCCAGGAATCCTATAGGCGACTCATGTGATTTCTCCATGGAATCTGAGCACAGCTGTTCCTCTTTCCAGTTCAAGCCACTGCCCTTATCCTAAAATACCTTCATTGTTTCCCTTGGGGTTCTATACATCTGTTCCAGGGGTATAGAGAACAAAACTAGGACCCGTTAGGGGATTTACTTATAGAGGCATTTTATTTTCAGTTATATGTAGATGTGTGTGTGTGTGTGTGTGGTTGTGTGTACATGCACGAGTGTGGATACCCTCGGAGGCCAGAGGCATCAGATCACCTGGCACTGGAGTTACAATGACTGTGAGCTGATTGACACAGATGCTGGGAATTGAACTTGGGTCCTTGCAAGAACAATACATGCTCTTAAGCACTGAGCTCTTTTTTCCAGCCCATGTTGATACTTAATCCAAATTCTTCTAAACAGAGATGGTGACTAATCATATTTGGTAAGGACAGTGGGACAACTCCTCTCTCTCTCTCTCTCTCTCTCTCTCTCTCTCTCTCTCTCTGTGTGTGTGTGTGTGTGTGTATGTGTGTCTGTGTGCGTGTGTGTCCCGCATTCTGTCTGCAGACAACAATAACCACAACCCCTTTTCTTCAGCAGAGAGCCCAAGACTTCGGCACGGCTTATGTGCATATTCATATAAAACCATAAGAGGCCTGGCATTATCATCTTGGGTCAGCAGCTCTGTGGAAGACTCCTCTTCCTATTTGCAGAGGTTCAGCCTCTCAGTTCCTTGCTCAATCTCAGGCCTCAGGCGAATTTAACCACCTAGAGTTCACCTAGAGGACAGGCTGTTGCAAGCCCAGGAGAGATCTTCTTTCTTTCTGTCCTAAATCACACAACATCTTATTTCAGAACATCTGTCACATGCTTCAAGGACTTAAGCCAAGTTCCAGTTCCTTTCTGAAGCTTCCCTGATTTATAAAAGCTCACAGCAAACTTTATTCTTTCCTTTTCATTTTAGCTAACGTTGTCTAGGTCTTCTAGCTTCTTTTTGTTTTATCTTTTTCTATCCTAGTCCAAGGGAAGTAAGTTTTTCTTTTTTAAAATTGTTTTTATTTTATGTATATTGGAGTTTTGCCTTCATGTATGTCTATGTGAGGGTGTCAGATTTTGGAGTTATTGACAGTTGTAAATTAGCAAGTAGGTGCTAGGATTCGAACCCAGGTCCTCTGGAAGAGCAGCTAGAACCTCTTAACCACCAAGGCATCTCTCCAATCCAGACGCATGGTTTTGAATGTCTGGCTTTGATTCACACTAGAAAGGACACAAAGGGCTCAGAGAACATTGGCTCTGGGATGGTCAGTGTTTGAAGGATGAAGTGGCCAGCCAACCTATGGAGGAGCGGCAGAGCAAACCCGCCTTCTTGGCTAGAATGGAAAGACTGTTGTCCCTTCTACCAAGGAGATAAGGGGAACACAAGACCCCATTTACCCCACCCCAGGTGCAGCCAGGTGGAGATGGGAGCAGGCATCTGCTTCTCCTCCCGTAGATAAATGTAAGCAAAGGGCCCTTTCAGGGTTTGGGTGGTGCAATCTACCTTCTTTGTTGCTTAGATGTCATTCTTGCCTATGTTTTTGATATGGCCAGGCCCTGGGGGCTGAAGATGGAGAAAGTTTCAGACCCTGAAATAAATAAGAGGGGACTCTTAGACATATGGTACGAACATGTTTGTTCTCTGCATAGGAGCCTATGTCATGGCTTACATCTTCAATAAATGTCCTTGTTTTGAGTGGGTCAGTGTGTGTGTATGTGTGTGTGTATGTGTGCGTGTATGTGTGAGTATGTGTGCGTGTATGTGTGTGTATGTATGTGTGGTGTATGTGTGTATGTGTGTGTGTGTGTGTGTGTATGTATGTGTGTGTATATGTGTATGTGTGCATGTATGTGTATGTGTGTGTATGTATGTTGGTGTATGTGTGTATGTGTGTGTGTGTATGTGTGTATGTGTGTGTGTATGTATGTGTGTGTATATGTGTATGTGTGCATGTATGTGTATGTGTGTGTATGTATGTGTGGTGTATGTGTGTGTGTGAAGGGGAGGTATGTGTAAATAGAGCTCCCCTTCATAACCCGAGGAAATCATATTTAACAATGTAGGAAGTGGGCTGCTCAGAGCCTCCTTGAACTGAGATAGGATCTAAGGCAAGAACAGAAAGGAGCATACGGTGAATTCAGAATCAGTCATCTGCTAAGGGTGGGAACCTTGGGGGGAGGTCAGTCAGCCCTTACTGTCAGTTGCTTTGAAAAGGAAGAAAAACCCACAGTCAATATGCTTGGGTCTGCAAGGCCAAAGCAGAGATCCAGATGAGGAACAAGCCTGCCTTCGGTGGGGAGCCACTCTTCTCTTCCTACTAACACCCTTCCTCACCTTCCACACCGTCAGAACCCGGGCCGCTCGCCCAGAAACTCACCTGATCATGCTTTAACCTTCCCCTTTAGGGTTTCTCCCCTTTGAACCCTATTTCACTACCTTCTCCTGTGGCTAACCCTTCCCTCCCAACACTTTGTGACCTCAGCTATGACATCACAGATGTGGGGGCAGAGATCGACTCTTTCCTAGCTCACCCCAGGCCCTGTCACCTTCACATGAGATCGGTGAAGTAAAGAGACTATATGAAATTTTACATGTAATTTCTGGAGAACTTGCCCTCTTTATTTTCCCCTATTAATTTTATAAACCACTCATTGAGCTTTAGAGGGAACCCTGAAGCAGAATCCATCTTATGTTCTGAGTTTCAAAAGAGGGCCTGAGAAACCTGACTTGAAGATTTCTGTAAGGGTAAACATTTTTGTTCTGCATTTCAAAAGTTTCTGACTTGGAAAAAAAAATTGCCGAAAATTTGGCGAATGATAATGAATGTTAATGTGAAAGCTAGTGTGTCTAAAACTCTTAGCAGCATCAGGACCAAGGTCTCGCTGCTTCTGTGTCTACACTCTCAGGAGGTGCAGCCTTCGAGAAGCACTGGGTCAATGTGGAGCATTCCCAGCAAACTGAGAACTTTGGCATGGGTTCAGGAAGATGGTCTGGGGTAGAGCATCATTCCAGGGCCCCGAGTCTGCCTAGGTGATAGTGGGAGAGATTCAGCGAAGCCTCAGCAGACTGTGAGATGCTCCATCTGGAATCTGAAGTGGAGTCACAATCCTTTAACCTGTGACAAAATGACAGGACCTGCCGCCCCCACCCCCCCACCCCAATAGAAAAGTTTCCATCATGATTTGTGGGGAAGGCTGAGTTGATTTTAGACCTCCTAGTCTTGCTAGGGAGATCACCACAGGCCTGTCTGAATGAACATCACTTTCCTGCTAGGTGCTTATAAGTGGCCAGAAGAGACTAGAGTGCAGGACCATTGCCTTCACTGTGGCCCTCCTTATTTATACCTCAGTTTTGCCCATCATCTCACGCCATACAGACTTTTATCCCTTTACGGACATACATGACCCACAAACCAACTGAAACTTCCAGTCCATCCAAAATTCTAATCCCATTCACCCATTCCTTCTTGTCACATGAGATGGTACACCTGACAGCTCAGGTCAAAAGCCCACCATGACACGCAGTTTTCTTGTGTCTCTTTAAAATTACTTTTTAAAAATGATTTATTTATTTTAGTTTTAGATGCATTAGTGTTTTGCCTGTCTGCATGTCTGTGAGAGTGTCAGATCCCTGGAACTGGAGTTACAGACAGTTGTGAGGTACTGGCTGTACCTCAAAGTGTGTGAGCATGTCTGATCAGTCAGTGTTCTTCAACTGCTGAGCCATTTCCCCTGCCCTCTGGTTTTAATTATTAACTCATCTGATTTGCCTTTATTATTTTTCCATCTTGAAACAATTACTGATATGCTTTTTGTCATTATAAAATACAATTGTAGCATACTAAATGAATATTGTTATATAATATGTACTTTTTGTGGATTGGTTTTTTATATTTACTCATGTTACTGTGTATGTCAATAGTTTATCCTTTTGTATTACTGTCTAGTTGTCCATTGTGCTGTGAAGTATTTTCCTAGTGATTTGATAACACATAACCACAACACTGAGGACTTAAAACCCATGGAGGGGGGCTTCCCTTCTCTGGGAGGTCAAATGGGGGTATGTGAGGAAGGGGCTGGGGGAAAGAGGAGGGAGGGGAGTGCAGGCAGGATGTAAAGCGAATAAATAAATAATAATGGATGAGCAACTCTGGTGAAAAATCTATTACCTATATAGTAAGTGACATTTCTGCATTTCTGTAATTCAAAGTTGATGGGCATTCTAAAGCTTTTGGTTGTCTTTATGAGATTTAAATGATCTCAATCTATAAAACATTAAAAAAAAAAACAGGAAAAAAGCAATGAAAATGTATTTTCTCACAGTTACAGAGATCTAATGTCTGAAATGAAGGCACCAGGTAGGGTCAGTTTCTCCCAAAACTGCTGAGGGAGAGGCTAATTCTGCCTCTCTTAGCTTTTGTGGCTGAGTTTTTGCTTTGTGATCTGTTAACCAGGGCCAATCTCCTGGGCAAGGCGGTGAAACCAGAACACAGGTAGCTTACCAGTGGCTACACCTCTGAAGACTATGACTTCCTGTCTTCCTGCAGCCGTCAACTGCCAGATTTTCAAGGCAGGGTGGGGCCCTATGAAAAATATGTGTTCTGTGGTATTTAGGTGAAATATTCTGTAGATATCTGTCAGGGCCATTTTATTTATGATATCATTTAACTCCCACGTTTCTGTTTAATTTTTATCGGAATGACTGCCAGTTGGAGGAAGTTGGGTTAATCTTTGTCTTGAAGGTCAACATGTTTCCAATGAGATTGGGTGTACCATGTTTGGTGCATATATCCTTAGGACCGTGATGTCTTTGTGGTTGATTTTCTCTTGATCAGAACGAAGGGTCCTTTGTCTTTTCTGGTTGGTTTTGGTTCGAATCTATCTCTTTAGGTTATTAGGATAATGATGCGAGCTTGTCTCATGGTCCCATCTGTCTTTCGTTGGAATACCTTTTCCATGGTATTTGATGGCAGTGCCTCTCCTGGAAGGTAAGATGAGTGTCTTGGAGGCAACAAACAGATGGCTCTTGTTTTTCAATCCATTCTACTAACTCAATCTTCTGGTTGGTGAGTTGAGGGCATTCACAGTTATTATGAAGAGGTTTGTACTGGCTGCTGCCTTCTGCCCCACCCCCCTCCCCCTTTGGCCATTTGCTTTCTTTGCACACTCCTTTGTTACACCCATTCCTCTCGTCAATTTAAATGATCACCTCGGTGTTCTCTGTAGGTCTGGTTTGGTGGGGCTGAGTTCTTTTAGCTGACTTATATCATGGCCAGTTTTCCTTTTTGCATCAACGATGACAGGTAGTTCTGCTGGGTATAGCAAGTTGAGTTGGCATCTGTAGTCTTCTAAGACTTGAGGTACATGGCTCCAAGATCTAGCTTTTAAAGTTTCCATAGAAAAGTCAGCTGTCATTACTGATGAGTTTCCTTTAAGTATGACATGGATCTTTTCTCTAGATGCTTTTACTACCTTCTCTATGTCTATATATTTAGAGTTTTTAAGTGTAATACGACACAGGGACTTTCCCATTGGTCCTGTCTTTGGTGTTCTCTGTGCCTCTTGTAGCCTCTTGTGGTCATGTCTTTCCTTAGTTTGGAGGACATGTTTTCTGTGATTTCACCGAAGATTTACTCCATGGCATCCAACTGGTATCCTCCCCTCTTCCCTACCCACGCAATTTCACGTTCCTTCTCTCTCTGAAAGAACAAAAACAAAAGAAAAACTCACTCAAAACCATGGAGTTTGATTTATTCTTGCTAACTGCTCCGAGCAAGGGTCCTTCCCTGGAATGCAGTTAATAGACTCAGTATCACTCCATTGTAGAAAACGGACATTTCCCTCTCTCATAACAGCTATCGTTTGGAAATAGCTTCTTGGCTAGGGTAGAACTTTGTGTCCACTTCCATGCTTTTGTGCTAGGATTCTGTCTGGTTTGAGCTTGCACAGGGCCTGGCGCATGTACTGAGTTCACATGCACACCTGCCATGTTTTGTCTGAAAAAATGTGGTTTCCTTAAAATTGTTCACTACTCTGACTGACTCCTTACAATCTTTCTATCTCCCCCTCCATGATGATCCCTAAGCTCTGAGGAGAGAGATGTGATAACCCCCTCACTCAAGGCTGAACACTCCAATGTCTTTCATTCTCTACACATTAGTCAGATGTAGGGCTCTGTGCTAACTACCATCTTTGTCAAGAAGCCTCTTTGATGAGGGTTGGTAGAGGCACTGACCCATATGTCATTGGGAGTCATTTTACCGCCATGTTCATTTAGCAGAATAATACAAGTAAGATTTCCTCTGGAGACCATGACCTATTCTTGGTCACTTTAGTCGATTTAGAGTGGGCCTTAAATCCAATCATTAAAAGGGTGGTGGATTACACCCTTAACATTTGTGCCACCACAAATGATTCCTTTTCTCCTCAATAGCATGTAATGCACTGTGCAGGACTAGGAGCACCAGCCAGGAGGAGTGAAGCTTCCAGTTGAGTTCGGGTAAATTTCTCAGTGTTGTATGGTATGGTGGTACGTTCAGTCAATCAGATCATACTCTCGAGTTGTGGAGCTGAGGGAGTGAGGACCTAATGTGATCCTTTTGGCCCATGACTCAAAAGGTGCAATCCACTCCTGTTACTGGGTTTTTAGTTGATAGCATATAATGGGGGATTGTTATATTTTGGGGTATTGTCTCTCCCATTAAATGTATCTCATTTAAATCCTTTTATGTATGTGTACATTTTAGGAAGCTTCTACAGTAGTAGGTTTTCATTTAAGAATCTTATACTCTATATTTTGATCATATTCATCCTCATGTCTCCCCCTAAAAGCCTGTGTTCTTTAGAGGAATAGAACTGATAATGAACATATACATATAACAATATATAATATATAATACATAGTACCAATTCAATACACAATACACAATATATAATATATAATATTTATATTATATAATAAATATATAATATATAGTACATAGTATATAGTATATAGTATGTACTATGTAATACAATATGTAATATATGATTGGTATATGATATATGGTATATATGATATACAATATATGATAAATATAATATATGATACATGATAAATATATGATATATGATATACTTTATAATATATAATACATAATTCATTATACAATATATAATAAATATATAATGTAATATGTAATATATAATATAATTATATGCTGCATGTGTGTGTGTGTGTGTTATTAGAGCATCCTATAGTCTGTGGTCTAACAGTGCCTGACAGAAAAGCCAAGAATCCAGTAGTTGTTGATCCACAAGGCAGCATGTCTCAGCCGGTCTTCAGTCTGTATTTGAATCCTGAAGAAGTACTGCTTACACATGCTGACACATTTCAGTCTAAACATTAAGTGTGACGTGTCGCAAAGATGAGGGTTGGTATTCCGTAACAATAAAAAGTCAATTGAGGTGACCTCTGAGAGGGGGATGCAGAATGCCTGGGGCAGGATAATAATGCCCAATCAGGAGGTTGCTGTTACCGCTGCTCTAGTCTATCAGCAGTTAGAAGCTCGTGCTGTAAACCACTGGGTTGAGATGTTGGTGACTGCAGAAGGTACCCATCATGAGCAGCTGCTCGGTAGCCATCAGTGAAGTTTGGGTAAGCCATCAGAGAATGCCCACATGGGCAGTGATGGAGGTGCACACAGCTGCCTGTTACAAGAGAACAACAGCTCTCCAGCTCCTACACAAAGGCACCTGTCCTCTCTACCACCCTGGCAATAAAATCCTGTACCTGTTAACCTCATAATTTGATATTTGTAACTTCAGGCTTTTCTGATGTATCTCTTGTGTCAGTCAACAAATATTCTCTAAACCCAGTGTATTCTCCCAGTTAGAATCTGTGCTTTGTTAGTCTGTTTGTTTGTAGCAATGTTTATCATCTTCTGGGCACACAATGATGATGCCACAGACTGAAATTAAACAGAATCTGATCAACACAGGGAGCACTTGAGAGAAGATCCTTAGGGCTCCTTATTAGAACTGAAAGGAACATGCTTTAAGCTCGGTGCTAAACTAGTGCCAAAGAAAAGTCTCTGCCTGGATCTAATTGCTAGCTCACCTCCCTCCTCCCCCACTTGCATATGACAATTCAAAACAAAAGGAGCTGTAGCATCAGAATTACCAGCACTGTGTAAGACGTCATCAGAAAGGCAAAATCTCAGGCTCACCCCATGTAGGACTGTGAAAGACAGCCTGGTTTCTGGTTGAGCACAGGCTGGAAACCGTTGGAGACCCACCCCAGGTGATCCTAAGGGACGGCATGAGTTTTGCCATGCTCCTAGACTCCACGCTCCTGACACAAGGCTGCAGCCCTCCATAGACTTGGGTCTTTTCGAATAGGACAACACCCCTCCACAGGTAGAGGATGGGACTACAGGCCACAGAGCCTCAAGACAGATCTCTATTTTAATGAGATACCTAAAGGCCAGAGGGGTGTAGCCAATTAAACATTCCTTCCAGACCTCTCCTGCAAAAGTATTTAACTCAGGCCCGCCTAGGAACTGGGGTACAGTTTTCATCTACTTTCCATCATGACAATAACATCTTAAGACATGGACTGTTTCTCTTCTTTGGGATTCACTATGGGAACAGTGGAGCAGACCTTGTCTACAGAGCCTCCCTCTAATCTGCAGATGACCCTCTGATTCCAGCCACCCAAGCCAGTGAGCAGCTGACCCAGCAAGTGAGACTCTCATCCCTGCGGGACACAGCCAGAACTTTCCCCTCTCCCCTTGGCTGCTGGCCGATCCGGTCTGTATGCCCTCACTTTGTTCTGGCCCTTTGGCAGCACCCAGCAGCACTGGGGACCAAGAGCCTGAGAAAAAGCGGTCCTGGCCGTTTTGGCCAGGGACTCCCAAGCCAGAGCTCTGGTCCTGCAGGACCTCAGACTTCACTCTTCATCCGGAGTGAAGTCTTAGGCGACGCCGCTCAACACCAACACTGGTGTGGGGAGAGTAGAGTCAAACTTCCTGCGTCTGTCTCCACGAGTGGCCCTAGCCCCATGGCGAGACAGACGGGACCCACACACTCCAACCCAACAACTCCAGATCTATTAAACCAAGAACTCCAGGGCTAGGGTGCAGCAATCAGGGTCTGACCACGTGACCCAAGCCTTGGATGCTTCCTAATGATCTCTGGGCAGTGCTGATGCTGCTGGCTCAAGAACCAGTCAGAAGCATTGATGCTGCCATGCAGGGGCCAACAGGTACTTGGCTTATGCGAGTCTCTCTCTAGTGAGCTAGGCAAGCCTGCCTCAGATCTCTGAGATTATGACCCTTGGGGCCCTGCTTCTTCCCCTCTCCCCTTCGGCTACGGGCTGATCCAGTCTGTATGCCCCCACTTTGTTCTCGGCCCTTTGGCGGCACCCCAGCAGCACCTGGAACCCAAGAGCCTGAGAAAAAGTCAGTCCCTGGCCGTATTTTGTCCTGGGGACTCCGAAGCCAAGAGCTCTGGCTCCCTGCAGGACATCAGACTTTGCTCTTCCACCCCGAGTGAAGTCCCTGGCATTACTACATATTTCGGTTGATGCTCTCTCCAGCCACAGTGGCACTAACATTCTGTCCTAGAGAGAAAGAACTGTGGTCCCACCGAGCATTATTAAGGAAAGAGAAGGTTGGGTGTGTAGGAGTGCAATTCTGTCCAGGTGTCTTGGGGTCTTGTTACTGCCTTTGCTGGTAGGTCTCAGGAAAGTTAGTTTAGGAAGTATGTGGACACACCTCCCCAGGGTCTAGCCTAAGAACAACGACCAGGGTCATTCTCTCCCTCATCTAGAGACTTCCAAAGAAGTTGGCCAGATGCCCACACTGTCTTTAGAGTCCACTTATCAAAAGTTGCAGAAATGCAGAGAGGGGGAAGATGCCCCAGGGACTTTGAGTGAGCCTCCAGTTTTTTTGAAGGCCACATCCAATTACCTGTGCTGTAGTAGAAGTTATTATTTAAACCCCAAATTTGCTTCTGTAAAGTCTCCTACCCGAATGAAACCAGTAAAGGAAGACACAGCTCAATAATTATGGTATAAATAGCACGCCTAGATTGGGCAGGTTTACCGCTACACTACTCTAATCCCCGGCTATGAGATCCCTTACAACTGCGGTTTATCCTAGGCCGCGTGCTTGTCCTCGAGCTCCAGCTTTTCCATTGTCAGCTTCCTTCTATCTCCGGCTTCCTTCTGCCTGCTTCCTCCTGCTCTCCTCTGCCTCTCTCTTGCATCTCCCAAAGACTCCTCCTCTTCTCTTCTGCTCTGCCTTTTATGTCGAATTCTCTCACTCTCTCCTCCCCTAAGCCTTTTTCTCGCCTCCCCTTCTACTGCCCAATCTCTGGCTCTAGTCTATTTTACAGGTTTTAATTGGACAGAAGGTTTACAAGATGTCATCTGTGTACAGATTCAATCATCCTGTACACAGGATTCAATCAGCCCCTCCCAGAAGGGTGGAACTAGGATCAAAATACAAGGCTGGGGCTATCCACAACACTGTGCAAATTGCTTTTAGCCTCAATCTGAAATTACTCACTCCAGTATCCACACTGGTAATCTCTAACATTGTACACCAAATTACGGTCTCCACCGGATGGTTTTTCTTCTGTCTGCCTTACACTTGCTCGTGCACATAGGGCAACTCAGAATGATCTATGAGATTCCCTCACCATCCGGTACAGCTTAACGCTTCCTTCCCTGAGCTCACACGGCAGTCTTGCCACATGAGTGTAAAACAACTCCTTCCATCACATCATAGCTGTTGGAGGATTTTCTCCTGTCGCCGTGTGGCAGGTGTTTTAGAAGCAGAGTCTGTCTCATTAATCTTTATATCCCAAGAGCCTGGAGGAAAAGTCACTGTGCTTAACAAACATGTTTGTCCTCCTTGATTGAGATGGGGAACTTCATAGACTTCAAAATCTGTGACTCAATGAGTAGGAGCCACTAACGGTAGTGCCTGAGAGCTTTGTATGCTTTATAGATATGGGCTGAAATAAGACAAAGCAAAACACTGAAAATGTGGTACGTGGAACTCGAAAATGTAAAACTCAGGGAGGGGCTTGCTATGATTGTAGCTATTCTAGAAACGAGAAAAATGACTGACATAAGGCCAGCAACTTACACACAGCCAGATAGTAGCACACACACACACAGAGACACACACAGACACACACATAGACACAGATATACAGACACACACAGACACACAGACACACAGTAACACACACAGATACAAACACTCACAGAGACACAGAGACATGCAGATGCAAACACACACACACAGACACATGACTAGACAATAATGGACATGCAGACACACAGACATACATACACATACACACACATGCAGATACATATACAGACACACACAGACACATAGACACACACAGACATACATGCAGACACACACAGACACGTAGACCCAGACACACACACAAACACACACACACTGAATCTTACATAGCATGTGAAGAGCAGAGAGAGTCTGTTGTTCAGACTTGCAAATGTCCGTCAGTCTTTCTGTACAGTCCCATGTGAGCTACTCATTATTCATTTGGGGGCTTCTCAACTCCAAGTCCTCTCACTACTTAGGTGAGTACCTCTGTCTCTCTGTGTACAGGTCTGGGGTCCTGACACAAGATCATCTTCAATGCTCTGACTGTGTCTTGCCTCTAAGATTGTTGACAGTTTTTCCTGTTGATTTGAAGACACTTGAAATAACAGGAACTTGTCATTCTGAAGATCTGCCACTAGGGGGCAGTGGAGGCCTAGAAGGCGGTCTGGAGGAGTTGGAATCTACTCTCCCGATGAGCCACATTTCTGACCTTCACTTTGCAATTCTTAAATCAGTAACAATGCTTACACAACACTGTACTTCATAAATGATTATTTTTAAACTTTGAGATTATGATCACAACGTTTCCCCTTCCCTTTCCTTTCTCTAAGCTCTAGATCCCTCCTTACTCTCCCATTTATGGCTTATCTCATTCACTGTTATTACATGTATATATGTGCTTATATGTGTTCAATGTTACGTGCATGTATGTTATCAGGGTTGACCACTTGGTACTGTGTGCTCTTCCCTGGGGAGACCACTTCTGCTCTCAGACGTCTTGTTCCCTAGTTCTCTGTTTCCCCATCCACGGGAGCAAACCTATTGCTGCTCCTCTCGTTCAGCTCACCTGTGGGCAGTCATGCTGGTGAGACTCTGGGCGGAGCTTCAGACACGGCTAGGAGACACACAGTAAGTTCCTTGGTCTTCTGGCTCAGGCTTGATGTTAGAAGATGTAAACGTTAATTAGGAAATCAAGACATCATTTATGTATTTTTTTTCTTGATCTTGAGCTTTTTCTAAGTACTTCTCATCCTTCCTAACACTAAAAAGAGATAAAGCAGAGGGGAGAGCGTAGTCTGCCCATTTTACTGTCTGCTGATGTTTGGTCTGCTGCTGTGTAGTGTAATGCTAAATACCGCCCCCTGGGTCTGCTTGCCCCAGGAGCCGAGGAAATCCTCCTGCACACCAAGCGCTGTTATGTAACCTTGCTCTTTAGTTTTAAACTATTGGTTAAATAAAAACGTCTACAGCCCATAGCTGGGTAGATGAGAGGTATGCGGGGCTTCATTCCAGGGCTCTGAAGCAGAGGAAGAGAGGAGGGAGGAGAAGAAAGAGACAACATGGAATGGGTGGATGGTGAGATTGGCCATGAGGGCTGTTCAGTTGGAGTAAGAGCTGGCCCAGGCAGAACATGGCAAGTCATATCTCGGGGTTACTGACAGGGAGGTAGACAAAATAGCATAGAGCTTCATATCTGCCCAGCTCTAGTTCTGTAAGGCTTATTATAAATATAAATTTTGTGACTTTTATTTGGGAACTGAATGATCTAAGGTGGGGTAGAAACCCCAATTAATATTTACCGAAACAGCTGTCAGACATCCTTGGCCAAACCTCCCACTTCCCAGTTTGCCTCATCTGCCCCCAGTTGCTGCGCCTCCCTTCCAGGGCAGGGACAAACAGACTCTGCAGACAGACAGGTCTGATCTTATGGAGACACCATACTGTTGCTTACTGTCGCTTGGAACTCCACTTCTCTACAGTGACAGGAATTCCCTGACCTCACAGCCTGTAAGTCTGTCTTATTCAAATTTTTAAAAAAAAATCACTCCAAAAAAACCAAAAAAAAAAAAAAAAAAAAACCCAAAACCCAAAACCTAGCCGGCGAGTGGTGGCACACGCCTTTAATCCCAGCACTTGGGAGGCAGAGGTAGGCAGATTTCTGAGTTCGAGGCCAGCCTGGTCTACAGAGTGAGTTCCAGGACAGCCAGGGCTACACAGAGAAACCCTGTCTCAAAAAACAAAACAAACAAACAAACAAAAAAACCAAAAAAATCATTTCAGGTGTAAAATATATCCTTTTTTCCCCCTCTTATATTGGCTACAAATGATTATATGCAGATGTGTATGGACTGAAATGTAGTGTATTTGTCAGTAGCTACAGATATAGGACATAGAGAGCACTTAGCTTTCACACATGAAATGTGTGTGTGTGAGGCAGGATGCCACGAAAAATACTTTAGATGTGAATAAAATTGAGGATGAATCCTGACTCCTCACGGGCTGTAAATTCCTACTGTGAGGCTTTGGATAAATAGCTTAGTTTCTGTGACCCTCTGAATACATGTTTACATGTATGTGTGAGACAGACGGACATCAGCACTTCGCTCTTCTACGCCGAGGTTGTGCTCTGTTCTGCTGCTGATGTTTGTCCACAGCTGTACTAGTTTACTAGTTTCACCAACATTTATATCTGCGGTGGTTTGAATGAGATGCCACGCCCCCTGCGCCCTCATAGTCTCCGGTATCTGAACACTTGGTTCCCAGTTGGCTGTGCTGTTTAGGGAGGTTTAGGAAGTGCAGTCGTGCTGGAGAAGTGCATCACTGAGTGTGGGCTTTAAGAACAAATGCTTCAGCGGGCCAGCCGGTGGTGCACTGCTGAAGCCCGGACTCCAGAGTCCGAGGCAGGTGGCTTTCCGAGTTCAAGGGTCCAGCCTTTGCTGCAGCACAGTGAGTTTGTTTCACAGTTCCCCAACCCCCCAAAAAGAACAAAAGCCTCAGGCCACTTCCAGTTCAGCTTCTCTCTCTCTTTCTCTCTCTCTCTCCCCATGCTCTTGTGCTCTCTCTCACTATCTTGCTCTTGCTCTCTCTGTCTCTCTGTCTTTGTGTCTCTGTCTCTCACTTTCTCTGTCTCTCCGTCTCCCAGTCTCTCTTTCTCCCCTCTCTGCCTCTTTCTCTCTCTCTCCCCTTGTGCTTGCTTTCAGCATGCTCTTCCCCGTCACGATGGACTCTCATTGTGGCTCTGGACCCTCAAGCCAAGTTAAACTCCTCCAACGGGTCGCTTTGGGTCATGATGCTTTCTCTTGGCAACAGAAAACCAACAGATACATACCATTTTCATCATCGAGTTTAATCCGGACTCTCCCATTTCTGGTGGAACCTCCACAATCTCCCCTTGAGCAGAGGAAGATTGGAACGATGCCACAGACAGAAGAGAACAGAATAAGGACACCAATCCCTGCAGGCATTGCAGCTACTCCTGGGGTTTTAGATGATGACCACGACTACAGGCAGTTTATACCATGGGCCATTCCCAGGGTCCTTATCTCCTTTGAAACATCCTTGCCTTCATGTCAATTATGACCTTTATGCCTACCTCCAAGAAGGCCAATGACCATGTCATGAGTAGCAATGTCTGTAAGGCAATTCCTAAGGAGTACCAGCAAGGCTTCTCAGCTGTTGATGGATTTTCTTCTTTCAGCTCCATGGCTTCTTGTCTCACTCCCAAAGTACACCGGGTAGACTTAAATAATCTAAGCGAGAGATTTATTTCATACCCAGCCAATATAACCCACAATCACAACAACAGGCCATATGATTGCAGCTACCATTGTTCATGCTTAGTATATAGTTAGAACATTGTGTACATGACTTTATAGCCTCAGCGGCTGCTACCCCTTGATTGTGGCTAATAGTGTAATAGTGTAAACCCCAGTCTCCCATGGATTAACATCCCAGGGCTTGCTTGGATGTCAGATCTATTTACAGGGGCATCTAAACTTTGTTCTGGTCTTCTTGCCCACAAATGAATTCAAGTGACTTTTGAACAGCTGGTATATAAAGATGCTACCGCTGTAGATTCATAGACTAGAGCCGGATGCCACTGATAGTGGTGGCTGCAAAGAGCCGTCTTCGTCTCATCATACAAGTCTTCATTGTTTAGTCAGGAGGTCATCAAGTGAGTGTCATGGGAGTGAGACAGCTCAGTATATTCTGAACAACTGATATGTGGTTTGAGTAAGAAATGTCCCCCATAGGATTGAGCATTTCAGTACTTGGTCACTAGTTGGTGTCACTGTTTGGGGAGGTTTCGGTGGTCCAGCCTTGATGGAGGAAGTATGTTACTGGAGACAGCGTTTGAGAGTAAAAATCTTGTACCATATCTCTGTTTCCTGCTCATGGTTGAGATGTAAATTCTCAGCTTCTGCTTGCTGCCATGCCAGGGTGGACTCTTATCTGGCAGGAACCATAAGCCCAAATAAACTCTTCCTTCTATAAATTTCTTTTGGTGTTGGTGTTTATTACCACAGAGAAGTAAGTAACGCACAGCTTCCAGAGATTTCGATCCTTAGGCAGTATTGTGAGCACACCACACAAGGTCTGGAGGGGCGGTTCCCCGGAGTCTGTACAGAACACACCCAGACACCAAGTCCTCAGCATGAAGGAGGATTATTACCGGAGAGGGATAAGCAATGGGGGGTGGGTGGGCTGCCTGGAGGAGACAGCAGCAGCAGCAGGTGTCTCTGCAAGAGTGGCTTTTACTGAGGAAAAAGGACATCTATGCTAGGAAGAATTGATAAGTCCTTATTGGACAGGTTAGACAGTGTAGCCAAATCATGAGTTTTGATTGCTGGACCTTGATGTTTAGTTCCAGGAATAAGTCAGAAACTAAACAAATAAGGAAATAAGGAAACAGACCAAATAAGGAAACAGACATTGGGTAGCTGGAGGGATGGAAATGAACGGCTTAGCCAGGGAAGGGAAGCCGGATGGGCCAGATCTGCCTCACTGTGTTTGCCAGGCTCTGGCTTGTCAGCGAGTCCTTCAAAATCTATGATGACAAGTCACATTGGAAGAGGCCTTTACAATGCCACAGCAGACACACAGGGCACTCTCTAAAGGTCTCAGCTTGATGTAGAAGTTAATTCATTGCCAGAAAGGGTATTGCAAAGAAAAGGGAATTCTTATCGGTTGACATTTCACAATGTAGATTTCTGATACCTGTGTTCTGTCTACCTTGTCACAGTGAGTTGTATCTGTTGTCTGTTTCATAAAGTAGAAAATGGAAGGCAAGCACTCACAGATGAAGAAAGAGATGAACGACCTCCGTTGAATCCATCTCTCTATGTAAACATGTCTGAAGTTAGATCTGGGTCTGGGTCAATGTTTACACTCAGCCTGTCTTTATCTTTAGAGATAAAACTGATTTCTTGTCCTTGCATTCAGATGAAATCCTGATGGAAGCAAGTCCATTGGTCCTTCAGAGAATCCTGAAGAGGCTCGATGCTTCGAAGGACAATGTAATAGATGCCTTTAGCTTCCTAGAGCAGCAGTGGACAGAGAGCAGCCTCACCCCCTGCCCTCAGAGGCAGAGGGGAGGACAGGCTGGGGAGTTGTCAATGTCACTAATAAGCATTTTGTCTTGGGCTAGAGGAGGAAGGAAAGTGATTCCCAACAATCTGGCTGCTCTTTTGTTGGCTGGAGCCTGTGTGTGGCCACCATTTTCCCTCCTTCAGCCTGTAACCTTAACACCATCTGCAAAGTCCTTTATCCATGGCAGGTCCTTTTCCTGCATGCCCAGAGGTTTCAGAGATACTTTGGGAGGGCATCCTGTTGCCACAGAAGCTGCATTTTGACTTCAGTATTGGAGGGAAAGCGGTTAGGCATGGTGCAAAGAAATCTCCTGACCGTCCCAAATCACAATGCACTTTAAATCCCCTCCCTAGTGCTGGACTTCTAGATCTACTATATATAATAACCTGTGCTATATATCATTATCTATCTATCTATCTATCTATCTATCTATCTATCTATCTATCTATATATCTATCTCATATTTTTGAAAAATAGCCTGAAACAAATATAGCAGATATAGAAGAATTGAAAATGTCCACATTTGATGATTATCAAGTGCAGTTCTAGGAAGTCAAGTTAGAAAACATTGAAAAAGCAGTGAGAGACTATGAAAGGAAAATTAACTCCAGAGAAAGTAAGATTAAACTGCCCAACCGACTTCCTAAGAGAAATGACATTAGGCGAGAAAACATAGCTTTGAAATAGATGTTTTTAATGTATTTATTAGGTCAGACATGGTGGTGAACAGTACTTGAAAATCAGAGGCAGGTAGGTATCTATGAATCCCGGGTCAAATAGGGCTATATAGTGAGATCTGATCTCAAAATAAAATTATCTGTTGGGAGTCTGTGTCCATTAATCATTATACACCGTGCACATATGTCATCACATATAAAAGATGATACATAAACAAAATGATAAAAACCCTAAAATGGAATCATATAGAGTCTTAAATAATGCAGAGGTGAGCATCACTAGGAGACGATCCATGAATAGAACCCTGAAGAGACACTTTCGAGATGAACAGAGACTTTCCCAGGGGGTTATTCTCCAGCCAGACTCCCTTTTCAGCTGTGTCTAATTGGTGTCAAAGCCTTCCACTGCAATATCTTGGTTTAGCTACTGAACTTTTCCAATTCTGGATGCAGAACAGTTGAGTATAAAGTAAGTGAGTGTGTTGATAAATGCAATTTATCACCAACTACACAATAACTATGATATATAGCACAGGTTATTATATAGAGTAGATCTAGAAGTCCAGCACTAGGGAGGGGATTTAAAGTGCATTGTGAATCACTTAACCTCCAGGGGAATTCCCAGAGGAATCACTTAGTAACCCTTTTAAGCCAAAGAGCGCAACTTTGTCCCAGGAGGTGCTTTCCAGCATCCAGGAGACACAGCTGTCCCCTGGGCTTTCAGGTCGTTGCTTCTCTGTCCCATTGGCCACCTTTACACAGTGGCCCATCTAAATGGCTGGACCTGAGCCTCCTTTGTTAGGATGGTGCCCTTAGCAGTATATTAACAGCCAGACAGAGACGGTTGTGTAATTGTATGAAAACTTTGCTGCAACACTGTTTAGGAATTTGAAGTCTGAGGTTTTTCTTTTTCTTTGTAGTTAAATCTACAAAGGGGTCACCCATGCTGCCTAAGTCCAGAAGGGCGTATTGAGGGGTGAGCGCACGTCTTTATGCACAAAAGATCTTAAACAGAAATGGCAACGTCAGCTGAGATCGGATGGCTGTACAGTTTCTTTTGAATTTCTCCTGCACTTAGAGACATGCCAAACACCCTAGGAAAATGGGACACATATGCACAGGGACAAGATGGAGCACGGTATTTCCTGTCCCCTCTACCCCCCAGTGATTTTCTCTGCTGCTTCCCTAGTGCCCACCACTCTAGTCTTTTCCTGATTGGTCACTTTCCCTGCCCTCTATCCCTCTTGTCTGCAGTTTGGCTCCTGGGCTAGCAGGCTTCTCTCTGGTATGGAAAGTCATCTCTGCTATGTAAGAAGTTTGGTTTGCTCCTCAGAATAATTCCTCTTCTTCTTCTAAAGAAAATTCAACATGAGTTAGAGGTAAGGAGAAGAAAGTTGGGTAACCTTCAGTACCTCTGCTGCTTTTAGCACTAGATTCAAATCAGTAAACCCTCCCTTCCCCCATGGCCTTCCAGAGCGGTCAACTCCCGTTTTCACACATGCGACGGTTGAGATGCTGTCTGAAGTTTACGGGGACTCATAGGAGAACGCCATGCATTACCAGGGGTGGGGTAGATGACGACACCTGTGGGAGACTTAGCGATTCATAAAGAATTCCAAACACACAGGATGCAGAAAGTACCCATACATTTAACTATCCGTGTGCCTGCTAGTTGTAACCCCGGGGTTTGCGGCAGTACAGAACAGAGTACAGACCTTTCCAGTTGACAGACTTCTGTCCGTTGCCTTTGCTACATTTGCGCAAATGTAAGCATGACTGTGTAAAATGCCCTTGTTGGTCCCTAACTAGGCCAGCTCTCTGCGTAGTGAAGCTGCAGGCCTTTCTTTCCTGTTTCATCCGTGTTGCCCATCCGCTCATCAACACATTAATTTCTATTTTGAGATAATGCATTTTGAGCAACTTTGATCCATTTACCAAGCTAGATACTTTTGTGTGTCCCCTTCTGAAAATGTTTTTCCTAGCCAGGTCCATTCTGGAGAAGAGCCACTCACACTATAGATAATCGTGACAACAGACGAGCAAACCGTGGCTGCGTTCTCAGAGTCATTTCCCCTGAAAGCTGGGACTTGGAGTCTGAATAACTGAAGCACTGAGAGCAGTGAATTCCAGCACCAGGTTAAAAAAAAAAAGTGATGCCTTTAATCCTGCGAAGCTCACAAAACTGCAATATAGTGCGCATGCGCTGAAGTAGCTCTGGTTCCCAAGGAGCACATTTTCAAAGTTGTCCCACTTGAAAATGTCCTTGTAAAATTTTTTACTCTCTCTTTCTTTCTTTAAAAATATTTACTTTTATTTTATGTGCATTGATGTTTTGTCAGTATGTCTGTGTGGGGGTGTTGGATTCCCTGGGACTAGAGTTGCGAATAGGTGTGAGCTGCCCGTGTGGGTGCCGGATTTGAACCTGGGTCCTCCAAAGAGCAGTCAGTGCTCCCAAAAAGGGAGCTAGAGGCTCTGCCCCAGTGACTCAGGCAAGTTAACCATTTTTAAGCATGCATTTTAAAGTAGCGCAAAACTCTTAAGAAAGAGGGCCAGATACTCACAGGTCTGCAAGGCAAAGGAAGGGGTATCACCAATTTATCTCTCACGTTCCAAAAGAAAAGTCAAAGGCAATGAGGAACCACAGCACGGTCCCTGAGTTCATCCTGCTCGGGCTGTCGGCTGATACCCAGGTCCAGGCTCTGCTCTTTGTCCTCTTCCTGTTGATTTATCTCCTGACCCTCACGGGGAACCTGATGCTGCTGGTGGTGGTCAAGGTCGATCGCCACCTCCACACTCCCATGTACTTCTTCCTGGGACAGCTGTCCTTCCTAGACCTCTGCCACTCCTCCGTCACGGTGCCCAAGCTGTTGGAGAACCTCTTGTCTGTGAAGAAGACTATCTCCGTGGAGGGCTGCCTGGCTCAGGTCTTCTTTGTATTCGCCACTGGAGGCACGGAGTCCTGCCTGCTAGCCGTGATGGCCTATGACGCTATGTAGCCATCAGCTCTCCTCTGCTCTACGGTCAAGTGATGAACAGGCATCTGTGTGCAGGGCTGGTGTGGGGCTCGTGGAGCCTGGCTTTTCTGGACGCTTTCATCAATATCCTTGTCGCTTTGGATTTAGATTTCTGTGAGGCTCAGAATATCCACCACTTCATCTGTGAGCTGCCCTCTCTCTACCCTTTGTCTTGCTCCGATGTGTCGGCAAGCTTCACCACTCTCCTCTGCTCCAGCTTCCTCCACTTCTTTGGGAACTTCCTCCTAATACTCTTGTCCTACATTCGCATTTTGCTCGCCATCCTGGGGATCAGCTCTGCCTCAGGCAGAAGCAAGGCCTTTTCTACCTGCTCTTCCCACCTCACTGCAGTGAGCTTCTTTTACGGCTCAGGGCTACTCCGATACCTCATGCCAAATTCCGGATCAACTCAAGAGCTGATCTTCTCTCTGCAGTACAGCGTCATCACGCCCATGCTGAACCCCCTCATCTACAGCCTGAAGAACAAGGAGGTGAAGGCAGCTGTGAGAAGAATGGTCAGAAAATATTTGCAGTGTTTCAAATAAAAATAGAATCATGGGGATGTGGGTAATGCTCTGCTGAACCGTGCCCGGTGCTGACGGCCGGGAGAGCTGAGTCTCTGTGTGCCCTTTACTGTTTTCTTATAGGTGGAGAGTTACTTTCACTTTCTCGGGATAATATCAGTTTGGTTATCCTCAGAGGATAAGATAAACTCGTAGTCTAACAATTGCTCTTGTAAAGTACTGTATTTAGTCCCTATATACAGTCTGGTGGACGCTGGTATTTTCTGCTCAGTCTGTATTCTTCCAGAAACCAAACTCGTTCAGTGTGGCTTCAGAAAGACCCTTCATCTTGGTGTCTCAAAGTTCTTTCTCAGCCCCAGTTGGTGTTCACTCCTTTAGTCTGTGAGGTAGTAGAGAAGTAAGAGCAGAACCAGTGCAAGATCACTTACGCCCTGAGGAATTTGGACCTTGAGGAGAGATTCAAAGATGCAATGACGCGTCTTCGTCGCCACATGCTCACACTATGTCATGTACTATGTTAAACCGTATGTCATCCCATGTAAGCCGTCCCAGCAAATGCATTGAGTGAATATGTGATTATCTCTACTCTGAGGAAGAGAAAACTGTCTCAAGAGGTAAGTGATGGGCTTGGAATTTTGAGCCAAGCAGACTTATTACCTGTTTCATTGCCATATTGATAATGGACCCTCCTGTGATCCTGGATCAATGAATGAATTGAGCTTTTTAATGTTCAGCACTGTTTTCAATTATTTTAAGTCAGGATAAGATCTTGTCATTTTCAAAACAAAGGACCCAAAAGAGACATTGATGCCACAATAGACATACATGTAGACATCCGAGGACAGCTGGGACATCTGAAGTTGTTTATTAGACACATCCATGTGCCTAGAGACTACAGATGACATGCCTACTTTAGATTATTAGCCCAATGGTCAAACAACTGTGAGAAGCCTGGTGATGAGAAATGATTCCCCAGTTTATTCTCGTTGTTAGACAAACAGCTCTGCCGCTCAGCTCAGCCCTTCCGGTGTTGAGGCGTCTCACCGTGAGACTGCCAACAGCCCAGCGAGTGAGGGACAGAACCCATGTCACTCACCTGGAAGAAAAGGACAGAATTTTAGTAAAGACATCTTAGACAGTGAAAGGAGATTGTGAGATAAGAGTTCTGAGAGGTGTAGAGATGAAATTATTGTGCTTAAAAAATATGACTTCTTTCTCAGATTGCCTTTTTTTTTTTGACTTATTTACAAGCTGTCACTTGTCCCCCTCCCTCTCCCCCTCCCTTTCATGTTGTGTCCCTCAGCAGTAAAGAGCATAAATCACAACAGGACAAAAGAAAACAACACACAGAGTGAGGGGAGGAAAAGGAGGAGGAGGAAGGGAGAGAACAATACAAACCCAGGACACTTTCTTGTGTCTTTACCACCATTTCAAGAATACTAAAATGGTCGATGAAGAGCTAAAGACAACTAACGGCTGCCCAGACGGGGGGAGGGGGAGGTCGAGTCTAGCATGAGCCCTCTCCATGGTTATCTGACACCGAGTGGTCGGCTGTAAAAAACTAACACAAGTAACACAACACCGAGTGGACTGAGCAGGTTGTCCTTACGTAGTCATTTGCGGAACGACGGCATTGAAGGGAAAAAGAGGCCACGGGTTTGAGAGGGAGTTGGCGGATTTGAGAGGAGCTGGAGGGAGGAGAGGGAGAAATGACGTAGACACCGTACACATCAATGGCGCTCAAAAGCGGCTTTACCCTGTTTATTGTCCAACGAATGCACTTTAAGCGTGGAAATTATGAGTCGAGAAGCTGAGAATATATTTACAGTGAGTTCTTGTCACATGCGCCCCTCCCAAATCATAACGACACAAATATGTCTATCGTACAAACATCAATCTCTTCCTGGTCAGCCTCAGCCCAGCCCTTGAGCTTAGAAACACTGCAGCCGTGCTGGGTGGGTCCCCAGCGCTGATCTGCACTCGTTCTTGGTGAAGAGCACACACGGGCATTTGTTAGCTGTGCTGCTGTGGTAAAGTGTCAAGCACCAGTAAGCTGCTTGATGATTTCCAATATATAGGGTGTTGTGGTATTCTGTGCGTTTGGTTTTGTATCTGTTATTGAACTGTATTCGTGTCTTACTCATCGATACTCTTGAAGTTTTAAAGTACATTTAATTATTTCATCTCGAAGGCCGAGAATTTTTACATAATTTTATATATCTCATTTTAAAGTTAATTTAGCGGTTAGGACCTTGAGAGTTGTTTTCTTGTGCCGGAGACTGATCAGAAAGCTGCTTGTGTTTCATCATTCCGGATGATGGCTTTGCTTTGTTTTTGGATGGGCACCTTATCAGGAGAATTCTGTTTTAATCATAGTTTGCTAAGAACTGGGAGGAGATTTTTATCGAATGTTTTCCTGCTTCTGTTGAGGTCAAGGATTATTTGTCTGCTTTCCTGCTGTGTAGCAGCTGTCACGGAGGAGATATAGAGGGAGCATGTGTTCAAAAAAAGTAAACTCACTGAAATGATCATATGAAGTTTTTTTTTACTTATGAACAATAAATTGCACAATATGAGTTCTACTGTGCAGTTGTTGCATTTACCCCAATCAGAGGACTAAAAGCTTAACTTATATTTTCTCTGTTAATTTTTTTTTTCAATTAGCACACATAGTAACGTGTTGTCACAGCATTTCAACATAATGTGCTCTAGTTTGTCCCCCTGTCCCCACTACTCTTCCCATCCCTTGATTCCAGGTTCCTTCCTCTCCTCCCCAATAGCTTCCCTTCTGATTTCTCTTTTTAAAAAGAAAACCCTTACACGTGTTGACTTATTTAATGCGTGTGTGCATGCACAGAGGTCAGAGGACCACTTGTGAGAGTCGGTTCTCTCCTGACCAGGACCAGATGGTGGTCCGGCTTGCCAACAGAGCCGTCGCTGGTGGAGTCATCCCATGAGTTTCTCCATCTGCCTCTACATTCTACTGTAAGCATCTGCATTTACCAGGCCAAGGTCACCTGATACGACCCCAAGGAATTAAACTAGGCCAGTTGGAGGGTCCACAGCAGAGTTGAGGCTGTGGCCATCTTATTGAGAGCAATCAGACTTTGTATATCTTTATCAGAAACAGAATATAATGGCAATTGCCAGGATATGCAAAGGTTCAGAAGATTAATGCCAGAGACCGATGGTCCTATGAATCTCCTATGTTTCCTTGACCAAATATCACAATTAGTACATTTTAAAATCATGTATTTCACCATGAGGATGAAAAATATTTAAAACATATATAGAGCCGAACATAGTAGTACATGCCTGCAATTTCAGCTTTTGGGAGACTGAGGCAGGAGGGTTAAGAGGTCTAGGTCAGCATGGAATATGTGGCAAGAGCCAGTCTTAAAAAGAAAGTTAGGAAGGGAGGGAGGAAGAGGGGAAAGGAGGGAGGGAGAGACAGAGGGAGAGAAGGGAGGGACAGAGGGAAGGAGGGAGGAAAGGAATAATGGAAAGAGAGATAAAGGAAAGGAGGGAGGAAGGGAGAAAGGGAGGGAGGGAGGGAGGGAGGGAGGGTCTGAGGTCTCTCCAGAAGTGGAAGGCATGCTGTGCTTGGGAGCAATGGACTTTAACCTGAAAACCTATGACACAGGCCTTGCCACATGGCAGACTGGGCGGCCTTTCTCCTCCTCCTCCTCCTCCTCTTCCTCCTCCTCCTCCTCTTCTTCTTCTTCTTCGATCTCTTCTCTTCTTCCATATTCACAGTCCTGTTTCTAGTTTCTTGTTCTACACAACCACACCCACCTAACAGCCATCCACACATTTCCATTCAGGTTTTGTGTATGAGACTATAGCAGTTTCCTGGCGGGTTTGTTATTGGTATACAGAAAAGCTATTGGGTTTTGTGCAGTGATTTTATGTCCTGCTACTTTCTTAAAAAAATATTTATCTGACCAATGAGATTTTTGGTGAAATAATCCAAACACGAGTCTGGTTAATTTCACTCTCCACTACATTCCAGTTCCATCTTCCTGCGGATGCAATAGTGCCATTTATTACAGATGAAGAAACTTCCTTTGTGCTTGGGCACACTCCTTATTCATGATCCGTCGATGGATGTCTATACTGGTTCTTTTCCTAGCTGCTGTGACCAGAACAGCAATAAGTATGGATGTGTAAATATCTCCTTGATAGGATGCGGGACCTTTGGCTGCATATAGGAATGGTATAGCTGGGTCGTATATTAATTCCACTCTTAATGTTTAGAGCAACCTCTGCACTGACTTCCATAATGGCTTGCATGAGTTACATCCCATCAGCAGTGCCCAAGGCTCTCTTCACCCACATCCATGTTAGCCTTTGTTGCTTATGGTTTTTAGAAGATTTATTTTCTTGTGTGTGTATGTATGTGTGTGTATATGTGTATGTTTGTGTGTGTCTGCATGTGTGTGTATGTGTGTATGTGCATGTGTGTATGTATGTGTGTGTGTCTGTGCGTATATGTATGTATGTGTGTATGTATGTGTGTGTCTGTGTGTGTATGCATGTGTGTGTGTGTGTTGCCTATGGAAGAGGGCATCAGATACTCTGGAGCCAGACTTACAGATGTTAGTGGGTGGCCCGATGTGGATGCTGGGAAGTGAGCTTGGCCTTCTGTAAGAGCAGCAAGCACTCTGGTTCACCAACATTTATTTTCTTGATGATGGCTGCTCTGACTAGGATGAGAAAGCATCTCAGCAAAGTTTTCATTTGAAATTCCCTGATGATTGAGTATGTGGGATTCTGTTTCAAATACTGATTGGCTGTCCATATTTCTCCTTTGAGAACTATTTAGTACACTTATTGATTAGAATATTTTTTAGTGCTTAGTTTTTTGTACTTCTTTATAAGGTCTAGATGTTTATCTACTGCCTAATGCAGTTGGCACATTTTCCTACTATGTAGGCTGTTTCTTCACTCTGGACATTGTTTATTTTGCTATGCAGAAGCTTTTAAATTTTACTTCCATTTATCCTTTATAATTTAATTATAATTTCATTTATCAAATCTTTGGATTATTTTATGGCCTGTCTGAGCTATTTTCAGAACATCTTTTTCTATACTTATATTTTGAAGTGCTTTATCAGTTTTCTTCCAACAATTTCAAAGCTTCAGGTATGATATTAAAGTCTTTGATTGATTTACAATTGATTGATTGTGTGTGTGCATTTGTGTGTGTATGTATGTATGTGTGTGTGTATGTGTGTATGTATGTATGTGTGTATGTGTCTGTGTATGTGTATGTGTGTGTCTGTGTGTGTGTATGTGTGTGTCTGTGTGTGTGTGTGTGTGTGTGTGTATGTGTCTGTGTGTATGTGTGTGTAGGGTGAGATATATGGATCTAGCTTTAGTCTTCTGCATGTCGATAATCAGTTTTCGCTGTGCAACTTGCAGAAGACATTTTTCAAATGTATACTGTTGACATGTTTATCAGAAATTATATGTCTGTAGCTACATGGGTCATTTTTGAGTCTTCTATTCTGTAATTGATCTCTGTGTCTGTTTGGAGCCCAGACCATACTTTATTTTATCACTGTGATTCTGAGGTATAATTTGAGGTCAGATACTGTAATACTTCTACCATTAGTTTCCCAGTTTAAGTTTTCTCTGGCTATTTGTGGTCTTTATACTCTCATAAGGATTTGAAGACTATTTTCTCTAGTTCTGTGAGGACACTTCATTATCATTTTAATGTGGATTGCTTTGAATTTTGTACTGCTTTCAGTAATATAGCCATTTCTACAAGGTTTTTCTATCTTTTAGTGCCTTCAGTGTTCTTCATGTCTTAAAATTTTAATTGTAGATGCCATTTAGTTCCTTAGATAGGATTGTGTCAAAGTGCTTTTATTTTTTAATTCATTCTTTAAGAACTGCAAACAATATTTTGTTTGTTTGTTTGTGTGTTTGAGATAAGGTCTCGCTACAAAGCTCTCTCTTGTCCTGGAACTTTCTATGTAGACCAGGCTGGCCACAAGCTCACAGAGATACCCCTGCATCTGCCTCCAGAGTGCTAGGATTAAAGGTGCACGCCACCACACCTGGCTCATATAGTATATTTTTAACATCATTTCATCCCTCAACTCCTCCCTGATCCTTCCCTATCCTTATCCACCTAATGTTTTTTTTCTCTCCTAGAAGAAGGAGAAGGAGAAGAAGAAGAAGGGAGAGGAGGAGGAGGAAGAAGAGGAGGAGGAGGAGGAAGAGGAGGAAGAGGGAAGGAAGGAAGGATGGAAGAAAGAAAGAAAGAAAGAAAGAAAGAAAGAAAGAAAAAAGAAAAAGCTATTAAAACTCAGAGTTTATTTGTGTTGGCCAACTACTCTTGAGCATGGGGCCTGCCTCAGATCATGGTTGATACACCCCCTGTCTTTCCACTAAAGGAAATGGATTTTTCCCTCTCTCAGAAGCTACCATTAGAGACTAGCTTCTTGACTAGGGTGGGACTTTATGCTCACTTCCTCCCTGTGTTGGGATTTTGTCTGGCTTGATATTGATCAGTTGTTACACACGCACTGACAGACTCTGTGAGTTTATGTGTACATATGCCCTGCTGTATCTGGAAAATGCTTTGTGCTAGTTAGATTTTACACCAACTTGACACAGCCTAGGGTCATCTGAGCAGAGTGAACCTCAATTGAGAAAATAACTCCATAAGACTGGCCTGTAAACTCACTTGCAGGACATTTTCTTGATTGATGATTGGTGTGGAAGTCCCAGCTCACTGTGGGCAGTGCTATCTTTGGGCAGGTGGTCTTGAGATATATAAAAAAGCAGGCTGAAGCTGGGCGATGATGATGCATGCCTTTAATCCCAGCACTCTGGGAGGCAGAGGTAGGCCTCTGTGAGTTCAAGACCAGCCTGGTTTACAGAGTAAGTTCTAAGACAGTCAGGACTATATAGAGAAATCTTGTCTCAAAAAAACCACCACCACCATCAAAACCAAAACCAAACCAAACCAAAACAACCAAACCAACCAACCAACCAACCAACCAACCACCAACCAACCAAACGAACAAAGCAGGCCAAGCAATCCATGAAGAGTAAGCAAGTAAGCAGAATTCCTCCATGGCCTTTGCTTCAGTTCCTACCTCTAGGTTCCTGCCCCGAGTTTCCTCAGTGTTGGAATATAATCTAATAGTTTCAAATAGGAATAAACCCTTTGTTCTCTGAGCTGCTTTTGGTCATGGTGTTTAATCATAGTAATAGAAAGCTAACCAAGACACGCTGTTTCCTTAAAATCACCCACCACCTCCGGCTCTTATAATCTTTTCACCCTCTTCTCCCACATGTATTACTGAGCCTTGAAGGGAAGTGTTTGATAAAAACATCCCCTTTAGTACTGAGCAATCAAAGTCTCTTTCTTTCTCTCTTCCTCTTTCTTCCTCTCTCTTTCTCTCTCACTGTCTTTCTGTCTCTGAATATTTCCTAGTTGTGGGTCTCTGGGTTAATTATCAACTACTACAAGAAGCTTCTCTGCTGAAGGTTGAATGATATCCTGGTCTATAGCTTTACTGGTCTATAGCTATGATAATGTGTCACAGGAGTCATTTCATTGTTATGTTCATCTAGCAGAATAAAAATATTAGTAGGTTTTCCTGTAGGAACTGTGAACTATCTAGCTTTAGGTTCTTGACTTCAGCAACAATGTCAGACATGAGTTCCATGTCATGGAGTGAGCTCTTAAAAGTGGTTGGTTATTCCCTTAACATTCAAGCCACTATTGTACTAGTGGGCACACCTTGTAGGTAGGTGGTTGTTACAGCTTGCAGGATTTATAGCTGGCTGATACTGATGGTTGTTTTCTCCCCCAAGTGATCTATATAACATCTTTACTACCAAGAGTAGTTAGCTAGGTTTCCTATCCTAAGCATGGTCTCCATCTTCTTGACTGAGTTTTACATTTGAGTAGAAAGCTTTTGGTTAGCAATAATGTATGCATGTGGAGGCTCACAGGTGTCTATTGGTTACCTCTCTCCTTGGAAAGCTTGCATAAAGTCTTCTGGTATCATGAAAGTTAGTCCTCAGGGATGGGGCATTCAGATCAGTTCCAGCTCAGGAGTGTGTAGTCCCTGTTTCTGAAATGCATGGTGCCTTCAACCTTACACCACTGGGGGGTAACCAAGGGCAACAGTAATAGGCTGTATATTTTGGCAGTCTCTTAGACAGTCTTGGCCAACAACTCAAAAGATGGCTTCTTAGGTCATATATTGGGGCTTTTGGTAGGTGGTCTTTGGCTCTTGGAGAGAGCACTATCAGCCCAGATGAGAAAGATTCATTATAATTTCTTTCTCTTATTGCCTAGTTCAAACTTCAATTTATTGAAAAAACAATTGAAATAGTAGGCACTTTATCTCATTCTAGATTTTAGAGGAAATTCTTTTAATTTCCCCCCATTTAATATAACATTGAGTATTTGTTATACATAGTGTCTATTACTTTTGGATATGCTCCTGTTTAGTTTCCTTAAGACCTAGTATGAAGGGATGATGAACCATTTCAAAGGCCTCCTTGGTGACTATTTAGATAATCATGTGATTTACATCCTAACATCCATTTATATATTTATTCTTTTGTATATATTGAACCAAATTGGCATCCTTGGTTGACGGTGTTTGTTTATGATGCACGATCTTCTAAATTTCTTCTTGAATTTGATTTAGAGATTTTTATTTATTGAGAACTTTGTTACTGGCTTCCAGGCAGCTAAGATGAGGGTTTTAAAGTCCATACCCACAGTGACATTCCTACTCCAACAAGGCCATACCTACTCCAACAGGGCCACACCTTCTAATAATGCCACTCCCTGGGTCAAGCATATACAAACCATCCTACCTCTCCAACTTGCTTCTTGGTCATGATATTTTGTGCAGGAATATAAACCCTGACTAAGACAAATTGGTACCAGCATAGTGGGGTATTCCAGTGACAACCTGACTATGTTTTGGGGAGGACTGAAGGACTTTGGAATGTTGGGCTAGAAGAGCCATTGGGTGTTAAGAGCTCTGTGGGATGTTCTGTAGGAGCTTGGAAGATAATATTGAGAATTGTGCAAATGATGGAGACCTGGCTTGTGATATTTCAGAGGGAAGATTAAAGGCTCTTATCAGGACCATTGCTATTTGATTATCATTGCTATTTGATCATGAAGATTCTATGGTTTTGGTTAGCTGGGGCTGAAGAATTAGCTGTGATTAACAAGATACCAAAAATACTAAAGTGAAACCTTATATAGAAGGACCATATTTCTCACCTCTGGGCTAGAAGCTGGCTAGACACCTAGCAAGCTAATACATACTCCTAAGCAAGGAAGATAACCCAGGTTGAAATGCAAATAACTAACTTAAAATCTAAAGACACCAGCAGGGATGGATTAACTAAGATCAGCGCCACTCAAAGCCATCTACATTGACTGGAAAAATAAGCACATTAAAAAAAAATAATTCCTAATTAAGGCTGAATATAGATAGATGAGAGATGCAAAGCCCTTGGGGCTGTAGACAGGGGAGCATGTACCCTGTAGCCAGCTACTTTTTTCCCCCTCTGAGAAATGTGAAGAAACCAAGGCTGGGGAAGCCTCCCTGCAGACAGGATTCTCATCAGAATGGGGGAAGCAAAAAGACAAGGGAAAGGGTTCTTTACACTGCTGCAACAAACGCTGAAAAGTGACACTCATAAAATTATCTTCAAATGAAGAGCTCAAACTCTTCAGCAAACAAAACATGAGGATACCTGTTGATATAAGACCAGCCCTTCCAAGACAGTAAACAAAAGTTTTCTAGTTAGATGAAATATGATGTAGGCTCGAAGCTTGGATGTGCATGAATAAAAGAAGAGTGAGAAGATGAAGAAATTAAAGGTAAAAGAAATCTTTGGATGCTCTGTACCTCAAAGTCTGATGAAAGGAAATCGTTATGTATGAATATTTATGTATAAAGGTGACATATGACAAAGATGCACAAGAGGATTGGGAGGGAGAACTGCACACTTTTAAGAAAAAAAGAGTTAAAAGATTTTATACCAAGTGAGTGAAATACTTATTAAAATTAAGTCAGATTATTTTAAAATGCATATGGCAGCTCTCCAGACAAGTACTAAACACAGAGTAAAGCCACTATGATCAAACTGATCTAAAAGGAAAACCCTATTGTATATCCTCTATAAAAAGAAAAATTTAAGAATATCGTGCATTAAAGGAAAAATGTTGTAGAAAGATATCATGGAAGAATAAAGAAAGTTGGCTCATCTGGGCTCATTTTTCAAAGTATTCTTTGGAATGAAGACTTTGGGAAGATAGATCATTATACAATGATGAGGTAATCTTCTTGTCTCCAAAAATGCATAAAAATCTAAATGTGTACAATCTAAAGTTACAGTTTCAAAAATAAGAGGCACAAAGTCCTATAGGTATGAGAAGAAATCCAAAGTCACAGCTGTAGGTGGACACTGAGGAGCACCCGTCACGAGTTACTATACAACACGCACATAATCGGTTGACGTTGACGGTGCAATCCATCCATTTAACCCAACGCTCATGCGTAAAGCTTGAGTCAGCACTAGGAGAAACATTTTTCTCAATGTCCACTGATCTCTTGATGAGATATGCCATTTCCTTAATGTTCAAAATAAAAATCACACTACAAACTTCAGATCTCCAGGGGGAAGAAAGCCAGAGTGGGACACACAACTCTGCGTTTATTAGTTTGGTAACTTAGATGAAGTAGCCACATTCCTTGAAAGAGCCGAAGCATCCAGTTTTAGTAAAGGAAAACAGAGCAGTTGCACTGAACTTGTATTTAGAGTTCATATAACAAATCAATCAAGGGCATTTTAGGCATGGATGTTCTTGCTGGTGAATTCTGTTGGCCTTTAAGAGCGACTAACATGTGCTGTATACTCTCTGTTCCAGAAAATAGAAAAGAAGGAACTACTGTCTACTTTTGTTCACTAGTGTATATTCACTGCACACGGTTCTGGGTTACATACAAGCATATTATACCCTTTGAGTTTATCCCAACCCTCTTCTTCCTTTCTTCTTTGTTCCTCTCTACAGTTTAGCTTCTCTTTTTGTGTTGTATATGCTCATGTGATCTTACATATCAACATAAAAAGCTACGGACCACATGTGAGAGAAAATATATATTTATCCTAGACTGGCTTAATTTGCATAATATGATTCTTATTGGTTGCATCCATTTTCTTCTTTATGGCTGAAAAACTCCATTAAATACACATAGGACATTTTCTTAAGCCATTTCTCTGTTGACAGACATCTAGGTTGGGTCCATAACAAGTATTGGTGTGAGCTATCTCTGTGATGTGTTGATGTGGAGTTTTTTGGGTCCATACTCAGGAGTAGAAGAGCTATGTCGTATAGTAGATCTGCTTTCAGTTTCTGAGGAGCCTTCTTGGATTTCCTATTAGCTAGAGTGTATGAAGATGTTCCTTGTCTACATCCTCACCAGCTATTGTTAGTTCTTTTCTTAATGAAGGCTGTAATGACTATTCCTGTTTGTTGTCTTGACTACATTTGGAATGAACTACAATCTGGAAATGGAGGGCACACCTGTGATCTGGAAGACATAGGCTTCTGATCTGGATCTTGGCATGGAGATCTTGAGGCATAGTGACCATGAAAAGCTTAGGCCCAGGTAAGGTGATACACACCTTTAGTCCTAGGAGACTGAGGCTAGAAGATCTCTGAGTTCAAGATCAGCCAGGGACAAAGCAAGTGCCAGATCCAGGCATTGTGGTACACACCTTTTATCTGAGCCACATGTTCTGCTGGAGACTTACATAAGGACATTGGAAGAAGGAAGACTCATTCTTCTTTGCCTCCTTGGACTTACTTGCCAGCACATCTGTTGGAACCTACTTCTTCAGGATTCCAGCTTATACAGAAGATCAGCTGAAACAACTAGCCTCGTGGGACTGAGCAACTCCTAGATTTTTAGACTTCCCTTTCACAGCTGGCCATTGTTGGGTTAGTTGGACTGCAGAGTAAGTCATTACAATAAATTCTCTTAAAATAGAGACATTCATCAGTTCTGTGACTCTAGAGAGCTCTGACTAATAGAAAAGACCATTCTGACTTGGGTGACATAGAATCTCAGTGTGGTTTTAATTCACACTTGTCTGATGACCTGTGAGACTGGACATTTCTATATGTCAATTAGCCACTTGTACCTCATCTTTTGAGACGAGTTTGATTATTTCATTGGCCTGTGTATTGATTGGCTTGTTTAGTTTATTATTGTTGAGGGTTCTTTTTGAGTCCTCTGTATACTCTGGATTTGAGTCTCTTGAGTGTGTGGCTAGCAAAGATTGCCTTCCATTGTGTAGGCTGTCTCTTCATTCCGCTGTTTCTTTGCTGAACAGAATCTTGTTGATGTAATGGGATCCCTTTGATGATATTAGCATTATTTCCTCAGGCACTAGAGACCAATTCAGGAAGTCCCTGCGTATGTCTACATCTTAGTGTTTTCCTGACCTTTTAGATTTACTTGGGTAATATTCCATAGCGAATGTATTAGATGCCTTTCTGGTTGACAAGCACTAGACAACAGCCAACTTAAGGAAAGAAAGGTTTATTTTGGCTTAAAATTTGAGGATGCCGTCCATCGTGACTAGAAGGGATGGCGGTGGGCAGATAGGACTGATGTCTGCATTGTGTCTACAGCCAGGGAGCAGACGGATGAATCCAAGTCCCCTCCCCTCCCTTCCTCTCTCCTCAATCCCCCTCCTTTCCATTCTCCTCTCCTCAATCCCCCTCCCCTCTCGTCCCTGTTCTCTCCTCCCCCTCTTCCTCTTTCCCTTCCTCCCCTTTTATTCGTTCTGTGAACTCAGCCTATGGCACCTGTATTCAGGTTTGCATCTCTCCACACAGATAACCTTTGGAAACACCACCACATAAGAGCCCCAGAATTGTGTCATCTAAGTGAGTCTAAATCTGGTCAAGATGCATGGAAAATTAAACTTTGCATATTCAAAAGAAAGAAATGAAACCTGTGCTGGATAGTTTTATGTCAACTTGACACAGGCTAAAATCATCTGAGAGGAAGGAGCCTCCATTAAGAAAATACCTCCGTAAAGTCAGGCTGTGTGCAATCCTATGAGGCATTTTCTTAATTAGTGATTGATGGGGGAGAGCCTGTCTTAGTCACTGTTCTATTGCTGGGAAGAGACACCGTGACCAAGGCAACTCTTATAAAGGAAAACATTTCACTGAGGCTGGCTTACAGTTCCAGAGGTTTAGTCCATGGTCATCATGGCAAGAATCATGGTGGCATGTAGGCAGGTGCTGGAGAAGGAGCTGAGAGTTCTACATCTTAATCCACAGGCAGCAAAGGGAGCCTGTGTGCTACATTGGGTGTAGTTTGAACCTAGAAGACCTCAAGCTTGCCCCCCACAGTGACACACTTCCCACAACAAGGCCATACCTACTCCAACATGGCCATACTTCCTAATACTGCCATCTCCTATGGGCCTAAGCATTCAAACTCGAGTCTACGGGGGCCATATCCATTTGAATCACTGTAAGCCAGGATAAAAGCATCCAGCAACAGTCATGCCAAATCCCAAATGCTTTGCTATCTTAAAATGTCCTCCATCACATTAATTAGCCTGTTATTTTTGAATCACTGTGACGGTTTGCATATGCTTGGCCTAGGTAGTGACACTATTAAGAGGTATGGCCTTGTTGGAGTAGGTGTGTCATTGTGGGTGTGGACTTTGAGACTCTCACCCTAGCTGCCTGGAAGTCAGTCTTCCACTAGCAGCCTTCAGATGAAGATGTAGGACTCAACTCTGCCTGCACCATGCCTGCCTGGACTCTGCCATACTCCCACCTTGATGATAATGGGCTGAACTGCTGAACCTGTAAACCAGCCCCAATTAAATTTGTCCTTATAAGAGTTGCCTTGGTCATGGTGTCTGCTTTCAGCAGTAAACCCTAACTAAGACACTTCCATTCCACTCTCAATATATCAGGTGTCCTGCCAATCTACTGACCTCCATCTGGAAGTTCCTTTGTATATAAAGGGCTAAAACTCTTGTTTCCCATAATATTATAGCAGAGTTTGGGTTTTGAAAGGTTGATTGTAATGTATATTAGTGAAATCTTCTTTAGGCTGAAGCTTCTTGAGCACTTGAGCTGAGTGTCCACATCTGGCCACACTTTGGAAGGTTTAATCCATTCTTTTCTTTAAGTAGACATTGTCTTCCTTCCCCCCTCTCTCTGCCTTCCATAACCCAACAATGTGAGTTCTCTAGAGGCTAACCTGTAAACCCTTCACATGCCCCTCACACCATACCTGAGATGCTTTGCCATGCCTTACCACCAAGATGGATCCTCTAAAAGTATTTCCTCCTTTAAGTTGATCCGTCCAGCATTACGCCACCGAATGCAAAAGTAACAAGACAGAAAATGAGTGTCAAATGCAACCAAATCTGATCACACAGCTTTAGGTCTTTGGAACTGGTTTGCAAAAAGAATTTAGAAGAGTTTGGAGATGCAGACTAGAGAAGCTGTAGCATTCTATAAGCAAAGCTTAGAGGGAAATCCTGGTGGGGGTTTAGCAGGACTCTAATAGAAATCCAGTCAATGGGGGTCGAACTCACAATGTTTCTTTAAAGACAGGGACTCTATTGGGAATTGGATTAGAAGATACCAGTGTTACACTTGGGCAAAGACTTTGTCTACATTTTCCCCATGTTCTACAATTTTGAGTGAGGCTGATTACCTTAGTTAGGGTTTACTGCTGTGAGCAGACACCATGACCAAGGCAACTCTTATAAGGACAATATTTAATTGGGACTGGCTTACAGGTTCAGCAGTTCAGCCCATTATCATCAAGGTGGGAGTATGGCAGAGTCCAGGCAGGCATGGTGCAGGCAGAGTTGAGTCCTACATCTTCATCTGAAGGCTGCTAGTGGAAGACTGACTTCCAGGCAGCTAGGGTGAGAGTCTCAAAGCCCACACCCACAATGACACACCTACTCCAACAAGGCCACACCTCCTAATAGTGCCACTCCCTGGGCCAAGCATATACAAACTATCACAGGAAGATTCCGCATTCCCAGGGTGAGGAGAGTCTATCAACTAAAGCTGCTATACCCAGAAAGCCTGTCTTGGATAGGTGAAGAAGAGATAAATTCCTATCTAGAAAACAAAAGCCGTGGATCTTCATCACTCCCAGACTGGCCTTCCAGGATACTTTTAAGCTGAAAATTAAACAGCATCCATCTATGAATGTATGAACTCACTGGCAAAGATAATGAGCAGTAGAATTAGGCTATCATAATAGTGTGCTTATGATGTTGTAAGATCAAAAAGAAAACGTGAGAGGTGTAGAAGTGCAGTATATTTGTGTGAAATGAAAATTAAGCACTATCAGATTAAAAAGATGGTCATAAATATCAAATTTATATGTAGGCTGTTGTCTTAGTTAGGATTTTACTGCTGTGAACAGACACCACAACCAAGGCAACTCTTATAAGGACATTTAATTGGGGCTGGCTTACAGGTTCAGAGTTTCAGTCCAATATCATTAAGGTGGGAGCATGGTAGCATCCAGGCAGGCATGGTGCAGTAGAGCTGAGAGTTCTACATCTTCATCTAAAGGCTGTTAGCAGAATACTGGCTTCCAGGCAGCTAGGATGAGGGTCTTATAATCCACAACCACAGTGACATACCTACTTCAACAGGGCCACACCCACTCCAACAGGGCCACAATTTCTAATCCTGCCACTCCCTGGACCAAGCAGATACAAACTATCACAGCTGTGCATATAAAAACCTATTAGCTGCACAGAAGAGAAGGCAAAAATAAGACTACCACTGCCAACACAAGATCAAATTACAAAGGAGGAGAGCAAGAGGAAGCAGGGGACAGAGAAAAGGGGGTGACACTAAATCCTGACTTTATCAACAGTTACATCAGCCCATTTCATCACAAGATATAGAGCAGTTTACAGACTTCTTTAAAGGATCTAACCATGTGCTTCCTTGACATGACTGACTTTACAAGACAGACAGACAGACAGACAGTGAAGGAATGGATTCCAAACAAATGGAAGCCAAGAGAGAAGGGATGGGTATGCTCATATACAATAGATATTAGCTCAAAATAGCGATAGAAAAAGATCATCATATGGTAATGAAGAGATTAATCCCTGACGATGTCTTAACAGCTGTAAATGTGTAGGCACCTCAAATGGGAGATCTAAATAAATATTGCAAATATTAACAGATCCAAAGCAAGAAATAGATAGCAGTACCATAACATCATGGAAATTCTATGCTCCATAATATGACAGATAATATAGAAAAAATAATATAAATTGGACCCAAGTAACACATTTTGCCCAACAGCAGTAGAATATATTCTAAGATAGATGTTAGGCCACAAGTTTTAATAAACTTAAAAGGATTAAAATCATATAATATCTCAATTCTAGCCACAGTCATATGAAAAATATAAATAACCAGCAGGAGAAAATCTAAAAATTCCCAGATACCCAGAGACTAAACAATACACAACTGAATAACCTATGGCTCAAAGAAGAAATAAAAAAGATATCCCAAAGGGATAAGGAAATGTCTTAGTTAGCAAAATATCTGCAATGTAGATATGAAGACCTAAGCTCAGATCTTTAGGACCCGTGGAAGAGTTTTCCATGGTTGCCCACATATGTAGCCCTGGTGCTGGGAAAAGGTGGGGAGGGACAAAACCAGAGGGATTTCTGGAGCTTATTGGTCAACTAATCTAGTTGAATTGATGAGCCCCAGGTATAGTGAGAAACTGTCTCGAAAAAGGAAGTAGGGACTGACCAGGAAACACATTTGAAGACACTTGACATTAACCTCTGGATTCTGCATGCATGCATATAGAATGTATGTATATACATATACAAATGCATGTATACATGCACCCTTTGTTGTGTGACACTATTCTCAGGGTGATATTAATAGATTCTACTCATTCCAGATAGAGAGCGCATGGATCTCATCAGTGGCAGTTTGAATGTAATTGGCCCCCATAGGCTCACAGGGAGTGGCACTATCAGGAGGTGTGGCCTTGTTGGAGAGAGGGTACCACTGTGGAGGTGGGCTCGGAGGTCTCATATGTGCTCAAGCCACTCCCAGTGGCACAGTCTCCTTCTATTGCCTGCAGATCAAGATGTAGAACTCTTGGCTCCTCTAGCACCATGTTTGCCTGTATACTGCCATGCTTCCTGCCATGATGATAATGGACTGAACCTCTGAAACTGTAAACTAGCCCAATTAAATATTGTCCTTTATAAGAGTTGCTGCAGTCACAATGTCTCTTGACAGCAATAAAACTATTGAAGTCCAACTTGGTGAAGGCATGTATTGTACTGGGGTAATTTGCAAGAATATGGGTTGCTTACAGGAACAGAAATACTTAAAGACAGCCATGTCATTAAAGCCCACCTCAGCATGGGTGATATGAGAGCTCATGAACACTGGAAATGTGAAGCACACTGTATAACTGCAGGTAGCCTGACAAGATGGACAATACTTCTCTAGGCAGGGCAGTTGATCTTTGCCTCTTTAGGCAGCCTAGCTGGTCTGACCTTCTAGGAAGCTTGGCTGGTCTTCTTTCAGGCAGCATCTCTTGGACACGCTTGGAGATGGAGGGGCCTAGTGTATATGGTCAGTTTCAGGGACTTCCTAAAGCTTTTGAGTTGTTTTTCTTGAGCTTTAATGAGTTTCCATCAGCCACCTGAGCATATACAACACACACACACACACACACACACACACACACACTGCACTTTAATCAAGATAGATAGTAACAAGGGTTTAAGATGCTATCAGTGACTGGCAAGAGGTTCCAGCTGGTAAAGATGCCTGTAGTGCAAGCCTGGTGACATCCCTGGAACTGTGTAAAAGTAGGAGAGAGTTGCTTCTCAAAGTTGTCCTCTGACCTTCACATACCTGCCATTGTATATGCCCCATTCAAACATTATGCATGTCCCACACACACACACACACACACACACACACACACACACACAAATTAAATATTTTTAAAGATAGGCTATGGAGAAATTAGAAATCTTCCATATTCATAGTGAAAGTTCAGGAATTAGTTGCTTTTCCTCATAAAATGAATGTGGAGGTTTAAATGAGAATGGACCCCATAGGCCCATACATTTGAATGTTTGGTCCCCTATTAGTGGAACATTTTGGAAAGGATTAGGAGGTGTGGTATTAGAAGAAGTGTGCTTTACAGGGAGTGGGCATCTAGGTCTCAAAACACTTGTGCTATTCCCAATGTACCCTCTGCCTCCTGCTTGCAGATTAAGCTGTTTCTGCTGACATACCTTTGCTCCACCATCTCTGACTCTAACCCTCTGAAAGCAACACACCCAGTTGTCTTGATTATGTGTTTTGTCACAGCAACAGTAAGTAAGACAGTGGGCTACAGAGTTACTGTTTGAACTAGAATTGTATTCCTGGACTATACTACAGAGTCAAAACATAAAACGTATTCAACACAAAATGTGTGTATACTCATATGTAGCCCATGTTTGCTACTTTGTAAGTTCTATGTTCTCCTACCCTTGTCTATGCTTTTTTCTCTGTTTCAACTCCTTAACACTAGATAGGAAGAAAAAAGGGTAGAAAGGAAAGGGGGCAGTGTTATCATTAAACTATATCCTGCTGATTAGGGGTGTCAAGCAACCAACACCAACCAACACCAACCAACAACCAACACCAACTAACCAACAACCAACAACAACCAACAACAACCAACCAACAGCAACCAACGACAACCAACAGCAACCAATAGCAACCAACTAACAACAACCAACAGCAACCAACAACTAACCAACAACCAAAAGCAACCAACAGCAACCAACTAACAACAACCAACAGCAACCAACAACTAACCAACAACCAAAAGCAACCAACAGCAACCAACTAACAACAACCAACAGCAACCAACAACTGCTAACAGCAACCAACAGCAACCAACAACAACCATCAACAACTAACAGCAACTAACAACAACCAACAGTAACCAACAAGAAACAACCAACAACAGGAAACAAACAATAATCAACAACAAATAACAGCAAACAATAACAACCAACAACCCACCATGCCTCTTGGGGCTCTAGCATTTATACATCCTCTGAAAAGTCCCCAGAATTCCAAATGTCATATAGTCACAGAAACTAACTGCTTCTGGCAAAATCATGTCCCTGCTAGAGTATGAGACAAATCGTAGTCAGCTGTTGTGGACAATCTGAAGCAGTCCTATACCCCACACCTGGGATTAAAACAAAAACATGTTTTTATATTTGTGTTTTTTAAAGAAACCAAAATTCCAAAATTGTCACTACACTCATAGCCATATTAGACTAGCCCCAAATCAGAAACAATCCAATGAACCTTAGTTGCTCAGTGGATCAACAGTAATTAATACATTATGAAACCCAGTCCCTTACTGCTGTGATAAACATTCATATCTGGCAAAAACAAGTGTGAAGGATAAGAGCTTTATTTCGGTTCATGGTTTCAAGGTTTTAGTCCACGGAGGGTTGGTTTCACTGTGAGTCTGGGCATCACGATGAGGAGCATGTGGAGAAGCAATGTTGGTCATATCATGGGTCCAGGAAGAAGAGGGGAGGTAGCCCCCAACAATACCCCACCCCAGTGACCTATTTCCTTTATCTTAAGGTTTCCAGAACTTCCTCCAAATAGCACCAATAACTGGGGACTAGCACTCAACCCATGAAACTTTTCATACCATATTCAAACCATAATATGATCACGAATGGAACCTTACTTTGTATGGAAGGAACAAAGTGTTAGTTCTTGTTGCAGGAGTGAAAGATGATAAATGATAGAAGCCAGGGCCACATATAACATGTGGAAGGAACATCAGAAATGCTCAACCTCACTGGCAAGTTCTGGGGCTACTGGTGTCGCACTGGTTCTGGAGGTTCATCACTATGAAAACGATACAGACAATGATTCTTTGGATTTCCTCAGTGTCTGTTGTTACATCCCCCTTTTCATTTCTGATTTTGTTAATTTGGATACTGTCTCTCTGCCTTTTGGCTAGTTTGACAAAGTGTTTGTTTATCTTGTTGGTTTTCACAAAGAACCAGCTCTTTGTTTTGTTGATTCTTTGTATCGTTCTCTTTGTTTCTAATTTATAGATTTCAGTCCTGACTCTAATTATGTCTTGCCTTCTAATCCTCTTGGGTGTGTTTGATTCTTTTTTGTTCTAGAGCTTTCAGGTATGCTTTTAAGTTGCTAGTATGAGATCTCTCCAATTTTATTTTTTAATGAAGGCACTTAGTGGTATGAACTTTCCTCTTAGCATTGCTTTCATTGTGACCCATAACTCATTCTCATTGGATTCTAGAAAGTCTTTCATTTCTTTCCTGACTCAGTAGATTATTCCTACTGTGACACATTTTTTTTTTTGTACCAATGTTCTTAGATCACATCTTTAAGTAGTTTTGTGCTGTAACTGTAGACCATCTGGCCTCCTCTTCTCCCACAGAGATGTGCACAGTTTCTTTGAGTGTGAGTACCATACAGACATCTTATCTTGAAGCCAGTCAAATATACACCTAGTAAACTGATCTTGGTGAGAAGTGTGCTATCCTAACTATGAGACCAGGCTATCAGGCATACACTCGGATGCAGTTATTAAGTACAGGGTTGGAACACAGAGAACTAGCACACACACCCAATGCAGGCATAGAATGCCTGGTATAGTACTCAGTACAGCAGATTTACTTTACAATTACCTTGAATAGTTATCAATGGGAGAAAGACTTTATGATGAATCTAGCATGAATGAGTATGTGATTTCCTATAGGTATGGATAAAAGCACTCGGGTATACAGTTAAATGACAAAACCAACCAATCTAGGTCTGGACATGGAGCACATTCTTAAGAAGTACCTTGGGTGTGTCTGCTGAATCACTTTGTGTAGGTAAGTAGGTCTGGTGCCTAATGATGTAATGGAAGATCGTTTTGTAATTTCTTATATAATAGAGTAATAATGAGAAGAGCTTTACTCGTTTTCCTCATTTGGCTCTTTGGCTACTCAGTGTAGTTGTTCCTACGAACCCACTTCATACACACGTGGGACAATGATCAGGAGGGAAGCACAATTGTCTCAGGCTCCATGTTAAGTCTCCGATGGTTTGTTTGTTCCCCTTGGATTTTGTCATTGGAAAACTCTAGTCTTCCTACACAGGGACAGGTTTTGTCCTGTTCCAGTGAGCTGTTGTCAGCACAGCAAGATTTCTTATCCAATAGTTTATTCCAGAGTTTCCAAAGATAATACATAATAAAGTCCCCTGTTACTCAAAAAAAAAAAAAAAAAGGTTCTGTTTAATTAACGGTGCCAAAGTCAAGCTTCCGGGTGACTCCAGGGACTGCCTGGCATTGAGTCAACTACTTCTTAGGCTCCCTGACTCCATCCGCTGGCCTCATTGACTCTAAACCACGCTGCCTTCCTGATGATATACACGGGAGGGTTCCTTCAGACAATGCTAACAGCACACTGTCAGTCCTGGAAGATGTCAAGTGGACAAATGATTGTGATCAGTACTAAGAAGCATCAAACAAATTGCTCAAAAAAATGGAGAGTGTTGTGATGATTTCTAAACAGAAATTAGGGAAGTGTCCTCAACGATCTAGGGGCACTCAGGAGCCCGTGTAAACACTTCTCATTCTGCACCCTGACTGAAGACTATACAGACCAGTGAGCTGAGTACCTAGGGATGAGCTTTCCTGGTGGGAATCACCTGAGGTAAGGCACGCTTGCTTCTTGAGTTTCAGGATACACGCCAGGGGCACACTGATGAACCCGGCAGCATAGACATTCCTATTTCTTCTCTCAGCTGTTTGAGGCATTTTTCTGTCCTTCTCTCTCTTTGTGCCTTTCCAAGATATTATTGTTTCATTTTGAATTCCTTTTGTCTTGTGTCTTTTTCTATTCTGAGCTTCCCCGTACTCATATCTCCAGGAGTCTCTTCCCTTGGTTTAAGCCGTTCTTACGGATTCCCAGATGGACCTGTCCTCCTTCTCCGTTGGTATATTGGTGATTTAAATCAAACTGGAAACAGAGCTCTTTCATTATCCTATTAAATTCTCACAGCACAGAACAATGAAGGTGGGAAAACTGGGCTGGAGGGTTGGCTCAGTGGTTAAGAGCATGGACCGCCCTTTCAGACGACCCAAACTTGGTTCCCAGCATTCTCCTTGAGCAGCTCACAACCACCTGTAACTCCAGCTCTAGGGAATGCACCACCTCTGGCTTCCGAGGCACCTGAACTCAAGTGTGTGCACCTGCACACACACACATATAATAAATAAAATTCAAGAAAAAATTGTCAAGTTAAAAATCATCATTAGTCCCGAACAGTTCAGTAATTTGAGACTTTTCCATGTCTGTGCCCAGATGACTTGTGTCTACTGGAAAACTTTGACAGTGAAATGGGGCATTAAAGCTGTTAACAGAAGAACCCAGGGCAGAGCCTGGCTGACACGGGGGGACCATGTGTATTAGTCAGCGGCCGAGCCCTCACCACAGTCGATGTTAAAGCATCCATCTGGTTATGTGGTTATCACGCCACGGGGAAAATAACTGGCTTGATTTTGCTTCCTTAACTATCGGTTTCCCAACAAATAATACATCTTAACAGTCTCATCTCCTACTTCAGGGACCTGAAGGGACCGGAAGTGAATTCCTTCGTTAGTCTTCTGTTTTGGTTACTGTCTGCCATCTTTCACGTAGACTCAGTGAGTTCTATGTATATTTTTGTATCATAGAGATGATGATCCATATCAGTCACTTAATGAAAACAGGAAGATGAGCATATAAACAGCTGCTTTAATCACACACCTGACTATGTAATATATATTTAGAGAGGGCCTCGGTGAGGGTGGAGGTGTATGTGTAAACCAAGAACAGCAGTTTACCAGAAGTTAGCATCACACGAGAGGTAACTTTGTAGACATGGGAAGTACATTGTAGCTGTGTGTGTACACATACACGGATAAATGCACATATAATTGCACTAAAATACTATTTTGTGTTAATTCAAATTCCCTTGATGGGTAAATTTGTTAATGAAAAGTTAACCATTTAATTTATGCATGTGTGAAAATTTAACCAAATAATTTAAAAATTGTGTGTGTGTGTGCTCATGTGTGGTTGAGTGTGTGTGTTTGGGTATGTGCATAGAGGCCAAAGAGCATCTTGGGTGTTGTTAGGTGCTTTTTGTTTGTTTGCTTGTTTCTGACTTTAAAATTTATTTTGTGTGTTTGGGTGTTTTGCCTGCACATGTGTCTATGCACCATGTGTGTGCCTGGTACCCACAGAAGCCAGAGGAGGGCATGTGATCCCCTGGAACTGGAGTTACAGACACTTGTGAACTGCCATGTGGATGTTGGGAATTGAGCCTGGGTCCTTTGGAAGAGCAGTCAGTGCTTTTAACTGTTGAGTAATTTCTCCAGCTCCTCCATTTTGCTTTTAAAAGTGGTTCTCATTGGCCTGGAACTCTGCAAGTAAGCTAGGCTGGCTGGCCAGCGATCCCTGGGTCTGCCTGTCACTGTCTCTGTACACACCACAGTCAGCTTTTTATGTGTGGGTTCCAGCTACTGAGCTCAAATGCTTGTATTCTACAAGGCAAATGTTGACTGTCACTTTAGCCCTCAAAGGTAAAATTTGAATAACTTTAAGCATACAAGTAGGTTGAAAGAATCAACTAATATAATCACTAATATAATTTAACCTCGATTCAGATTCAAGCATTAATATTTTGCTTTCTGTATGTATGCATCTTTCCTTTTTACATAGCTTTGTGCTTATGCCCCCGGTAGAATCTGCCCTGTTTGAATCATTTAAGTACAAGGTGACAATAACTCTTGAATATTCATCCCTTATTACTTAACTATTCTACGCACAGAAACAAGCATGTTCTCTTGCATTACCTCAGCCCCACTACTACCCTAAGATAATTATCAATAACTCAAACAGTACCTAATACTGAGTATGCGTATTGCATATGAGCATGGGCAGACATGTGCCACAGCACACACGTGGTGCTCAGAAGACAGCGTGTGGGGATCAGTTCTCTTCTTCCACCATGGGGGCGGGACACATCCCAGGAATGAAACTCAGGTCATCAGGCTTGGTAGCAAGTACCTTTACCTGCTGAGATATCTTGCCAGCCTTACTTTGTAACAGATGGGATATGAAGCTTTTCCAAATATAAGTAGTAGTACTATGTGCCTTAAGGACCATGTCTCAGCTCTAAGGAATTCTTATGCAGAATTATTGTCTTATTAGCAGAAAATTCTATTGTATTTCTGGTGAAGCTAGCAGTCCAACATAAAGGTGAAAATAAGTGTGGTTTCCCTGGAGGCCGTTTTCCTTGGTTTGCAGGTGGCTGCCGACTTTCTTGCTGTGTCCCCACAGAGGTGCAGCCTCATTTTACAGTTTGCAATGTTAGGGTGGATATTAAGCTCTAAGAGGTCTCAGGTGAGAGGCAGTGTGCTTTGCTGTTGGTGTTCCTCTTGGCATGCAGGAATGGGCGCTCTGTAAGATGACGTCAGCTGGGCGCTCAGTAAGATGACGTCAGCTGCCGCATGGTCCGCTCGCTCCCCGTCCCATGGAGACATCCTCTTCTAATCTTTGTCAATTGATTGCATGGCAGGGATAGCTGTGGTTTGTTCGGAAATCACCTAAGGTTTTGCTTTGTTCTGATCTATGTAATGTCGACTCTACAGTTTTAAAGAATGCTTTACGAAACAAAACCAAGCGAGGTGCCTCCCATAACCAACACCACGATGCATCCAACTGGAGAAGGAGAAAGGGGAAGGCATTGGGCAAAATCAGGACACATTTAGCTAGCGGTTACGACTCAGCCTCAGTGCCTTTCCCTTTTCTCCCTCCTGCTTGTGCCAAGTGTCTGTGGCATGGGGACTTCCAACTGTTTAGACGCTCACACTGCAGCTGCATAGACTGGGTTGTCCTCTCTGCCTCTCTCCCTGTTACTGCGTCTCTACCTCTCATTGGAGAAACATAGAGGATTAGTTATTATGCGTGCTACCTCTTATTTGCTTTTGAGATGAACAGCTCTCAAGGAGCCTTTTCTCTTGAGCGAGAGTCAGTCGACATCACCCCCAAACCCCATTAGTGCTTGGATCTAAAGGAAACCCTTTCCTGTTGTATTCCATAATTGTTTGTCTTCAATTTTATGCATCAAGTTGCACAAATCAATGACGGGTGGGGATTTCAGGCATCAGGCACAGCCAATATGGAAAGTTTCATTTTATTTTTAAAAGACTTTTCCCCTGAGGGTCTCTAAATGACTTCGGGGGAGAAGCCTGCAGAATGAAGTGACTCGTTTTATACTGGCCACGCCTATATGAGGTTCACAGTGTAAAGCTGGTACTTCCCACGGTCACCAGCACAGTCCTTTCTGCTGCTCACTTTGCTCTCCTTGCAGTAGGAATTATGGCATGTGACACTAGAATTTTTTCTTCCCCTTCAATCCCAGTGTCATAAAACAACAGTTTTTATTTTTCCTTTTTTTGGATATGAAGACTCTTATGTGTGGTCATCTGAATTACATGAGTAAGGTTTAATTTCTTGTAAAGGAAAAAAAAAATTGGAATTCTCTCTATAGCTCCTAGAATCTCGGCAGCCACTTGGGTGTGCTTAGAGGATGTAAATTAGGGGTGGATTTTGTCGTGTGTTGACTCTGGAATTCCCTATGGCCACTATGAATCGTCACTTGAGGTCTCTTCTGCATTGCTTTCCTCTGAGGTGGGGTGGGCAGATCTGAGAATGGGCTCTGAGAATCTCCATGTCTAAAGAGAGAAAGAGGATGAATTCTCTTGTCTTCTCAAAGTAGTAAAACACATGTCCGGATACAATCTCTGATTTACCATTTCATATGATCAATGCTAAGTCTATAAAATGTTAGCTTTTAGGGGTTTGCTCCCTTAAAATGTTGCTCTTGATACAGCGCCATAACCCAGGGTGGACCTGCTGAGAAGTCAGGCTGGTGGGGTTTCGTTTCTCTTCAAAACTGGGAAGCTTAGCTGCTCTGCTTGTGACAGAGGGGTCACTTACGGTTTTCATAGAAGAACAGGGTGAATTAAGGCTGAGTGAGAGGAGAGAGAAGGCAAGATTATCTGACAATTCTCTTGTGACTCAGGTTGGCATGGCCCAATGCACACACGTGTGAGAAGACAGGTTAGGTTACCGTGAGGGGCTGACAAAGCCCACACATGAGACCACTGCATGTCTATTATCATCAGATGAATGGGTGTTAGAATGGGCTTCTAACAGGAACGTGTTTCAAGCAGGGATCAGCATCTCATGACTCACTGTAGGCAAAAAAATTGCCGTAAAAGTCTACCTACTTCCTGGGCATTGGAAATCTAGACTGCCATTCTAAAAGTTCATTATTATGTGCATACATTTGAAAATTAAATAACAGTATGACGCCAAACACTGAATAACTGTCTGTATTTCAAAGAAGAAAGCTCTCAAGCACTTTAATTTCATAGCCTTTAGGTTCTTTGAGGCCTTGCTGGCTCCTGCCATTTCTGAAACTTCACGTTGGCTATATTCCTACAGGTTTGTGCTGATAGAATTTCTTATTGCTGGCAGGCAAGAGGATATGTTAAAATGCATGTATGTCAGAAGCAACCTTGTTTATACACTGAAGGCCAAAATCAGCCATAGGCCTAAGTCAGCCATACATGTTTGCTAACACAAAGTCTTGGTCTCTGTGGAAAAACACTGACCCTAGAACAGATAGCTATAGACCTTGTAGACAAGTAGCCTTAGTGGAAATTCACCAGCCTGGATAAGAACAAGGTAGTCATAGATTTTGTGGATAGGTAGCCTTGGTGGAGGGTACCAGCTTAGATAAGAACAAATGAATCATAGACAGAGTCATAGCAACCTGTTCTCTGCTTCTTCTGTGAACTTTTACCCAGCCAAAACCCTGTTCTGGAAGATATCTGCACTCCCCCTGAGAACACCTACGCTCCTGCATCATCCCCTTCCCCACATCCTGCCTCTATGTGTATATAACCCCTGTGTGAAAAAATTAAAATTAGTAGTTTGATCAGACTCTAGACAAGCCGCTGTTCTTTGCATTCCCTGTCCCCTAGTTCTTTCTTCCAGGTTCTCCAGAACCCAGTTCAATGCCCTGTGGGACTGGGACACATATACAGGCACACAAGCAAAGATCTCATTTAAAGTTAAATGGAAGCAATGAATTAAGGATTGACTTTCTGGTGGCTGGTTCAGCACTCTCGACTTTTCTTCTATTGTTTGTGGAATACACACAGCGTTTGTGCACCTGCTTCAACCCCACCTCGGCTCTTTATGTCCTGGGTAAACCGCCCATGGGCTTATTCTCTCTATCTCTGATCAGAAAACATTTCTCACAGGAATCATTCTTAGCAGCAACTGAGCTCAGGGAAAGGCATCGTAATAAAAGATAGCATTGTTGATTTAGAAGGTTAATGGTTTTAGCCACGCCCAGGGAGTTCATTTTTTAAACAGCTGAGCAGAGATTTATGGCAAATAAGATTTTGATCTGGGGTAGCTAAGGGGCATTAAGAGTCTTTAATGATGGATCTTTTCTTTTTGTTTCTTTTTTTTTTTTTCCTCTGCAGCCATGAGGAACCACAGTGCTGTCCGTGAGTTTGTCCTTCTTGGACTATCCACCGACCCCTACATTGAGTCTGCACTCTTTGTCCTGTTCCTTCTGGTTTACCTCCTCACCGTGGTGGGGAACTCCCTGATGCTGTTTGTCATCGTGGCTGATTCTCACCTCCACACACCCATGTATTTCTTCTTGAGACAGCTGTCCTTCCTGGACCTCTGCCACGCCTCTGTCACAGCTCCCAAGATGCTAGAGAATCTACTTTCTGAGGAGAAAACCATCTTGGTTGAAAGTTGCTTGGCTCAGGCCTTCTTCGTCTTCGCCACCGGTGGCACCGAGGCCTGTCTTCTTGCGGCGATGGCCTACGACCGCTACATTGCCATCAGCTCCCCTTTGCTCTATAGCCAGGTGATGAGTAGCCAGCTCTGTGTGGGGCTGGTGTGGCTCTCCTGGGGTCTGGCCATTATAGATGCTCTCCTCAATATCCTTCTGGCTGTCAGTTTAGATTTCTGTGAGGATGAAACAATTCCTCACTTCAGCTGTGAACTGTCTTCTCTCTTCCCTCTGTCCTGCTCTGACACTGCTGCCAACTTCACACTCCTGCTGTGCTCCTCTGTTGTGCATTTCTTTGGAACCCTTGTCATGATTGTTTGCTCATATGGCCGCATTGTCTCCGCTGTCCTGAAGGTCAGTTCCAGCACTGGGAGAAGCAAGGCCTTCTCCACCTGCTTGTCCCACCTCACCACTGTCATCTTGTTCTATGGCTCCGGGTTCATCAGTTATCTCTTACCGGTTTCAGGGTCCCCCTGGAGATGGTCTTCTCCTTGCAGTATAGTGTGATCACCCCTATGCTGAATCCTCTCATCTACAGCCTGAAGAACAAGGAGGTGAAGGCGGCGGTGGGAAGAATGATCAGAAAGCATTTTTAGCCTCTTCAATACCACATACAACATTATGATAAGATAGACATGAAACCTCGGTGCTATGTGATCAAATAATGGGCCTTAAGGAGAGCTTTCGGTTGTCCATGATGGAAGGTGCTCCTGAGGACATGCCTCTTGCTTTTTGGAAATATTTGTGAAAGAAACAGAGAACTCTCAGGATGATAGATCTTAATCAGAAAACAATAAGTGGGTCAGTGAACCCTCTTTTCCAGGACAGCATCTTACATAAATGACTATTTTTCATGTCTGTATAAATAGCTGTTGTTACTGGCAGCTCACTATTCTTTCATGTTTAAATAAATATATCCCAAATTTTCAGGAAATCTGACTCCCTCAGAAGCAGATGACCATCATGGCGTTGGGGTGACCCAGGAGAGGCTGACAGTTCTGTCTTTTTCTCTTGATGAAGCTTTCCAACCCAGACATTCTAACCCGGAGTGAAATCAAGACTCAAGCGAAGTTACCCAGAGTTTTTTCTAGGGAATTTAAATATTAATTATTAGCAAAAGGAAATCCCTGGAACCAAGCCTACAATACTTTACCTCCTTAAGAAAACCACAGCTCTGTTCTCTGGCAACTATCCTTGGGGTGATATTTTAAGAAAGAATAACTATGTCAAATTTGATATATTTCTTAACTTGTGCCAAGAAGTGTCTACATTCCTGGGATAGCAACAGGCTTCCGTTTTTAATTCCTGGGGCCTCTGGATAGATTTACTTCAGATTATAACATAAGAAGAGTATCCTAGATTATCCATGGGGGTCCAACACAATCACATGAATCTGTCAAGGTGCAAGCATTCTACAGCTACACACAGAGAAGATCAGGCAAACGGGAAGGACAGAGATAATAAAAGCAAAAGGAAGATTTACTATCACTCCTGTCTCTCAATGTGGACACTCTTGATGAGGAGGTCATGAGGCAGGAATTGTGGCCAGCTTCTAGAAGTGGAGAACACCAGCCAACAGAGAGCCGAGAGACAGGAAGCTTGCTTCTTCGAACTGCTCTGCCAGGAGCCTGGAAGAGGCTGAAGAGGCAGAAGAGGCAGAAGAGGCGGCAGAAGAGGCAGAAGAGGCAGAAGAGGCTGAGGAGGCTGAAGAGACTGGAGAGGCAGAAGGGCTCCTTCGCAGGTACTCCAGATCAGCACGGTCATGCCTTCATTTTGCCCTTGGGCAATGCAGAGTATTCAGCCCACCGAGACTTCTAACCTAATGTATTATACCATAGCATATCTGCATGACTTAAAAAATGTTTTATTTTAGTTTTTAGAGTTTCACCCATGAGTACGGTATTTACATCATTTTTTTTATCACACACCCTTTCCCACCCTCAGCCACTCCCACATCCCTCCACTTCATTTCAAATTCATGGATTTCTTTTTCTTTAATTATTGCTGTTCCACACTACACACACACACACACACACACACACACACACACACACACACACACAAGTGTATATGTGTCTAAAGCTAACCACTTAAGATTGGATAACTAACTGACGAACTGGATAACCCCTGGAAAAGACAGATTCTCTCTTAGTAGACTTTAATTGCCTGTAGAATTTCATCTTGGGGTGAGGCCTTGTGAGATTTCCCCCACCCACATTGCCATTTCAACTGGTGGCATGTCTTGTTTAGGCAGCCATGTTTGAAGTGGAAGTTTCTAGTTATGTCAGGTGATACAGACTCACACGGTATTTTGCTGATACACACACATGTGGTGAGGCCACCTCACGTGGTTTTTTGCTGACCTGTGGGAGGACACATGATATTTGGAGAGAGTACAAATAGGACTCAATGGACAGTGGTGACTCACTTGTGTAGCTAGCTTTGCAACTCTTTGTTGGTCTAGACTTTTCATCTTTGCTGATCTTCGCTTCATTGAGAAAGGCACAGTGGAGAACTTCTCCTGGCATCCTGGCTGGTCCTGGTTGCTGCTGCTGACTTGTGCTATTCGGCAGTGGAGGCCTGGTGGTTTCTGCTGGATCGTGCCACTGTTGCTTATTCAGTTTGCTATCCTGACACTACTGACCTGGATTACTGGTATCCTGACAGACAGAGATTGGAATCGGCCCAAGGGGAGTGGGGTTGAAGCATTAAAAAGCCCTTATTAAAAGTAGGTTTGAAAAAAATCTAAACCTACACATGTTGATGAGAATTCATGGGTGTAGCTTTTCTGGATGTCTCTAGGAGACTCAATTCTCACAGCGAACTTTCTGTTCCTCTGGCTCTTGCAGACATCCCTCCCCCCCCTTTCCTACCTTGTTCCCCGAGGTTTAAGTAGAGGTTGTGTTATAGATGAATTTGTTGGGGTATGAGCACAGTTTTTCGGCTACTAAATTAGTAATAATTTGTTATGATAGTAATAGAAAATTAATATAGTACCATGACTTTGATTATTCTACTTAATCATCTTAACACGTACATGGGATAGATTCTGCTGTTAGTTTTCTTCGCTTAGTGAAGAAATAAGACATAGGATGTGTGTGCTTGCGAAGTTATTATCAGCAAGATGATGGCACCTGACTCTAAGCCATGCTCTCAGTTACTGACCATAACCCATCACCACTACCTCTCAGTCTCCCATGGCCTCTGTATAAGGTTCATTTGCTATCTGATTCAGTTACATAAAACCAAAGAATGATAACTGGCCCTGGAACAGGAATCGTGATTGTCAGTGAAATCTGTAGTTTGTTTCATAGGTTAAAACTAACAACAAAAGACCGCTCAGGAAAAGGAGGCTATATAGAATTAATTATTAAGATGCACAAAAGAAAATGAGCCATGCCACTTAACTGTTTGAAGTGCACACAGCTACGCTTAACTCACTTCACATGTGTGCTGGAGATCCAACACAGCTCCTCAGACTTGTCCAGCAAGGGTCCTTATTCACTGAATCATCTCCTTGGCTTCTAGAATAATTTTTATGTCCAATAATCTAGAATATATTTTATTTTTCTCAACTAGAAGAGTAAATTTAGTTAGTGTGCAGTGGTTTGTCTTCTAAAAATAATTTTTAACAATTTTATAGTCATTTAGACAGACACAATTTTACCTGTATTTGAATGGATTCATACAATGTGATAAGTTTTTTTGGTGATTTTTTTTCTCTTGGCTTGCCATCCTTACCTACTGATTCTCCATTTAGTACAGCTGTGCTATCTCTAGAGTAGATATCTTTCTTAGTTTATAGTTAAACATCTGTACACATATGTGTATGTGAATGTACATACATATAAGAGACTACTTGTCTCTTTTTGGAAAATATGATGCAAGTTACATACATGGCCAATGACATAGCTCTAATTTGTCAAAGATTTGTTGTTACTGTTGTAAATCTAAAACTGCATCCTATGAGTGTGCCATAACTTCTCAGACCATTCCCCCATTTGAGCTCCCTTGGCCTCCAGTTTCAAAAGATAATTAAAAATGTTGCAATAAATTTTTTAGTATATAACATGAAATTTGAATGTCTTTATCTTTTGGATTGGCTCCCAGAAGAAGGATTATAAACTGCATATTTGTTTTTAATTTTAATTAGCCTTTTCAATGTATGCTATAACACCTCATAGCTCATCAACAAACAAAGCAAGAGCTCCTTTGATTTGCAACATGCCTCTGGTGTAATAGAATTCTTGCACAGTGATACTTAATTTTTAATTACCAATATGAATTCCTTTGACCACAAGAAAATGGTAATGTCTATATGCATATTAATCAAATATTTGCATTTGTTACATTAGCAAATCATATCAACCAGCCAGTTTTAAATTTTACTTGTTTTTTTTTTAATCACTAGTACATTATGTATCTTCTTAGGTATATTAATCATTGCCTCTGTTTTAAGCAGCAAATTTTTCTTCATTTCTGTTATTTGTCCATCTTTATTCATAGGATCTTCAACCACGTAAAAGGTTTGGCATTTTATGTTATCATATCTAATTTATTTTTTTTGACATCCAATCCCTAATTACCTTGATAAAGACTTTCTTTACTGCTGGTTTTGAGTCATCCTTAGACTTTAATTTTTATGTCTATCTATGATCATTTGGGGTTTGTGTTCATACTTATAGCAAGATAGTTAACTGTGCTAGGTTCTAATGGGTGGAAACCTCTGACAGAAACCTCTTATAAAGAAGCCATTCTTTTGTAACCGGATGGAAATAGCAGTCAGGCTGGGCTGTTGTATCTGAGGTAAGCGTATGACACTTTAAGCTTTGTCAACGTCCTGTTTCTGCTCAAATATTATACTTTTGACTTTAGTATTTGCTAAGCTGTGTCTCCTCCAGTGTTACCCCCACAGCTGCTGTGTCTCCTCCTCCTTCTTCTGTGCAATCTCTAGCGTCTTTATTGAACCACACAGAAAGGCAACCTTATGATTACTATTGATGTAACATAAAATCTAAAATCTAGTTAGGATTCGTAGTGATAATCAATATTCTCAACATTGTCACGATTTGTGTCTTTCAGTTTTATTCAGATATTATTTATAGCCATAGATAAAATTGCATAGGGTATCATTACTTAAGTCTTGTGCTGTTCTTATCAAATGTACTTGTCTTTTTCCAGCTTTATTTAGGCGTAGCTGCTGATCAAAAATTGTGTAGGTTTCAAGCTAATTAACATATACATTCTTTCACATATTTACTGTGTGTTAAGTAACATTTAAGATCTACCCTCTCAGCAAGTCTCTCGCATATATCACAACAATGCCGTATTCATAGGATCAAACAGCTGCTCTCCTGACTTTGTTGTGTAATTCTCCCTTTGTGCTTGTTGTAATTGAGCAAGCAAGAGTGCCCTCATGTAGAAGACAGCCCCATTCTGTCCTGAACAGCCCTCTTTCCTGTGACTAATGCTTGCAATTTTCCAAATTCCTGCTGTAAAGACCACAGATGTCATTCTTGCCTCCTCCAGAAAATCCACAGGTCCCCGAGTAACCTGCCCTGAGTCCAATAAAAACTCTACACATGAGACCAGGCTGCTCTCTTGCTATCACCCTCCCCCAGTGAGAGCCCTTCTCACTTTAGAAATAAACCTGTCTGGCTCTAGAGCTGCCTCTCCTATCACATCCATTTACAATACATACTATTACTCTTTCCTCCAAGTTGAAACATTCTCTCTTTAAGGGAAGAGGGAGGCTCATAAGTCTTAGGAACATAATGAAACTTAACAAGGCTCAGAATATTGTGCAATTCACAAAGGCCCTGGAAAGGTTCTATAAGCAGTAACAGATGCTGGCGAGAGGAGACTCCCATAAATTGTCCAAGAAAACTCCCAGGATGCTTGTGGAGAGCCGTTTAGCCACGCCCCCAAGGAACTGTGGAGAGCCGTACTGTGGAGAGCCGTTTAGCCACGCCCCCAAGGTACTGTGGAGAGCCGTTTAGCCACGCCCCTAAGGCGGCCGTGAGCCTTGGCTTGTCCTTGCCAGTTACAACTCCTTATATGGTGTGGGGCTGTGCTGACAGTGATGTGAGGTTACATCTGATCGCTCTGGACCTATGGGCTCGGACCATGCCGCGACCCGTGATTGGCCAGGATGGAGTACCTTTTACTTCTGGACGCCATTCTAAGATGGCGCCGGTTTTCCAAGGTCAGCTCAGCTTCCTGAGTAAACAAGCCCATTGCGCATGCGTCGGCCTTGAGCCCTTCCTGAGCAGGCTTATGCTAATGAGGTATTGTCAGCCTAACCTATCCTGAGAGAACACGCCACCTAGCCTGCCTAGGGTGATATATAAGCAGCTCGTCTCTGCTGCTGGGGGTCCCCGTAGTTTAGTTTCGTTCCTGAAATAAAGCTGTTCGAGCAGGATCTGACCGTGTCGTGTCTTACTTGCTGGTCGAGGCGGACGCGACATCTGGTGGCCCGTACGGGGAACCGAGGACAACATCCTCGTGGATTCGAGACTCCACAGCTCAGGACGGCGGTACCGGCTAGAGCTAAGACTCTAGGCTAGAGCAAGGTAAGGCTCTAGGGTGTAAATAGTAAAGAAAAAATACGTTCTCGGAAAGAGACGGCGGTACCGGCTAGAGCTAAGGCTCTAGGCTAGAGCAAGATAAAGCTCTAGGAATATATATATAAATAAAAGGCCTAGGTGTTTAAGTTCCCGGGAAAATTGTAATATAATTCTGGTTAGAGTAGTATTATGTTAACTGTAGACCCTTGTGGGTTGGTTTGTTTATCGCTATTTTGTCTTTTCTAGTGTATGGTCTTGTTTGTGTTTAAATTGTCATCGTCCAGGGTATGAGTGCATCTCTTGCGTAAAAGGGCCAGAGACGCTGCTTGAAGAGAGCTTAGAGCCGCAGGCTGTAAGTCGAGTGTAGGTAAGCTCGTCAGCCGCCATCTTGCTTTCTCAGATAATAAAGTGACAAAGGTTTGAACAGAAAACAAAGTGCTACCATGGGGAATTCACCTTCGTGCCCCGTAAGAAATGCCTTAAGGGAATTAACTCGTGCACGAGGCCTTAAGCTAAAAGAGAAAATGATTGATAATTTTTTACAAGAAGTCGAAACTGTGGCTCCATGGTTTGTGACTTCAGGTAATCTGACAGTTCCTAGTTGGGAGAAGTTAGGAGACGATTTGAACCTCGCTTGGGAGCAAGGAAGCTTGAAGGGAGGAGTTAGGAGACTTTGGAGAATAATACGTAGTTGCTTAGAGAGTGAGGAATGTGAGTCCGCTGTTCGTCAGGGCCAGGAAATTTTTGACCAAGTAAAAGAGGCTCGGTCAGACGGCTCTGAGGCTGATTCTGGTAGGAGAGATGAAGGACGAAAAAAGATTACCACTATTTATCCTAATTTAAAAGAGTTAGGGAGGAGAGCTCTTCTAGCTCTGATAGCTCGGATGAGGAGGAAAATGAAAGTTTAGGAAAGATGGAGGAGGATCTGGAGGACATGTTACTTAAAATGGAGTCCGTGATCCTCTCTAAGAAGAAGAAAGACAAAATGGAGGAGAAAAGTAAGATGGAGGTGAAAAGTAAAATAGCGGAGGAATTTAAATCCCCTGCTTGGGAGAAGCCCATGGCTCCACCCGTAACTCCGCCCCTCAGCCCGCCTCCTTATGTGGAGACTCCTCGGATCAGTCCAGAGAACGGCATTCATTTTGCCCACAGACCTGGAAGGAAGCGCATATAGCCTTCCCAGTTTTTGACGATCCAAATCGACAACGATATCACGAGCCTTTAGATATCAAGATGCTAAAGCATCTGGCAGAGTCAGTCAAAACCTACGGCGTAAATGCCTCTTTTACACAGTCGTTGATAGAAAGGATAGCACTGCAGGCCATGACACCATCTGATTGGCTGAGTACTGTGAAAGCCTGCTTAACTATGGGACAGTACCTGGATTGGAAGTCTATTTATACTGATTATGCTCAGGGACAGGCTCGGCTAACGCTGCCGCAGGACAGCCCTATTGGAACTTAGACATGTTCCTAGGTCAGGGACAATGGTCAGAAAACCAGACAGCATTTCTGCCTGACGTGTACAATCAAATTAACGCTATGGCCGTCAGGGCCTGGAAGGCTCTGCCCAATAAGGGAGAAGTTTCTGGCAATTTAACGAAAATCCTTCAAGGTCCTACTGAGCCTTTCTCCGACTTCGTGGCTCGTATAATGGAAGCCGCGGGGAGAATTTTTGGCGATCCTGAAACAGCTATGCCATTGATAGAGCAATTGGTATTTGAACAGTGTACAAAAGAGTGTAGATCGGCCATTACTCCTTGGAAAGCCAAAGGCCTATCAGCTTGGATGAAAGCTTGCAGAGAGATTGGTGGGCCATTGTCCAATTCTGGCCTGGCTGCTGCAGTTATGCAATTATATAAGAACAAAGGCAGAACCCCTACTGGGGTTTGTTTTAACTGCGGCCGCCAAGGACATCTTAAGAGACAGTGCCCTCAGAGAGACAGGGGAAGACAGGGTGATACCCCTCGTCCAAGGCAGCCAGGATTATGTCCGAAGTGTGGTAGAGGCAACCATTGGGCACGTGAGTGCAAATCGGTAAGGGATGTTCATGGTCAGCCTCTGACCTTTGGTTATGGTGCTGCGCGTCCAAAAAACGTGCAGCGGGGCCCACGCTTCCAGGGCCCTCAAATATATGGGGCAATAGAGAGGCAGGGTCAGTTCGATCTATACAGGCAGAATCAGCCCAACATTCAGGACCAGCCCAGTTTACACCGCTCGAACCTCGGAGAGCCACTCCGGGTTCAGCAGGGTTGGACCTGCGCTGCACCACCAGACTCGTATTGACTCCTCAAATGGGTGTGCAGCCCATTGAGACTGATTTTCAGGGCCCATTACCTCCTAACACGGTGGGTCTTCTGATAGGACGCTCTTCTTCCACCTTAAAAGGCCTCGTGGTGCACCCTGGCATTATAGATGCTGATTTTGAAGGCACAGTTAAGATCCTTGCCTCCTCTCCACGTGGAATCGTAGCCATTTCTCCAGGAGACAGAGTTGCTCAGATAATTATGCTACCTAGCTTACATAACATGTTCCCTTGTAAAAATACATCGAGGGGAGACAAAGGCTTCGGATCTTCAGGAACCGAAGCTGCCTTTTTATCTTTAGATTTGGACCAAAGGCCTATAATAGAATTGGACGTTAACGGTAGAAAAATATTGGGCTTATTGGATACAGGAGCTGATCGTAGTATTATAGCTCAAAAAGACTGGCCTAAAAATTGGCCTATTCAAACATCAGCCCAGACCCTACACGGGCTTGGATATGCAAAATCACCTGATATAAGTGCTAGCATATTATCCTGGAAGGACAACGAAGGGAATGAAGGCACCTTCCAACCTTTCGTATTAACTTTACCTATCAGCCTTTGGGGCAGAGATTTATTGAAGGCCATGAAGTTGAGATTGACAAACACAAATTATTCCTCAGAGGCTATGAATATGATGACAGATATGGGATGGCATCCATCTCATGGTATTGGAAAACATCTCCAAGGAAGAAAAGACCCAGTGCAGCCGCAGCCTAAAGGGCTACGCACGGGACTGGGTTTTTCCTAGTGGCCACTGGGCCTGCTATACCCATTACCTGGAAGACTGAGGAGCCGGTATGGGTTCCCCAGTGGCCTCTTTCCTCAGAAAAAATGCTAGCCGCTAGACAATTAGTTGCAGAACAATTGGAGCTAGGACATATTAAACCTTCTGTTTCTCCTTGGAATACCCCTATATTTGTTATCAAAAAGAAATCAGGAAGTTGGAGACTGCTACATGACTTGCGAACCATAAACCATCAAATGCAAGTCATGGGACCAGTCCAGAGAGGCCTACCTCTACTATCTACTCTGCCTCGTGACTGGCCCATTGTAGTCATTGACATTAAAAATTGTTTCTTTTCTATCCCGCTCTGTGAACAAGATAGAGAGAATTTGCTTTCACGGTTCCCTCCATTAATCACGAGGAACCTGACCAGCGCTACCAATGGGTAGTGCTACCCCAAGGCATGGCCAATAGCCCAACCATGTGTCAATTATACGTGGGAGAGGCCATAGCTCCTTTGAGGGAAGAATTTCCCCAAATTCGTGTCTCCATTACATGGACGACATCTTATTAGCAGCAAAAACTGAGTCTCTATTGGAACATGTCTACACAAAATTGATTAAGCTATTAGACAGAAGGCAACTAATAATTGCTCCGGAAAAGGTCCAACGTAGCAAGGTAGCAAAATATTTAGGAGCAGAGATCAGTATTGATAATATAGTACCTCAAAAATTTGAATTACGTAAGGACAAACTTACTACCTTAAATGATTTCCAAAAGTTGATGGGAGATATAAATTGGGTACGTCCTTACCTGCACCTATCTAACCATGAATTAAAGCCTTTGTATGAGACATTGGCAGGTGACTCGCTCTTAGCTCGCCTCGTCACTGACACCAGACAGCAGAGCAGCACTTGAAAAGGTAGAAAAGAGTTTGAAGGCGGCTTTCCTAGGAAGGCAAAAGCCGGAGTTGCCTATAACTCTATGTATCCTCGCCACACGTGATCAACCTACAGGGGTCCTGTGGCAAGATGAGCCGCTTTTGTGGGTTCATCCGAAATTCTCTCCGAGCAAATCCATCGTACATTATCCTACCACAGTAGCTAGTTTGGCCCAGGACGGCATTCGTCTTTGTGTACAACATTTTGGACGAATGCCCATTACGCTTGTAACACCTTACTCTGCTTATCAGGTGAGGGTCCTATGTGGTACTATAGATGATTGGGCCATATTAATTTGTAGTTTTAATGGCGTCATAGATAATCATTACCCTAAACATCCTTTGTTATCCTTCTTTAAGGAGCATCCTATAGTTTTTCCTTCTGTCACCTCTCATTGTCCTTTATCAAATGTACCTAATATCTTCACTGATGGCTCCAAAACTGGTTGTGGAGCCTATTTAATAGAAAACTCTGAGCCTGTACTGTGCCAATTCCAGCCTGGATCACCTCAGATTGTTGAATTGAAAATAGTTCTAGAAGTTTTTAGAAACTGTCATTTTGCTTTTAACTTGCTCTCTGACTCTGCATACGTGGTCAACGCTATCAGAGTCTTAGAAGTTGCCGGTCCAATCAAAGCCAGTAGTACAGTGTGCGCTCTTTTTAAAGATCTGCAACACATAATTCGGCAGCGCACCAACAAATTCTTTATCCAGCATATTAGAGCTCATACAGGACTCCCAGGTCCTTTGAGCGCTGGAAATGATGTAGTAGATCAATTGTCTCGGAAAGAGTTTATCTTTCTGAGTAGTGCATATGACCGGGCAATACAATTTCATCAACGCTTTCATGTCAATTCTAAAACCTTACAGCAAAAATTTAACTTGCCACGAGCCACGGCTCGTCAAATTGTGCTCGATTGCCCTCAGTGTGTTATTCATTTACATCCACCGCATGTGGGCTTTAAACCCCTTCGAGGAGTCTCGCCTCTCAGGGTTTGGCAAATGGACGTTACGCATTTGCCGGAATTCGGTACTTTAAAGTATGTCCATGTCTGTGGACACCTATTCGGGAGTAATCCATGCCACTCCCCTATCAGGAGAAAAGTCTACCAATTGATCACTCACTGCCTAGAGGCATGGGCGGCTGGGGAAAACCCCAAGCTCTTAAGACTGACAATGGGCCTGCCTATACGGCTCAAGCTTTCACTTCTTTTTGTCAACGCATGGAGGTTACTCTCCTTCATGGTCTACCCTATAATCCTCAAGGTCAAGGTATCGTGGAAAGAGCACATCGTACTCTCAAAGAGTACCTTCAAAAACAGAAGGAAGGCATGGGCCGTGGCCTTACTCCAAAACATAGATTATCTTTAACATTATTTACTTTGAATTTCCTGAATTTAGATACTAAGGGCAAGTCCGCTGCTGACAGACATCATAATTACTCGAGCCCTTCACCAGAGAAGGTCAAATGGAAAGATGTTTTGACCGGGCAATGGAAAGGCCCAGATCCTGTTTTAATCAGATCCAGGGGAGCTGTTTGTGTCTTTCCACAGGAAGAGGACAATCCAATTTGGGTTCCAGAACGACTGACACGGAGGATCTTAACAGTGGATGATGATCCTTCGACGGACTCCCGGATGATAATTCCAGTCCTCACCCTTCTTCTTCAGGCTTGGGTTCCTAGTATACAGGGAGATTTACGATGGGCTATACTATCTGCCTATCCTAAGCCTATGCCAATTAGATACAATTCGGTTGTTTTCCCTAAGTTTTTCATTACTAACAAGACTATAGATTTGCCTTATCTCCCGTATGACCCCATATGGGCACCTTTAGGGGAGTCTCGCTCCTTGTTAGAGCGAGGCTCTCTCTGTTTTCAGCTAGAGGAAGAAGGAAATTGTATTCAGTTGACAACTCAGGCCTTTGGGAGGTTTGATGAGGATAAAGGCGGTTGGTGGCCTTGGACCCAGGACAACGGCAACCCAAAAATTATTGTTACTCGCCAAAACTTTTGGCGAGAGGTACTCTGGACCAATGGTACCTTTATTTCGCCTACGGTTGCTCCTCTAGACCGTCCTTTTCAACCTCGAGTAGCTCCCCATTGTAATTTAGATGATGTAGAAAGCATTCCTCCTTGGTCGGATTGTCAATCGTCTCTTGCTGGTTGGGCGAACCAGGATAGGACTTTCTCTTATTCCCCTAATATGAGGCCTAACCCTGGAGGAATACTAGACATGGCCCAGGGTATGTTCATACAAAATCTCGGGCTGCATCCTTTTTATAAATGGGACTGTGTGGAGTTAATGGTAGTTGTACAGATCTCAGTCCGTTGATTTTCATTCAAGGTGGATCGTGGGTAAAACCGTCTTTAATGGCATTACCACCTTGTCTGTACCCCGTTATATACCGGGATGCAAATTTTACAGCAATTCCACTATGGAAATTACGGGAGTTAATACGACCCTAAAACAAATTACATATTCGCCTACCCCAGTGTGTGTCTTTTTTCCTTTTCTGTTTATTCTTTCTAATTCTTCCTTCGAATCTTGTACAACTGATTCTGCATGTTGTCTCAGTGTTGGGCTGCCGACCGAGCACGGCGTGCCATGATTACTAGAGTGCCAAGATGGATTCCGTTCCCGTGGACACTCCATCTACGTTGTCTTTATTCAGACAACAACGAGATTTCGGGATAACCGCAGCTATTATAACAGCAATATCACTTAGTGCGGTTGCGGCTACTGCTGCCGGGATTGCTTTAGCAACCACAGTCCCATCCAGTGTTACTCTTAACCGGTTGTCAGCTACTGTGTCAGATGCAATTGATGGACAAAATTTTGCTAATTCTCAAATAAAAGGCGGTTTAATGATTCTAAATCAGCGCCTGGATTTGGTGGAGGAACAGATTGACATCCTTTTCGGCTTGGCACAATTAGGGTGTGAGAGAAAAACTGGAGCGCTTTGCATCACTAGTATTCAATATAAGAATTTTACTCGTGCGGCTAATTTGTCTAGGCAATTATCTCAGTATCTTATAGGTAACTGGTCTGAAGGATTCGAAGAAACGCTGGAGAAGCTGAGGGCAGCAGTGGTGGCTATCAATTCGACCCGTGTGGACCTTTCGCTGACGGAGGGGCTCACTTCCTGGATTACGAATGCCCTTGGTTTCTTCAAAGAATGGGCGGGAATATTTGTTGGGGTGCTGCTGTTCTCTTAGGAGTTGGTTTCTGCTTTTGGTTCCTCTGTCGCTTGCGCGTGACCATGCAAGGCATAAGGCTGTGGTTTACCAGGCGCTGACAGCCATGGACGAAGGTACTTCCCCAGCCATTTGGCTGGCCTCCCTTAAGGAGATGTAGTAGAGTACCTTCTGGACCCGATGATGACCATCTAACATTATTTCCTACATTCTGACTGTTTTGAACGGCATCACCTTAATTTTTGTAGCGGAGAGTCTTGACTGGAGATGTTCTCGATTTTTGAGATAGATTCTCTGAAAGTATGTCTGGGGACATGGAGGTTTTGTGCCTTTTTCCTCTCCCTGATAAAAATAGGCACGACGACAAGTATGAGGTAGCGCGCACCTCTTTACTTCGTCGTCTTCCCTTGCACAAGGGCTCGGACCTCTACTTTCCTTGCCCTGCTACCTGGTGTTTTCCGTTCGAATCTGTTTGGATGGTGGGACCCTCTGTCACCGGTCTAAGGGTCCATGGTCGCCTGTTGGCTTTCATGGTTCGTGTGTGTTCTCTCTGCCTATGGTCTAGTAGTGTAAGAAACGCCTTGCCCTGCTAGCGCACTCCGTGGAGACTGGCCGGTCCCTCTGCCCCTGGCCTGCCATGACACCGCAGGCTTTTTAGCGTGCTTTTGCTTCCTGGAGTCTGCAATGCAGGTGATTACATCGTCTGTAGGGCCCAGCCAGAGTGTCGCCTAAGACAGGGGCCACGCCTACAGGAGATTGCCAGCTTCTCCTGGGCCTTAGTTGGCTTTTGCTGCGTGTGCGTCCAGACGGGCTTGACTCTCTGGCCTAGGGATTGTTCTGCCTCCCTGTGTCTGCTCCTTTGGAAGAGCTGGTTGCCGCTATTTAAATTAAAAAGGGGGAACTGTGGAGAGCCGTTTAGCCACGCCCCCAAGGAACTGTGGAGAGCCGTTTAGCCACGCCCCAGTAAGGCGAGCCGTGATGGCCTTGGCTTGTCCTTGCCAGTTACAACTCCTTGTATGGTGTGGGGCTGTGCTGACAGTGATGTGAGGTTACATCTGATCGCTCTGGACCTATGGGCTCGGACCATGCCGCGACCCGTGATTGGCCAGGATGGAGTACCTTTTACTTCTGGACGCCATTCTAAGATGGCGCCGGTTTTCCAAGGTCAGCTCAGCTTCCTGAGTAAACAAGCCCATTGCGCATGCGTCGGCCTTGAGCCCTTCCTGAGCAGGCTTATGCTAATGAGGTATTGGCAGCCTAACCTATCCTGAGAGAACACGCCACCTAGCCTGCCTAGGGTGGATATATAAGCAGCTCGTCTCTGCTGCTGGGGTCCCCGTAGTTTAGTTTCGTTCCTGAAATAAAGCTGTTCGAGCAGGATCTGACCGTGTCGTGTCTTACTTGCTGGTCGAGGCGGACTGTATAGTGGTTTCTGCTGAGATTAAAACATTCCTTCTTGGAGGGAAGGATATTCTAAACAGAGGGAAAACATATCATCCTACAGAGAAGCAATTTAAGTGAGAAAGTAAACAACACAACTGTCTCAGGAAGTCCCTAAAACTAACCAAATTCACTAGGCTCCTCTCACCCCAAGCATATCTAATTACTGAGAGACATTCTCACACAAGTTTGCACTGCCTACAAAAGGCTCAAACTGGCCAACCCACCTGAAAGAAACAAGCTGCCTGTCTGAAGGAGACAGAGTCCAGATCCTTAGGCAGCCTGATGTGTAGTGTGTTCCACATTTTCAGCTTTCTGTAGCTGTCACCAATGCTGGGGTGGAGTTTTGATGACAAGGCTATCCCTGAGTCATTTCTGCACCTGTAAACAATCCCAATAAAACTCATTGGCTCACCAAGTTGTACTTTGATGGTATCCCTGCTATGATCTGTGAGTAGATATTTCTTTTCCCTGGGGAGAGTGTCACACAATAAGGACAGTTTGGTTGGAGTGAGTGGCAGATAAGAGAGATTGGGAAGTAATTCAAGCATATACATACATGTACGAAATCACCAAACAGAACATTTAATTAATAAAAAGACAAAAACAAAAAACAAAAAAGAATCGCATCATACTGAGATTTTCCCAACCGTCATCTCCAAACAAGCCCAGTGCCCTCTGAAGGACAGAGTCAACCTACAGCAGCCACACTTCTCGGAATCAGTTTTATGGTCATGTTAAGGTTTCAGCTCTGTGACAGAGTACCCGAGGAAACCAAATAAATGAGGAGTATACTGATTTTGGTTTCTAGTTTCCAAATTTTCACCTCTGATTGGCTTCTCTGTTTTTCTCAGGACTGTAAGAAGCAAAAACATCCTGAGGGAGGGAAGGAACAGAAAACTGCTAACTCCGGGGGTCCGAGATAGGGTGGGTTTGAGGGGCAGCAAGATTAGAAAGGAACAATGTATACGTTTTAAAGCATACTCCAGTGCCACATTGTCTCCAATTAGGCCCCACCTCCAAATTACATATTTAACTGTGAACTCATTAATGGGCTAACCCAGCCACTAGCTATGGACCAAGATTTTAACACAAGAGCATTTGGGGCATTTTATATTCAAACCATAGCAAGACTTTAGTCAAGAACTTTGAAAAGTAACAAAGAAGCCAACTACATAATGAAAACAACAACAACAAACCCTTAGTATAAGAAAAACAAGTAACAAATGTTTGTAGGTGTGTGTGTGTGTGTGTACATACATATACATGTACACAACATTGTATATAAAGCAAAGAAACCCAGATTGCGAAAAACTGTGGGCATCTGGAAAGAGTAAACACTAACTGAGAAAATGTTTCTATTTGATTGGTCTGTGAGATCGTTTTCTTAGTTAATGATTGACATGGAAGAGGCCAGCCCACTGTGGGCAGTTCAATATCTACGCAGGTGGTCCTGGGAGGTATGAGAAAAGTAGCTGTGATTGTGAACATCACTCCTCCATGGTCTCTGCTTCAGTTCCTGCCTCTAGGTTCCTGCCCTGACTTCTCTCAGTGATAGAGTGTGGCCTGTACATCAAATAGACCCTTTCCTCCCTAAGTTGGTTTTGGTCAGTCAGTGTTTTATCACAGCAACAGAAACCTGGCTGGAAAGGTTTGTAATGTAGTAACAGTAGAGACCATCTTCCTCTCAGTTATAGCTTATCTAGACAGAAACCCAACAAACATCAGAGTTCATCTGAGCTCTAGACCAGATGGCCCTAATTACAGAGAACCCCAGCCAGTAACCCCAGAGTACACATTCTCAACAGCAGATGCACATTCTGCAGGACATACCATATGTCAGGAAACAAAACAAGTCTTAATGAAAAAAAAATCAAGTATATTTTCTGACCAAAATAGAATAAAATAAAAACTGATAAAAGGAGGAACTATGAAATCTCAAACATAAATAGAAACAGAATGCCCTGTTTCTGCACAATTAATGGATCAATGAAGAAAATAAAAAGGGATTGCAAATTACAATGGAAACACAATGTACTAAAGCCTGGAATCATAGGGGGAAAACTGTAACAATAAATGCCCACTTAAAAATTAAGGATTTCAAATAATGTAGGAACAAACAAAAGTAAAGGAAAAAATATTAATGAACCAAATCCAAAGTTAGTAGCCAGGAGTAAATAATACCAGAACAGAAATAAAATAGACCAAACCCAAATGTTCAGTTCTAAAAAATATACATACAAGCAACAGTAAACAGACTTAGCAGGCTGCATTTATAATTTATATATCTGTTCACATAGACGTGATGGTAACAATTAAAGAATTAAAGGTCATACATTTGAAAAGGGGCAGAGATGGGTCAGTGGGATGGGGAGAACTTAAGGGGTTGGAGCAATAAAGGGGGGTAAATCATGTAACTGTATTCTAATTAAGTGTAAAAATATAGAGTAAAAACAATGTAAAAGATCACTAGAATAAATAATTGTTTTTTAAAAAGAGAAATGTGGGGGCAGGGACCAGGAAGTGGGGGGAAGGACAGGCAGAGTCCAAGAAGAGTGGGGGAAGGAGAGGACAGAGCTCAAGAAGAGTGGGGGGGAAGGAGAGGCAGAGTCCAGGAAGATTCCCGGAATTCGGACTCGGGAGGCCCACATGAGGTGCAGACCTAACTTTATTGTTTAGTACATAAGTGTATATACAGTTTTTCATCCGATTGGGGTGTGTTTATGTATTCAAGGGCAAGTTGGGCACAACATGTGTTATTTAGCTGATTCTAACTCATCGGCCCATGACCCTGTACTGGAGGGGCTGGTCACCCAGGGACACTTCTACGAAGACATGGAAGCAGCCACCGGTCTGGCCTCCTGTCCTTTGTGTTGTCTCACAGGTGTGCTGAGAGCCTACGAAGACATTGGAAGCAGCCACCGGCCAGGCCTCCTGTCCTTTGTGTTGTCTCATGGGTGTGCTGAGAGCCATCTCAGACCCCATACCACAAACAGAAGACCAGGACAGTCGCAGGAGCCTAGGGCACTTCGCTCTCTGCTTGTTTCTCTACCAGGTTTACTTCCACACCCGCCACAGTGATAAGGATGGCTCTTTGGTGAAATATAGGTGACTCAAATAAAACCAGAGAGGAAAAGACATTACAACAAAAGAGTGAAGAATCAGAAGAGATCATTTGAAAAAACTCCATACCAATAACTTGGAAAACTCACATCCTGGACACATATAATTTACCAAGGTAAATCACAGAAAGAAAAAAAAAGTAACATTGAGCAAGTTATTATTATTTCCCACGGAAGAAACTGACAAGGTTAGTTTTGTGCTGGATTATATCAACCATTTTAGGAACGAATATCATTTTTTTTTTCAAATTTTCCCAAAAGCTGGAAGGGAGAGAGGTGTGTATCAAAAAAAGAGCACAATGAAAAACTAAAACCACAGACTATTATCTTTGACAAACATAGATGTAAAAACCCATCATTAGGTACTATCAATTCAATACCATGGTAAGTGGGATTCATACTCAAATGGAATTGGTGCTTAGGATGAATGGATAGAACAACAGGAGCCAGCCAAGATGTAGAACACATCACATTATTAGAGTGAGGGGCCACACCCATATGATCATTTCAATAGATGTTGAAAAACACTTAAAAATTTAATACTCACTCATGACGAAACCCCTCAATAGTATATGCGTGAAAGAGACATACCTAACACATTAAAACAAAGCAACAGCGAACACCACAGTCAACAATAAAGAGGCAACAACTTTTACTCTAAGACCAAGAACGAGACAATGATTTCCAGTCTCCCCATTATAGTCAACAAGACTTTCGATGTCTTGGTCCCGATAATCAGGCAAAAGAAAGCCATGGAGAACACATGAAGTAGAACAGATGACCTCGAATTTCCTATTTGCCTATGACATGATCTTATACATATAAAATCCTAAGGGCTCCCCCAAAAAATTCTTAGCTAAATTCAGTAAACTTACAAGATAAAAGTCAGTTGTTCCTGGTCAGTTCCATGGCCTCTTTTTAATTGGGTTGTTTGTCTTCTTGGTATTTAGTTTGTTTTAGCTGTTTGCATCTTCTAGATGCTAACCTTCTGTCTGAGACCTGACAGAGATGTCTCCCATTCTGTGGGCTGCCTCTTCACTTGATTGACAGTTTCCTTTGTCGTAGAGAAGTGGTTTGGTTTCACAAGATCTCATTTAGTAGATGCTATTCCCTGAGCTACTGGGAGCACTGTTTAGTCAGTCCTCACTTGTGTCTTTGAGCTGGAGTGTGCTCCTCACATGTTTCTCTAGAAATTTCAGAGCATCAGGTTTTACGTTGAGGTCCTCCACCTAATTAGAGTTGAGCATTGAGCAAGATGAGAGGACAGGATCTAGTTTCATCTTTCATTTGTCAAAGATGCTGTCTCTTTTTCAATGAGTATTTTTGGCATCATTGTCAAAGACCACGGGACTGTAGTTATAAGGCGTTTTATCTGGATCCTTAACTCTATTCCATTGATCAAGACATCTGTTTGTATACCAGTAACATACTGTTTTTATTACTTACGTTTCTGTAGTATAATTTAAAACTGGGTATGGAGATACTTCCTACAGTATTTCTGTTGAATAATACAAACCTGGCACACAATGACATATTGCTTAGTTTTAAAGGAAAAAAATGAAATCATGAAATTTGAAAGTAAATGAGTAAAGCTTGAAAAATCATATTCACGAGGTCACCAAAGCTCCAAAGACAAATACTGCAATTTTTCTTCCTCATATGAGGGTCTTAGCTTCAAATCATTTATTTTACATACTTAACATGAAATTTATGTGGAACCTAGAAAAAGGCCATTGCTGGGGGAGCATTCAGGGAGAGGAAATGGTAGGATGTAGGTAAAATGGAAATAGATATGGGGGACACAGAGGACAAATGGTTTAAGCAGACAGTGGGGTGAAGGGGTGAAGAAAGGAGGGAGCAGGAGAAGGATGACACAAGATGAAGTATCCCTAAAGAATCCACGAATGATCCCGTAACCCAAGTAAATAAATATATGCTTGTGGAACATATGCGACATGGAAGAACGGAGGGGCATGCTGGGGACTTTAAGCAAGAATGGAGACAGAACGTTGGGGGAAGGAGGGAGAAGAGCTGATTAACCAGAACCAAGAAAGTATGAAAAAGCACTGTGAGACGCCACTAGTGTGTAAGATAATCAAACATATAATTTTCAAAAGGTGCTTGAAGAGATTACCTCACATTAGCAAATAATGATGCCCCTAGAAGACATGGATTATCAAACGATACCCAGTGCCAGACACAGATTACCTCCCAATGAGTTATTGATCAGAGAGGCCCCAGGGGCATCCTAAACAACACAGGCTATTGCTATGACTCTTGGTTGCCTACCATGATTAGATCGTAAGATGTATTGCCGAAGATACTGCATACTTTGGATGCAGGACACAGAAAAATCAGTCTTGAACTGATTAGGAAACTCCCTGCTGATTGGTGTTCTTAGTTCTGGGAGGTGCTATACAGGGTTCTTGGGAAGGAAAGACATTAATGGTACACTATTCAGTGCTAGACTCTGCATGTTACAGTATCTCTCAGCCAGAGAAGATATGCCCACTGGTGTAATAGTAGCAATATTGTCTATTGGGATAAGCAAAGACTTATTGGACCCTAAAGTCCTAACTTTGGGACGCACAGCGCACAGAGACAGGAGACCCAGATCGATGCAAACAACAAGAGGAATTTTATTCTGATGTACCGGGGTCACTTCACTCTCACAGGAGGAAGAACCCCAAATTTCTGAAGCACATGCTTCTTATAGTCTAGCATAGGCAGACTTTAGCAACAGCAGAACTTGTCTAAACCTTATTGGACACTCAACTTCGCCTTTAAACTTATTGGCAATGCTCACTCAGGCAGTTATTTCTGGCAGGCTATGTTTATCTAGGGCTGCAGAGGACACAGCTAGTCAGTACATTCTGCAGTTTTTCCGGAATTGTTTTTCTAACTTTCTTCGTGTTATCGGGAACAGCCTGACCAGCGGGGTGGTTGTGTCTTTAATTCGACCTTTCTGTTCCTTGGTTGTGAGCCAGGGTCTCACAGACTCCCTTGATGTGATTTGAGATTTGCTCCCTAGGAGGGAATCATTGATTGGTACTGTGAGCAGGGTCAGAACCTATAGCTAAGGATGTCACTGGGTCTATGGGTGAACCTAATCATATTGTTCTTATAAATATTCATGTCATCAAACTGACTTCTAAATACTTATGTTTATAGCCATAGATTTGTGCCGCTCCAGTTTTGGTCAGAGATGCTCCTCACTGTGGTGGGTAGTGGTTAATTAATTCAGAGCCACATCGCTTGCTCAAAGTGCTGAAAATGAGTGACTGTGAACAAGCCGCCACTGACAGGACATTTACGTCAACATCTCCAAACCCCACCAAAGCTCAGAGGACATTGCAGAAGAGGGACGGGAAGAACAGCGACTAGAGAATGGAGAACAGTGTGCAAAGTGCTGTCCTCTCCATGTGACATGGGACTTGCACACAGGAACTCACAGCAGCTGTGGGTACCCACAAAAGATCTGTGCAGGATCAAACCTGTTAAAAATTCCAGCATAGAGGTTGGAGGGGTGCCCATGGTCCCACCCCTAGCTGAAGAGTTACTGGTGGTTGATGGTTTCTCAGGGAGAATTACTTTTCTTCAGGAATGTGGCCACTGGTAGGTTCCCCATGCACAGCCAGGGCCCTGACACCCACGTGCATATGTGAAGCACTAACTGGGCTCCGTGGATTAAAACATAATAAGAACCTTTAAAACTATCAAATAAGGACACTCGGAGTTGGGAGGGAGACAGGAAGTTAGGAGGGAGAGCTGATGAGGTATCTTGGGGAAGGAGACAGGAAGTTGAGAAGGAGACAGGAAGTTGGGAGGGAGAGCTGATGAGGTATCTTGGGGAAGGAGACAGGAAGTTGGGAGGGAGAGCTGATGAAGTATCTTGGGGAGGGCAGGAGGACAGCAGCAAATAGTGGATATGATCAAGATATATCGCATACAAGTATGAAAACTTCAAAGTATAATAATTAAAATAGGAACAACAAAAATCAGTATTGATCTGACAGTTTCTCAATAAACTGGAAATAGTTCTACCTGAAGACCCAGTTATACTGCTCCTGGGCATATATATAAAAGATGCTCCACCATACCACAAGGACATGTGCTCCACTGTGTTCACAGCAGCTTTATTCATAATAGCCAGAAGCTGGAAACAACCCAGATATCCCTCAACAGAAGAATGGATGTAGAAAATGTGGTTCATTTACATAATGGGATACTCTTTAGCTATTGAAAACGAGGACATCATGAATTTGGCAGGCAAATGGATGGAACTAGAAAATAGCATCCTAAGTGAGGTTACCCAGACCCAAGAGGACATGCATAGTACTAAATAATTCATTTATTATTACTAATAAATGAATACTAGCTAGATAGCACAAAATACCCATGATACACCCCACAGACCCAAAGAAGTTAAACAAGAAGGAAGGCCAAAGAGAAAATGCTTCAATCCCACTTAGAAGGGGAACAGAATAATCATGGGAGGCAGAGGGAGGGCGGGACCTGAGTGAGAGTGGGGAGGGGAAAGGGAATGCGGGACAGGATCAGGTGTGGGGAGAGACAGGAGAGAGGCTCAGAGGGCCAGGAGAATGAATGAACATATGCAGCTGCCAGGGGTAGGGATTGAGGGGAACCTCGAGAAAGTTCCAGAGACCTGGGATGTGAGAGGCTCCCAGAACTCATCAAGGTGATATATATATATATATATATATATATATATATATATATATATATATATCACTTTTTAAAGTAAAGGAATTATCAAGCTGCACATTAGAATTGGAGACTTATATGTAAGTTATGCTCCAGAGATGGATTATTTAAAAGATAGCATACAGCCACCCAAACCCAAGGAGGAGACAAATAGATGGGGAAGATGTGAAGTCACGGTGAAAAGATTATAGGAACAGGAAGCTGGATAGTCTGATCAATCCATCACACTCCTGGGCTAGACATTGGAGCTGAAACAGAATGACCAGACACAGCGTCCCAGGGACACCCCTAAGAGTAAAAGACATTTGTACTGATACATACATAACAGGACACTGGAATTCTGCCCAAAAGAAAATGGGTCCTATTATTAAAAGAAAATAAAAAGTATTTGGTGGTGGGAGGAGACAAACTATGAAATGTTCCCTTCAAAATAAAATAATAGGCAAATAGATTTAAAATTAATTTCATAATAGAAGAATCAGGTGATTTAAGACTTTGACTCTGAAGAGGAGTAACTTGAAGGCCAGTGAAGGAAGGGACATTCCTCCAGAAAAATCCCAGAGTTTACACCTAGTGTATGACTTCAGTGAGATGTCACTCTTGTCACTCCTTATCCTGATTTCAGTCTGCTCAAGACATCACCCTGTGCCTCTGATCAACTTGCCTGAAATGCTGGCAGCATTTTGCCAGCAGCTTTCTCATAGCGGCCTTCACTTCCTTGTTCTTCAGGCTATAGATGAAGGGGTTCAGCATGGGCGTGATGACGCTGTACTGCAGAGAGAAGAATGTTTCCGCGGGAGAACCCGAGGTCGGCAAGACGTAGCGCAGGCAGGCCGAACCAAAGTACAGCATCACCACAGTGAGGTGGGAGGAGCAGGTGGAGAAAGCCTTGCTCCTGCCCCTGGTGGAGCTCATGTGTAGGATAGTGGAGAAAATGCAGCCGTAGGAACATACCACGAGAAGGAAGGTTCCAGAGGCGTGTATGACAAAAGTCCAGAGTATGACAGTGACATTAGTGGAGACGTCAGAGCAAGAGAGAGGGAACAGGGAAGGAAACTCACAGTTGTAGTTGTGTATGGTTCCATCATAACAAAAGTCCAAATTCACAGCTAAGAGGGCGTTAATGAGTGAGTTCAGGATGGCCAGGCTCCAGGATCCCCACACAAGCCCCTGACAGAAATAGTCACTCATCATCTGGCCATAGAGTAGAGGGTGGCAAATGGCTGCATAGCGGTCATAAGCCATGACCGCAAGAAGCAAAGCCTCGGTACCTCCAATGGCAAACACAAAGAAGGCCTGGGCCAGACAACCCTTCACAGGGATTGTTTTGGTCTCAGACACCAGATTCTCCAGCATCTTGGGCATGGAGACTGTCGAGTACAAAAGATCCAGGAAGGAGAGGTGGCCCAGAAAAAAGTACATTGGAGAACGGAGGTGAACATCTGCCGTTATCACCAGCAGAATCATAGAGTTTCCTGTCAGCGTCAGGACATACATCGCAAGGAAAACCACAAAGAGTACAGCCTGGACCTGAGCGTCAGCACACAGACCAAGGAGGATGAACTCAGAGACAGCACTGAAGTTCTTCATGGCTGTGGAGTGCATCTTCCCTTGGCATTTGCAAAAGAAAAGTAATTCAGTGATCAGACCTCCTACTCTGTGATGTTTTCTCTTATTCAAATAAAGAATTTCCTCAACACCTCAGGATCCAAATTGTGTCCACTTTTGGTCCAGACATGATGACAGCTTTGATCTTTTAAACATCACACATTTGTTATCACGCCAGCCAACTGCCTGCATTGCCCATTCTTTCGCTTCTGATTTGGGTTGGTGTTCTGTTCTGTTTGTTTATTTTAGGTCTACGTTCTACTGAAGAAAGCCAAGGATCTGAAAAATAACATGGCCAAAGAGCAAAATCGTGAGTGGATTCAAAAGACTAGAACTGTCAGTTCAACTGAAGAGTCCCTGGACTCATGGTAGTTGCCTAGTCAAGGTTAGAGGTAGAAAGGAAAGAGAGATTTCCTTTTTAAATATATTGATGGTGGAGCTATAACATTGGCTACAGTGGGGGTATGGTTGTGCTATAACATTGGCTACAGTGGGGGTATGGTGGAAGAAAGTCTCTTTGGAAGAAAGAAGGACAATGACCTGCATGGTCAACTGTTGGCCTTCAACATCAAGGCTACAGAGCATTTAAAAAAATGTAAAAGAATGAACTGACAAAAACACCTGGAAGAAAGCACATAAGTAAAAAGCACATAAACAAAATAATAAGGCACATAAAGAAAATGATAAAACACTTAAATGATGTGTAGTTGCAGCCATGAGGTAAATATAACTTTTTACTGTCATTTTCTCTTGCTCTGGATGACAATCAGAATTGAATGTCTAGCTCACAGAGACTGTTGTTCATGCTCTTGGCTCTGTTCCAGCATCATCCCTGGTCCTCACACTTTTAATCACTAGAGGTTAAGACTCAGTCTGAGATCAGAGATGGTCAGCATCTGCAGGACTTATGCATTTTCTCTAGATTCCATGCCACCAAAGTCAGCATTCGAAGAGTGTATTTTCCAGGAGTGTTTTATTAACTCATGAGAAATAGTTTACCCACAATGCCTAGAGGGGGTTCTTGCTTTCCATTCTGAGATATGTCCCTCATCTCCTGACAATAGAAGAAAGTACTTGGTAGATAATAACATCAAGAAACCATTTCATCCTAGTACAGAGACCATGGTGTCTGAGAGTCAGAACGGAAGCTGCACCACTGAGGGAGTCTGGGACACTTCAGTGAAAAGAAGTGCCCTCCTCTGACATAGCTCGCCCCAAGTACAATCACCTGGGATGATTTACCTTGTAGAGTTGTTTCCAATTTTAGAAATTAAGTTGAAAGCATGAGCCTCTTGCGTGTGTGCATGTGTGTGTGGTTGTACGTATCTACACCCATGCGGAACCCTGAGAATAGGAGTGTCTGTTATACTACTCCCTGCCTTGTTCCTGAGACAGTGGTTCTCATTCAACCTGGAGCAAGGCTGGTCATCTCAAAGCCCCAGCTCTCCTCCTGTCTCCCTGAACCCTGCCAACAGGTCTAGGGTTACAGGAGCTCCTGGCCACATCCGGCATTCCACATGTGTTCTGGGAGGTTCCACCTTAAGTTCTCAAGTTTGTGCAAAAATTCACTTACTTAGAAAAAAGATAAACACTTTTTTTGTGGTGATTTTATGTAAAAAAAAAAAAACACATGGATATTAATGAAATAATTCAGGGTCCCCACAGGAGATTTTGTCTTTGTTAGAAGAGCCTCACAAAGGTTGGAAAAGATGGCTCAATAGTTAAGGATTCATAGTGCTATTGAAGAAGATGTACTTCAGTTCCCAGCACCCACCCCGGGCATCTCAGCTCCAGATGTGATACATACTACCAGCCTCTGTGGGTCCTTGCAAACATGTAAATATACCTTCACATGCATACACATAAGTAAAACTACAAATATGTTTAAAAACAGGGTCCCAGAACACAAAGCAGTACCTCTGCAATAAAATATATGATTTTCTTTCTTAATGTTTGAAATCACACCATATTTTAGCAATTCATTTCTACAGACTCTAGATAAAATATAACATGAAGTATAATAAAAATGAGTTTAGTAGAAAATAAATAAATGTAGTGAAGTTTATTTAAAAATCATCCAAGGCAATTCTTAGAATAAATTATCCCAGGATCAGACAAGAAATGAAAACTTGCCCACAGAAGGCATTCTAAAAGTTGTATTTGAATCAAGTAATAAAAGCAGAGACCAGACAGGCAACACCAGTGTGGATGCAACCTGGTTATCTTGAGGCAAGTTTGGGTCAGCATCTCCCAGGATGGGATGTCTGGAATCATGCATGATAGATCTCCAGCTGTACAGAGAAAAAATGGGAACTCAAGATTGAAGAGCACTGTGAATAAACCTGCAGATTTTGTCCTGACAATGTCTGCCACGCCCACACAGACTCATGTCTGGTGGCAGAGGTGAGAGGTGGGTTCTAAGGAGAAATGAGCTCTTTGTGGCCCATGAAACACAACTTTTTGGATCAGGAGATACAGAACAAAGCGACTACATTTTATTCTTTATATCATCACTTCTTCCTAGCCTTGCTTCAGCAGCTCTGCTATGGCTTCCTGATCATTCTAGAAAAGCCCTCCATGTTCTGATCCAGGATGAGATGAGAGAGGACCAGAACAGAGAGAAAGTAGTACCGGAGAAAAATATGAAACTCATTTAACCACTGTGTATGCATGTATGTGTGTGTGTGTATGTATGTATACACGTGTGTGTGTGTGTGTGCCTATATGCATCTGTATGTGTCTCTGTGTGTCTCTGCTTGTCTGTGTGTAGCTCTATGTGTGTCTCTGTGTGTATGTAGCTTTGTGTCTCTGTGTGTGTCTCTCTCTTTGTGCTTCATTTTCCCCAAATTTACATGTAAAACTCCAAAGACTTATTACTAAACACACCTCGTGTGGTATATCTAACCCGTTCATCATTCTAATTTTAATTATTCAGTTGTTATCCACCATGCTAAAGAGAAAGAAGAAACAAGAAAGAAGATGCTTATTCTTATCACTTCATTATATTCATCTTATCGGTTCATCACCCCGAAGGCAGGGTGGTGTGATAATCCGCTCCTCCCACCCCCATGAAGCAAGCTGGGTAATTACAGCACTGGAAGAGAGAGAGAGAGAGAGAGAGAGAGAGAGGACTACAGTGAGGGAAGGAACAGGCAGAGGGAAGGGAGAAGGGAATAACCAGCTCCAGGAGGTGGCCAGGAGAATTCTGTATGGAACGTGTTTACCTGGTCTTTGCACGCTGCAGAAGGAACGGGTGGTTCAGTTAATCTGCTCTGACGGCAAACAGCTCTGACCTCAGGAAACCTTTCCACAACCATCTGAGTCCCATAACTGGTCATTCTTTCCTTTCTAGAAATGTGTGTGAATAAACAGAATCATATTTAAAGGAATTCTCTCAGCTATAAACAAGATCAGAATTGCTCCCAAACTCAGGCTTGCCCTTGCCCTTGAAAAGAGAAACTAGAAATCAATAAATCAATCAAGAGTCTCATCAGTTGATCTTTAGTTGCCTTGTCTCTGATCACCTCAGTCCCAGGCCCAAGCTCATCTCTCCCTTATGGCTTCCAAGGGCTGCTCTGAGTATGTGAGAGCAGTTAGCAGGCATGGAGTTCTCAGGGGTAACACGGCAGACAGCAGGTTTAAGTAGTTGGTAGATGGCAGCTGAATTGGATCCCCAAAGACAGATGGGTTGGTGCCTTATATTCCTTGAAGGCACAACCTCAAACCAAAACATTAAATCAAATCATTAAATCAAATTCAAATCATTTGTTTTAGTCTGACTTGGTTTCAAATTGGCATCCAATTTGTCCATGTTTATTAGGCAGTGTGTGCTGTTTTAATACAGGTGTGTACACTGCCATGATCAAGTCAGAATAATTAGCATGTCTATCACCTCCAACATTATTTCTTAGTGGTGAGTATGAAAATTCTCTTCATTATTCTGAAACATATGGTTCATTGTCGTTAGCAATGGCCACCGGAATTCTCCACTCAGGTCCACCTGTTCTTCCCCAACCTTTCCCCCTGTGTCTCTCTTGCTTCCTCCACAGCCTGTGGAATGACCCGTGTTCTACCTTTGTTGAGATCAGCTTTCCTACAGAGAGTCCACACACAAGTGAGACCATGAAGAGCTTGTCCATTCTGTGCTTGACTTAGTTCACTCAGTGGAAAGATCTTCAGAATCAAAGCCGTCAAGTGACAGGATTTTACTCATTTTAAGGCTGACATGTATTATACTACATTAAAAAACTCCACCCAACTGTTGATGGACATTTAGGCTGACTCTGTATCTGGCCTAATAGGACTAGTTCTGCAACAAGCACGGGCATGTGGGATTCACATTTAACATGCTCATGTTGGCTCCTCTGGCTAACACGGCCAGCGTGGGACGGCTGGATCATGTGGTAGTTAGTTGTAGCTCTAGTTTTTAAAGGACTGCCCATGTGGTTGGAGTAAACTTTCCTGCCCACCAACAGTATGCAAATGTTCCCCTCCCCCACATCCTCACCAACAGTCATTTGTTTGCTTTGTCCTACTATATATCATCCCAGACTAATCTCAAATCATAATCCACCTGCCTTTGCCTCTTAAACCTTGGGATTATAGGCCTATGCTGTGGCCCCTGACTCTGTGTGCTAACAGCTAGTTTTTACTAAACTTAGGTTATATCTACTTGTGGTCTGGATTTGAATTTCCCAGATGACTGATGATGATAAGTGTTTTCTCATGTGGTTAATGATCATTTTCATACCTCCCTTTTATTTGCTTACCTCCTTTTTATTGGCCATTTGTATACCTCCTTTTTATTGGCCATTTGCACACTTCTCTAATGTTCATTTGCATACCTCCTTTTTATTGGTCATTTGCATACCTTCTTTTGTGCAGTGTCTGCTAAGGTCATCAGCCCATATTCACTCACTTTTCTGTTTGTCTATTGTTTTTGTTGTTGAGTTGTTAGCTCCCTCTACATTCTGAGTATCAACTCCATGTCTCTACTCTGTACACTGTTGCTTTGCTCTATTGATTATTCCCTTTGGGTCCAGAAACCTTTTAGTTTTGTGTAGCTCTATTTGTCTACTTTTGTTTTTATTTTCTGGGCTTCTGAAATCCACAACAAATCCTTGTCCTGCCCTGTTGTAGAAAATATTTATTCCTGACCCAGGGTTTCTACCTTGCCTTTGACCCTTTAGTTACATGAAAGATATACATACACAGCCTTTATATTTACAACGAGCCTTAAGCAGCACAATAGCTGGACAGCTGCCTGCCCTCCATGCTGTTAGAATCTCTTTTCCTATGGATAACCCCTAGTTATTACTTATTATGTTCCATCTGGGCTGCTCTTAGCTCCAATTGGAGCTCACCACCAAGAAGGGAACTAACCACCGATGAGGCATGAAATTTAAGTAAAGTATATGATATACATGTGTGAAGAAAGAACAATACCAATTATTTTGTATGCTAGCTACAAATAATAATTTGAAAATAACTCATGCTTTTTTTTTTTTTTTTTTTTTTTGGTAATAATCCTGGGTCAAAATTCAGTCAATAAATAGTATAGAACTCTAACCACGACCAATTGGTATGGTAGTGTATGCTGAACATAAGGTACCTAAGTGAATTTTTGTTTTTGTTGTTTTTGTTTTTTTGAGATAGAGTTTCTCTGTGTAGCCCTGGCTGTCCTGGAACTCACTCTGTAGACCAAGCTGGCCTCGAACTCAGAAACCCGACTGCCTCTGCCTCCCAAGTGCTGGGATTAAAGGCGTGTGCCACCACTGCCCGGCAGAGATGTGAATTATTAAAACCATGCAAATTATGTGATGTTGTAGTCAATTTTTGGATGGACAAACTGGGATAAGGAAAAGTTTAAAGCCTAGTCAGGAAAGACAGAAGGCAAGCTCTGAAGGAGATATTTTGCATGCCAGCTCAGTGGCTGTCCCCACTGGCTCACTGCAGTTATGTTTCTAGATGTTGTCTCAGCTGAGGACTGGAGCACTTGTGGAGGTACTTGCTAGAAACTGGATTTTAAAAATGACACCCACAACTCATCACTTCTCTGTGACCATGTGGTTTCACACAGAGCAAGATCTGCCTACTGACAAGTTCTGTTGTTACACCCTAAGAGTCAAACCAGAGATAAATTGATAATGAAATATCAAAGAGTGACCAGTTCCATGTAGACGATGACGATAAGGTGATGTGGTAAATTCTCTCTGGTTCTTTACCTTAGACCAGATGGCCATGGGCAACTATATGATCCTGGAGTAAAGGTGGGCACTGAAGACCATGTCTCTAACAAGCTGCTTTTCATTAAGGTTACAGCCTCACTGAGGGAAGGATGTAAAGTGGGCCAGGACTGAAGTGTCAAGGTGAGTGTAACCTGAAGGACACTGGGACCTGAGCAAAATAATGCTGTCTAGCAGAGAATTTGCTTTCTTGCACAAATGCCGAGCACAGCTATTGCTGTTCATACGAGGAACAAAACAAGCCAATGGCACCAATGCTTCTCTCCCTGCAGTGATGTAAGTGGGTGTTACAATGCAATAATGTGGACAGGGAAATGTTCATCCAGTGGTGCCACTGGGCTTTCTGCTGAAGCTCCAAAGGGAAGTTAATGCATGCCGCTGAATCCTCCCTCTAATACCTACCGTATTAGCAACTGATTACCCCTCTGCTGGGCTATACACAGGATGGCCTCTGAGTACGCATTCATTTATAATCTAAAGACCAAAGAAGACCCCTCCCCACATACTGTTACTTCCTCTGTAAACAGGAACTTCTCCAGACAAACAGCGTTCTAATTATTTATTCATCGACCTACAACCAGCCTAGCACAAGGCAACCAAGCAGGAGGAAAACAAACAAACAAACAAACAAACAAACAAAAGTATTAAAGTCACACAGATTGGCCAGGAACATCCTTGGAATCAAAAGAAGAAAATCAGGAAACAGGAAGAAGACAAAGAAGATGCCCAACATTTCTTAACAAGCAAGCATTCAAATAAGAATGCACACAAGCTAGCATTTTACTGTTTATCCAATCAGAATGCATCCATGACAACATTTAGTGATATCATGCTCCCACATAGAATCTTTTGGCTTGATGAGTCTGGGAGCCCAGACACCAAGACTGTAAAGCTCCCCAATGCTGAAAACTGTACTTATCGGGTAATATACAAAGATGGGGAAGCCAGGACTAGTACATAAAGACCTATTAAGACATTTGGAAGTTTTCTTAGAACCAAGAACCCTAAAATGACTGAGACCTCTCCCTGTGCCCAGGAAAACCTGCTACATTCTAAGGAAGTCTGTATTCTACACGTTAGAATCCAACCAGATAAAATTTATCCATTTTTAAAAACCAGAGTTTCAACAATAGAGCAGGCTAGGTCTGGGTTCTTAATGATGACATAGTAAGAACCATGAAATATTGGGAACCGACTCCTAGCAGAAAGCAACTATCATCTTTGCAGCCATCTCGAGCCATATACCTTGACAAGAGACTTGTTTTCAACAGTCCACAACAGCTGAGCACACTCTGATAAACATCTTATTTTTCTCACATATCTTGTTTTGCTGTCTAGTGCCCCCAGCTACTAGGCACATGTGGTATCCACGCTGCAAGGCACATGACATAGTGCCTTCAGCTGTGCTTGTCCACGAGGGCAAGACATATGGAAAAGAGTATAAATACCCAGGATTTCCTTTCAATAAAACAGAATTGATTAGACTCTGTCTTGTCTCTATTCTTCGTGTCTCTTGCCCCTCCATCCCCACTCTCTCTCTTGCTAGACCCTGACCCGCGGACCGGAGCAGCAGCTCGGAACGGGACAAAGTGACCCCCGAACGTGGGGCAGAACGAGCTGTTACAATGAAATACATCATGTCCATGTCCACACGGACAGTGACTGTCACCTGACATAGCACATTAACTCCTTGGACCACTCCACCAGCTTCCTATTTTATTTCTCTTCTACTCTAGATGGACACCCCTGTGTCTGTGAGTTTCCCGTACCACACAGCACATCCATCAGCATCTTCTAAACAGTCTGCAATGTCCTTCTCACCTCCCACCTCCAAAGCTGATCTTCAACTCTTCCTCAGAAAAAAATTTAAAAGGTGGCATCGTCTGCTTACAGCTCTACACATACACAGTTCCTCTTGCAATGTGGCATGGTGCCCGTGCTTCCGTGTAATTACAGAGAAAGATGAAAAGATACTTTCCCAGAGGCAGAAGATACTTTCCCAGAGGCAGGCGCACCAGATCAGAAGTCAGACTGGGGCCCATTTTCTTTCATACCTCTTTTACTCCATGGCCCCAAACTCATGTAGAGGTGATATCCACACCTGACAAGAGTTTGTTGATTGATTGAAGAGATTGTAAGGGCGGGACTGGGAAGAGAGGAGAGGTTGGGGGAAGTCATGATCAGGATGTAAAGTGAATTTTGAAAACTTAAATAAAGAAAAAAGTCAAGAAAAATGTTTACTTTGCATGTGTCTGTGTGAGCACACACACACACACACACACACACACACACACACACGCGCGCGTGAGTTCTTGTGCATAACAAACTCTAAAGATTACTCGGGCAAAAAAGTTTGGAGTGTATTTATCCATAATAGAGGAATTAACAGTAATTGTTTTCTAATAAAGATCACTTTTATTGTCTCGCTAAAAATAAATAAATAAATAAATAAATAAATAAATAATAAATAAATAAATAAATAAATACAGTATTTCCAGACTTGATCCCTAATACCGCCAACAGGTCAGCCATAGCTCTCTTCTCTTTTATCCATGAACAAGACTATTCTAAGGCCACTTGAGATGGTGGAGACACTGAGTGAAAGATGCCTAGTCCTCTCATAAAAACAAAGAGCAGAGATCCCACCCCTATTGGTTTCATACCATCCACCCACAACACGTTGTGAAAGGTATGAAAAACCCTTTACCAGAGTTAAGCCGCTGATACATTGTTGGGTTACACTGATAAGCACATCTCATGTGCATAAGCGAGAACTTACAGCCCTGGTTCTGGGGCTGAGGATAGAGTTCTGGTCCAAGCATGCTCACGCATCCCGTGAGCTGCTCCTAGAACGCTCTCTATATCTGTTCTCAACTGCAGGTCTCCTTTCTTACCCCATCGTTCCTGCTCCTCTGCCTATTTCTGTGAGTCTCTGACCTCCCTGAATCGCTTCTCTTTGCGTCGATCCTAGCTCAGAGTAGATTTTTAAAACAATTTATGGCAGACAGCCTTTGGCACATGCCTCCACTGATAGGCTATAAGATTTTGCAGAATGACTGTGGTAAAACATGAATGTATCATTTACAAGCTTGGTTCCTTTTCCCATTATCCGTTTCATAGGTCTTTCTGGTCTCCTCCAGTCACGTCCGTCTTATTAATGCTTTATGGTAGCCCTGCCCAATAAAAATGTGGCGCAAATCACATGTGTAATCTGCGAAAATAATTTAACCCAATATAGCTTAAATATTACATTTTTAAAAACCAAGTCTTCTATGCGGCGTGCACACTTGTAGCTCATGTCTCTTCAGATCTGAAGGCAATGCAGCAGCACTGCCCACTTCACGCAGCACCATCTTGGTGGCGCCAACGTGAAGGAAGGCGTCATTGGAAGTCCACTGTCCAGTCGGGTTTGGCTGGCTGTCTGTCGGGAGGGCTAGCCCGAGGGGAGGGTTCCAGCCTTCTTGTCCCCACCCCCGCCCCACCCCACCGCCAGGCGCCTTGAGCCGCCGCTGTGGGCGGGGCCCTGGGAGCAGCAAAGCCCGTGGGCTGCGGTGACAGGAGCGTGGGTCCAGCGGTCCCCTCCGCCCGCGCCCGCCCCCGCCCGCACCACGGAGCCCCGGAAGCGGCGGGATTTCCTGTGCCCGCCTCGCGCCGGTCCTGTCGCCTGTCGCTGGCTGTGCGGGCCGCGGGCTCGGTCGCGCCGGGCGGGAGGCAGAGCCAAGGGGCCGAGCCGGGGTGAGTGGGGCCGGGATGCGGGCGGGCGTGGAGGAGGGCGCCAGCCTGGCCGTGGGAACGGTGGCGTCGGTGTCGCATGCCCAGTACCGTCGCTGTCACTGGCATGGGCGTCCCCGCAGCACCCTTCTGTCACTTGCTCTAGCCCCGGCTCTCAGGAACCTGTTTTCTGGCCCCACTTAGCCAGCTCCAGAGTCTTCTGAAATCTGACCCTCCCCGGGATTCGGAGACAAGAAACCTTACTCTGCGGCGGGCAGGGGGCCGAGGTGCCACACCCGCGGCGGCGGGGCCACTGGAGCCACTCTTGTCCCTGTGCCCTTGGGCCACTTTTTTATACCAGGGCCCTGCCTCTGTCCAATAGAACTCGCTGCAGAAAAAACTTCAGCAGGTGCCCTGCCTCCTAGACACATAAGCAGGCAACAGAAACGAAAGCCCAAGAACCCAGGCTCCAGCGGACTTGGGGTCATCCTAAACTAGGGTAAAGGAAAGAAAGAAGACAGGTTAAGGCTGAAAGCCCAGGTGCTGGCCCTGCCACGAACACCCTAGGAAATGCATGCAAGTGACAGTGATCCACACCTTCCGTTGCTCCGGGGTTCCTGCTAACATCTCCACAGGCTTTCTGTCGTCATTCAGCTGGCCCAGTGTGCTCTGCAGAAAGATTTCCCACGGAGGACTCTCCTCTGAGGGAGGTGACAGGGAAATGGGTTGAGACAGGTGTCTGGGTACTAAACTGGAGATGACCCTGCTGGAGGGCTTGCCTAGGCAGCCAGGGAGTAAGGAGGACTGGAGATGCAGAAGGGTGATGGTCTGCTGTAGCCTTTCCAAGCCTCCTGGGTTCTTGCAGATGTTACTGGATGATCCTGTGAGTCAAAATAGCCCCTGAAATTCTGACTCGTTCTAGGGAGATTATTGGCCGCTCAGTCTACGTGGAAAGGGAATAAAAACGACAGAAATAGATTGCCACACAGAAAGTTGTTTTCTACAGTCGTTATTAAATGGGACCTCTAGGATTGTTGCAGATTCTAAACAAACAGACCAACAAACACTAACCTAAATCTCTTTCTTGTGATCAAAACCATTTATTCTGTTTGATACATAGACATGTTTACAGGTGGCCTGACTGGCCAACCTCCTGTTGCTTGTCAAGCCCAAACTATGTCTGTTGGTTTAGCTTTTCCGTTGGCTGTGTTTCCTGTCCCTTTCTTGACTCGAATTTCTTCCTGAGAACAAGCACTGGCTTCTCCATACTGTCCTTGAAGTTGGATATATTCTCCCCCCCCCCCAGACAGGGTTTCTCTGTGTAGCCCGGGCTGTCCTGGAACTCACTCTGTAGACCAGGCTGGCCTCGAACTCAGAAATCCGCCTGCCTCTGCCTCCCAAGTGCTGGGATTAAAGGCGTGCGCCACCACCGCCCGGCCGGATATATTCTTTATAAGGCCCTGTGACTGGTGCCTGTCACACACTTCAGCCCACAGGGATTCTGATTCTCTCGAACGCTGCATTAATCACGGCGCCTTCCCACTTCCCACCACTTCTCCACGCTCTGATTGTCCCATCATCTTCAATTAAACTTTAGCTCCTCACCAACCTGCAGTTCCAGCCCCTGTCAGGGCTGCGTTGGGTACTTACAGCTTGCCTGTATAGCTGACCAGGTTGCTGGTCTTTCTACTGTGTTTAAATCAGTTCTCATTTCCTACGTAAGATTGACAGATCATGGGTCCCTTCGCTGAGACTTTTCTTAAGGGGGGCTATATGGTTCAGCTTGAAAGAGAGAGCAGGTACTTAAAACAGGTCCCACCCCCTGGGTGGGACTTCTACATCAGTTGATGAGAATGTAATCTGAGGCATAGAGTCTCTAGGTATGAGGTCTTCATCTTTGTTGAGTGGATTCCTTCCTGCAGTTTCAACGAATTTGCTGCACCTTGAGTGATTGAAATACAATGAATACCCTCTGGATTTTCAGGATTGGTCTAATTTTATTTTAAAGTTATCTTCTTACAGTCCTGGGGGAGTTCTGTTTGTAGCGTGAGGAGTGATTGAAATACAATGAATACCCTCTGGATTTTCAGGATTGGTCTAATTTTATTTTAAAGTTATCTTCTTACAGTCCTGGGGGAGTTCTGTTTGTAGCGTGAGGCCTTCAAAATAACAGGGACTTGACTGTGTGGCACCTGTCAGTTCCTGAGCTCCTCCGGGAGAGCTTGGCTCACCCCGTGCTTTGTAAGCTTGTCTTTCGTTGGGTTCCTCTGACTGTTTCCTGTCCTTAGCCTTGGGAACTGTTCTCTGAAGCTTCCTCAGGTATATCATCCCCTTCCACAGTTGAGTGTATCAGTTATTGACTTGTTCCAGGTCACAGTGTGTGCTTGCTGCAGACATGCTTTCGGAACAGACTGTAGCCCTGGGCGCAGGATGGGAGCCAATGAACATACAGCTGGACGCGGCAGAACCCCAGTCAGAAAGAGGAACCCAGGAAGAAGGCCCATGGAGAACATCACCAAGGCCACTGGAGCACCTTCACTGTGGCCTTGAAGATGAGTCATTGTCCCTTCAGGAGAAGGGTAAGAGCACACAGGGGGTTTGAGAAACAATAGAAGTCTAATAGTCTCTGCTCATAAAGTGGCACTAAAAATTCCAAACCTGGCTAGGTGTGGTTGCTCACACTTGTAATCCCATTCCTTGGAGGCTAAGGTAGGAGGATTGCCATAAGTTCCAGGCCAGCCTGGGTTACATAGCATGGCCCTGTCTCAAACAACAATAGTGATCTCTAATTGCCACTGACTGAAGAATACACTGAATATCAGGTTCAGTCTGTTTTTCCTGGGCCCTGCTGTTCAGCAAACAGTGAGGTCCTGTATCTTCCAAACTAAGTAAACAACAGGCGTCTTCTGTTTCTCACAGGGTCATTCCTCCAACAGGCAAGTGCGTATTAATGGTATTGAATGTGGGAGACATAAGAAGTGCTGGGAGACTCATTGCAGTTGGAGACTACAGTCAATAATATGTATTTTACATGACAAGCATCAAGCAGTATCCTTCCAAACCACAGCGAGTCTAACTCAATGTCCCTAGATCCTTGTGGAACTGTATGTGTTTGAGTTTTACCAGCGATCACAGATTGAGAGGATAAATAGGTCACGGTGCATCCTGGGAAAGATGGGCAGTTCATCTCTGATGGTTGCTCTCTCCCCTCACCAGCTCCTTCTGCTCCTTGGGTTCCTGCTGTTCCCCAGGAGGGGAACACTGGAGACTGGGAAATGGCAGCCGCACTTCTTGCAGCTGGATCCCAGGTGAGCCGTGCTCCCCCTGTTCTCTTAAGGTTGGTGCCTTTCTACAGTTCTGGCATCATCCCACTGGCTTGTCAGTTCCCGTGAACACTAAGATGTGCTTAGAATGGAATAGATTCTGTTTAAGAGATGTATAATAGTGTTTTGTTGGGTGAGTGTGTTATCTGTGGGATGGGGAGTTCAGAATAACTAGTTGATCAGATCAGGCATGGTGGTGCCTGCTTGTAACTGCAGTTACCAGGGAGGCTGAGGTAGGAGTGCAGCTTGAACCCAAGAATTTTGGGTCAGTCTGTGTGGCACAGTGAAAACTTATCTCAGGAAGAAAGAAAAAAGGAAGAAAGAAAGAAAGAGAGAGAGAAAGAGAGGAAGGGAGGAAGGGAGGAAGGGAGGGAGAGAGAAAAGGAGAGAAAAAAAAAGAAAAGAAAAAATTCTGGAAAAGGTAAGAAAAGAGCAGTCCAGGTATGTTTGGAAGAGCATCAAGTAGACGGGATGGTGTAGATTGTGGAGCTTTTAGGAAAGAGAAGAGAAGAAAGAACTGGAAAGAGAACGCAGGTGGAGAGAGGAGCCGTGGGAAGATAGCAGTGTCGGCAGTGGTGACATTTCAGAACGCCTACCACGTGTAAGCCTTCTTATGGATTTTATACATACGAAGTACTGTGAGAACGACTCCGTCACTCCATTTCACTTCGAGAACAGTGGTGCAGAGAAAGATGGAGGCATTTGGATAATGCCGCTCATGCAGTAGCAGCTAAGAGCCGTTTGCCGCCAAACTTCGGGCTTACCCACTGTGCTGTAGAAGAGACGTCGTTGGCAGGCATGTTTTGTTTATATCACATTGTGTTGACAGAGAAGGGAAGGTCAAGTGGAGGAAGGAGGCTGTGGTACAGTCTACAAGAAAGCCTGAGGCAGGTAAGAAGAGACGAAGTAGACACCTGTTGTTAAGTAACGGGTCTGATGAGTCCTGAAGCCTCTGACGTCTCATGGTCTCGCTTGGGAACCTCCTCTAGTCTCTTTACCCACGTTCACTTCTCAGTCTTGTTTCTTTTTCTTTTTAACAAAGCTATGATCAGTGACCTGGTAGTGGGTTTTCTTCAGGGCCCTCTCTTGCCCTCTTTCTTCAACCATCTCAACCCTTCATGGTGAGGCCGTGTTTCCTGTCAGAGCAGCTGCTAATGGACAACCGCCTGTCTTGTTTCAGGGCCTAGTAACTATCAAGGATGTGTCCTTGTGCTTCTCCCAGGAGGAGTGGCGCAGCCTGGACCCCTCTCAGACAGACTTTTACGGAGAATATGTCATGCAGGAAAACTGCGGGATCGTCGTCTCTCTGAGTAAGCAGGATCTTAAGTACCCTAGAAAGATGGGGCTCTTCACTTTTAGGTGTTGGAAATTGTCTGCCTGGGAGACTTTCCTTGGCAGGGACTCTGTCTAGGCAACAAAGAAAGATGTTGGTGCTAAGCCCAAAAGAGTTGACGTGAGGGATCTCTTTGTAAGCAATGCTAAATTGTGGAGTGGGAACTTGAGGCTAGTCTTGGTTGGGAATTTGAGGCACCTTACACAGCAGAGAAAGGACCTGGAGCTAGACCCTGGGAACTGGAGCGTCGCCCTGGGGAAGATGCGGGTGGGACGGGTCAGACTTAAGTCGTAAGCAGAAAGGACATGGCCGGAGGGTTTGAAGGAAGAGAACTGGCTCACTGGGAGAAAGAGGGTGGCTTTCCAGAAAAAGGAAGAGGGACTTAAGAGATGTGACCAGAGGCTTGTGTCTGGCTTTTGTGTCCTGTCATCCAACGAGGAATCTAGGATGCAGTTTTGTCCATTCATATAGAATTATTGAACTGACCTGGTATGTGTGTCTGTTTCCTTCTCTCCTGGACAGGGTTTCCCATCCCCAAACTGGACATGCTTTCTCAGCTAGAGGGAGGAGAAGAACAGCGGGCCCCTGGCCCCCAGGACGCAGAAGGGAGGGACATCCTGAAGGTCACATATACAGGTGAGGACCTAGAAATCTCGAGGGTGTCACCGTTACATGTCTCTAGCTGAAAGGTTTTGTTTTCCAAAAGCAAACTGGGTGCAGAAGGTATGGAAGTCAGGCTGTGTGGGTCTGGCCTGTAGCCCATTCCCGTGAGACCTTGTATCCAAGTTATTATGGTTAAATGTGTTAACACCTGGGGACAGCAGACGAGTGTCAAAGCACACAACAGGCACTCGATGAGAGCTGACACTGGCGGTCAGCATCGGAGTCATCGTAGAGATGTCTTCTAAATCTATCCGATGATGCTGCCAGCTGCCGGGGATGGCTACAACTCATGCCTCACTCTCGCTCCATGCGGAAGAGTGAAGATGGTGCCTAGTAGTGGTGAACAGTAGTAAGTAGTGCAAGCAGACAATGTTGGTAGACAGAGAGTAGGGAGAGCGTTTAGCATTTACTGAGTGCTTACCAAGAGCAGATATGATTATCTTAAGAAGTTCAGTCCTACCACACACACAGACAGACACACATACACATAGAGACAGACACACACATATATATACTCACACACATATATATACACCCATACACACACACACACACATATATATATATTCACACACACATACACACACATAAACATACATATACACACATACATACATATCCACCCCCCCCCACACACACACACAGAGAAGGAAACTGTTCCTGTTTTACAGAAGAAATGAAGACTTAAAAAGTATGGTGTCTCAGATGAAAACTAGGTTTTTGAAGATCTCTGCAGCTTCTGTGCTATCCTGGGCTTTCCATCAGCCACTCTGGGCTAACATTTGGCATGAGACAATGTTCCCTGAGACTTGGGTGCTGGGATCCTATCTTGGGACTCTCCTTTTAAGAGCTGCATTCTTCCCTCCCCACAGGAAATGGAGGTGAACCTGAGGGAGATACTCCTGAGCTAGAGGCGGAACCTCCAGAACGGTATCCAGTATGTCTGAAGATACTATTCTCTGGAACCCAGGCCATGGTCCAAGCTGGGAGTCCACACCCAGGAGCTCCACAGGAACGCTCCTAAGCCCACGTTTTCTTCAGGAAGACAGCGTCTCTCACCTTCTATGTGGCACCGACACGGATTCTCTCTTAAAACCACATAGGTGCCCTCAGTGTGGGAAACAGTTTGTGTGGGGCTCCCACCTTGCCCGCCATCAGCAGACTCACACTGGAGAGAGGCCCTACAGCTGCCTCAAGTGTGAGAAAAGCTTCGGGCGAAGGCATCACCTGATCAGGCACCAGAAGACACATCTGCATGACAAGCCAAGCAGGTGCTCCGAGTGTGGCAAGAGTTTCCGATGCAGCTCCCATCTGGCCAGCCACCAGAGAGTGCATGCGGACAGCAAGTCCTGCAGCAAGGGCCAGGAGAGTGGAGAGAGTCCTGGGGCTCATCGTGCCCTGCCAGTGCCAAAGTGCCACGTGTGCACCGAATGTGGGAAGAGCTTTGGCCGAAGGCACCACCTGGTGAGACACTGGCTGACCCACACTGGGGAGAAGCCCTTCCACTGCCCTCGCTGTGAGAAGAGCTTTGGTCGCAAGCACCACCTGGACAGGCACCTGCTGACCCACCAGGGACAGAGTCCTGGGAGCAGCTGGGACAGAGGGACATCTGCCTTTTGAAATCTGTCTCTTCTGTAGCTGTAGTCATATCTGTCAGCCGGTGCTACCAGCAGCCACTGCCAGAGCTGCCCCTCTCTGTACCTCGAGAGCCAGAGCATTTCTCACCACTTCTGTGAGACAACATGTGCAAACAGAGTTCTCTGGGCAAAACTGTGGGAAATGGTGCAAAGTACGTGTGTGGCTATTCACCCTGAATACTCTCAAGGGTACAGCGGAGCCAGCAGTGATGGCTCAGGTCCATCCTCATTGGTTGGAGTCTATGTGGTACCAATTCCTAAATATTTACTCTACAGTGAAAGAAAGTGAAAGGGGCCATGTTAGTATATCAAGGGCTCTGAGAACCTCCACAGCAGATTTCTGTTCATACAACGTTTCCTAAATTTGTTTGGCTCCGGGATCTATATCCCACAGAAAGGGTGACTCCATGAAGTATACTTCTGTGAGCACTGGGCTAGGATGAAAGGAAGGAACAGGAAAGAGATGGTGACCAGGCATTTGGAGCCTGAGAGCAAGGGTCAAGATACTCTCGCCTCTCTTCCCCCTTGATTACAAGCCTCTCATTCCTCCCTCTGAAAAGTCTAACGTGAGCTTTCGCTCCCAATTCATAGTCCCCTCATCCTGTACACACACGCGCGTGCGCACACACACACACACACACAGGCACACATGCACACACACACACACACACACACACAGGCACACATGCACACACACACACATGCACACGCACACGCACACAATGCACCACCACACACGCACACACACGCGCACACACACACACAACAAACACACACACAGGCACAATGCACACACACACACACATGCACACACCACACACGCACACACACGCGCACACACACACACACACACACACACACACACACACACACACGGCTGAGAGATCAGTTACAGAACTAAAGAATGAACTTTATATCCCAAGTAATTGAGACCACACGGAAGGAAAAACTATTCCCTTGAACAGAGCTTTCTCTTGTCTGTGTTTTTGTGTCTCTGTGTGTCTGTGTTCAGGGTCTTTGAAGACAGCATGCTCAGTGCAAACTGTACAAGTTAGGTTTTCTAGGAATTGTGTTCTAGGGATAAGGGTAGTGGGGGACGGTCTGAGTTTTTGGTTTTGTTTAAACGTATTCTGAGTGGTAAAGGGAGTCGAGGTGGAATGGTGTAACAATGGCTTGAGTTGTGTACAAAGTTTTCCTCGGTATTCCTGGTATGTAGACAGGTGTGGACTTTTATATCTAGGTCTGAGTCTCTGGGAGGAGATTCTCTTTCCCTGCAGAGACAGAAAGGGACAGTGACTTTTGGTTGTTGTTGACCTCAAGCGATGTGACAGTGGTTTGTGCTGCGTGGGGTTCTGTCTTGTTTTGTTTTAAGTGCTAAAAAATTAGAACAGGGGTCACAGCGCTGGGAGTTACTCTCGTCATCCTAGTGTGGCCTTCATCAAAGGGAAGAACCATTTCCTGAGCATCTCACTCTCCCAGGAGAAAGAACTCGAGCAGAAAAGGCTGTCGTTTACCTTGAGAGCTTAAGGACAATGAGCATCCTGACAGTGTTCCTCCTGGTTTGGGGAAGGGCTTCACTGGAAGGCTCTTGCCTCTAAGGTTAGCGCCTGCACAGGGTTGGGGAGGGGGGTGGTTAGACAAATGTTCTCACGCCTGTCGGTTCATGTATTTTTTTCTTTTTGGTGATTGTGTTGATATACATCTTACAACGTAACCTCTATCTAAGAGAAGTTTGGAGTTGGGGGAAAAAGAAGCAAAGCATGTAAAAGTGGGTCTTCTCAAGGCTCACCTGCTGCTTTTTCTCCTTGAGATATTTATTTATTTATTTTTTTTGAACACTGTTGGAATTAGCCAGAGAAGCAGGAGGAAGTGATTTTCAGCAATCTAGTTAATGAGTGCTCTTCTTGGGGAAAGCTGGGTGGATCAGACTGAACTTTTGGGCCCTTGGCTCAAGAGGAATTGAAACAGTCATTTTGCTGACTGGGCATTTTGATTATTTGAACATCCCCTCCTCCAGCCCGTCTCTCTGCTGCTGCTGAGAATACCCCCTCCTTTCTTGAGCTAGGATACATTCTCTTGCTTATGTTCTGATGAATTAAGCAAAAAAATGGGCAGCCTTTTGCAAGCAGGCCTTAGCCTCCCAGGATTAGAATCATTCTAGAATCGGTATTATGAGAATGAGAAAAGTCTCCCACTCTAATACACATATTTAAGATAAGTCAATTCTGTACAAAGCCCTCTGTATCGGAACATGTTTCAATGTAGAGACCCCTTGGGAATCTGATGGAAACCAGAGTTAGCTTTGCAGAAAAGTGGACATTTACAACTCACTCATTTGTGTATGCATTAAGTGGACTCAGAGCCTGCCCATGGCATCTCCAAATAAGAATAATAGTCGAAGTTAGTGGTGTCTCATACCTTTAATCCCAGCTGCAAGGAGGCAGAGGGAGATAATTTCTATGCTCTGGATGAGCCAAGGCAATGTAATGAGATCCTATCTGAAGAAAAGCAGAAGGAGTTTATCCTGCCTGACTCTGGCTGTCGTGTAGATGATACCTGTGTCAAGAATTATAAGGCAAGATTCATTAAGTGTTTTAAGGGCCTAAATACTGGAAGGCACCAAGAAATGAGGACAGAGCCAGGCCTGAAACGACTAGGGTCCTGCTTATACTGACTGTGCTCTGGTCTGGTCTTAAGGCACATTGACGTGCTCACGGCTCAGCTCACAACGCTGGTTTTAAACACTTGTGGAAGTTATGTTCCTACCTTATCAGACAATACCTCTTAATAACAGTGTAACCTCCAGCCTTTTATCTGCTTTGGTAATTGCAGGGATAGGAAGTGGAGCCCCCAAAGGGTAGGTGTGGTTACAGCACCCAACCGAAAGGCAGCACAGAGTTTAAGGGCTTTTTGCAAAAAGGATCAGTCCTTTGGCTCATTTCTGATGTATCATTATCTTGTCTACCTCGGTCCAATACCAACGCCTTTGGACAAATAATAAAACGAGCAACGGCCATTAAATGAGTGAATGAGCCAACAACCAGTTTTGTTTTTGTTTCGTCTTGTTTCGTTTTTTAACATGCCCTCCAGAGTTGAGAACCCACCGGCTGGAGATTCAGATGTCACCTGAGCAGTGATACTTCACCCTCTGAGTGGACCAGCACAGTAAGGGAGCTCGCCCTGGCTTCTATCCCCTAGTTCCCTCAATCCCAAAGAACTATTTAGTCACCAACTTCAGCCGAGCTCTGGTAATTGACTGAGACTGGGGATTTCAGTATCTTGTATTTCACACTGGGGAAAAGGGAGGAGGGGGAACGAAACAAAACAAAAGCAAAGATGCTTTAACGCAACACCTCAGGCTCTGCCCCTCTCCTTCTTCACCAGTCTTGTGAGCACACCTCAGGTTCCGCCCCTCGGCTTCCTCCTCTAACTCATCTGGTTTTCCCTACTCGCTTCCTTCTCACTTCTGATGTTCTGTTGAGTTTATTTTGCCTGAGCAATCTCATCTCTTCCCAGGGGCATTTATTCTGCCCCACCTCTGTCCCCGCAAACCTAGTTTCTCTAAGTTTCTGGCAATTCCTCTCCACCAGGATCCCAGGTCCCATCGGTACCCCTGCCTGCTGCCTAGTCTTCTCCCTGCTCCCTCCTTTTCTCTTTTCTTTCTCTCTCCATCTCCATCCCTCTTGTCTCTATTGTATTCAAAATCTCACCCACTGTGCATCAACCCACAGTGTGCTTCCCCTCCCCATTGCTTGCCTCCGCTTGCCTGGCCGCTTACTCTTTCCCTCCTTTCCGGGATGCTTCTCTTCCCTTTCAAAGGCATTTCCCATCTTTTGCGGGAGTGGAGAAAAAGGGGAATTTACACTGTGTTTCCTGAGCCTCAAACTGTCTCAATTTGAAGGATGGGGTGCACATAAAGTTGTGTGCTCGTGCACACAAGCAGAGATGGATGGGGACTTAATATAGGGGCAACATACTAAAGAAGAGAACTAAAGACTTAGGTGGCTGAGAAATTCATTCATTTCTCCAGATTTTTTTTTCAAAAACTACAGCAGAGTATTATGTTGAGGGGTGAAGCGAGGGACTCAAAGGGAGGTTGTGTCTCAGTCTGGACAGTCCTCAGTTGCCCCTCCAAAACAAGCGTCAGAAACAATCCCCTCTCCCGCCCTCTCCCCCGCCCTCTCCCCCCCAATGCTCGATCCAGCTCAGCTTCAGGTGCTGCTGCCTCAGTGACCTCAGTGACTAGCTCCATAGGGTGCTGCAGCGGCAGGACAAGAGTGGGTGGGACCTTGGAGTTCCTCAGTCTGGGACCACTCTGCAAGTGCCTTTGCGGGACAGAGAGTGGAGCCCGAGGTGACGCTGACCCGCTCCAATTGACCTCTAGCCAAGTTCACAGAAACTGGAAGCACAGGTGGGGTTGGGGCATGGAGAAAGCTGGCTCTGGGGTTGCTTTGAATGGGGCAGGGCAGGGACAGAGAGGCTGATGGTCGACCCACTAATGTGTTGGGTTGAGACCAAGCCCCAGGCCGGCAGACAGAACTGGCTGGCCTCATGAAGTGTAGCAGGGGCTTTGGGACTCCATGCTATAGAGAGAAGCCTCTAAACCCCTGCTTAAGGGTTGTGCCTCAGATTCCTATGCACTGGTAAGAGCAAAATCACAAGTCATGTTGTCAACTTGACTACATCTGGAACTAACTCTAAAATGCAAGCGGCTGGGTATATCTCTAACATATTTTTTTTTTCTTCTTAATTGGACCCACTTTTTATCAAGATTGCTTGAGGCAGGAAGATTCACCTTTAATCTGGACCACACGCCTTCTGCTGGCAGCCTATGTAGAGGACATGGAAGAAGGAAGCTCACTCTTTTTGCTTGCTTGCTTTTACTCTGGCAAGCCATTCCTTCATACGTGTTAGAGCCTACTTCTTCAGGATTCTGGCTGAGACATCCAGCCTCATGGACTGGAAAATTATTGGATTCTTGGACTTTCCGTTGGTAGATAGCCATTGGACTACCTGAACTCCAGCCCGTAAGCCACTCTAATAAATGCCGTGAGTGTGTCTGTGTGTGTGTATGTATGTACATATACACATACATTCTGTCAGTTCTAGATATCCTTCTAGATATAAAGGGAAATTCATCAGAATAACATTTGGTTTCTCAATAGAAACAACAACAACAATAACAAAAAAAAAAAAAACAAAACAAAACAAAAGAGAGCAATGTATTTACTCTAAGTTCTAAAAACAAAACAAAACAAAACAAAAACCACAAATGCCAACCCTCACTCCCTTACCCAGTAATGCCATCTGCCATAGTTGAAGCACAAATGCAAGCCTCAGGCTTTACATACCAATGACCTGAACTCCTTCGTCAAAAGACATAGCTTAGTTAAAAGGACTCGAAAGAAAAATCCACCTTTCTCTCATCTATAGGAAAATCTATAGGAAAAAATAAACAACACTTTAAGCCAAATGGATGAAAACAATTTTTCCAAGCAAATTAGATCAGAAAGCAAGCAGACATTGCTGCCATACTGTCTGACACACTAAACGACAAATTAAAATTAATTAGAAGAGATAAATAAGACCATTTCATCCTGCTCAAGGGAACAATGAACTAAAAAGACATTACAATTCAAAATTCTGGTATACCCAGTCTCATAAAAAGCATACCAATGGACTTCAAGACACAAATTATCCTGGACTCAGCAATAATAGATAGCTTCAACAGTACACAGCCCATCTGGACAAAATAAAATAGATGAAATAATTCACTTGAGAAATTGTTTTGGTTAATATATCTGAACCATAGACAGGGTGATAGAAATCTCAAACGTGTTGCCAAGGCTGATGTGACTGTTGGCGTGGGGGTAGAGAGCTGAGAACTGTCTAAGCAAACACGGAAGGGAGTCAAGAAAAGATGGTGTTACCTTAGTCACCTCTCAGAAAATCATCAGAGTTAAATGGCATCATCTATCAAATGATCTTCACATATGTCTATAGGATATTTTGATCAAGCTCCAAATATAGTGTGTGTGTGTGTGTGTGTGTGTGTGTGTGTATGTATGTATTCTACTTCGCAGCCTGTGGAAGTTTCTCTAAAATAGACCACATACTGGGATGCAGAACAACTCAAATAGCTCAGGGTGTCTGATCTGACCACAATGCAATAAAGCTCAAAATCATCACCAAATGGGTCTCTAATAATTACACAAAACTAAACAACGTATTGAATGAATCCAAGAGAAAAAGAAAAAGAGAAAATCAATTCCTGGAGGTAAAGGAGAAAGAACAGACAACACCCTTGTAAAACTGCCGGACTCACTAAAAACAGTCCAAAGAATGGAAGTTCTGGTTCTGAGTCACGTCCCCATAGTTAGAAAATCAGAGCTCTGTCCTGGTCTAACTGCAGTGTGACAGCCTCTTTTCCCAGCTCACCTCCATCCCTTGGGACCAGGATTTTTGTACAGACCCAGGGTCCCTCTAGTTCTTCCTGAGCTGCTCCTTTTAGTACTTCCAAGAACCTGGGACACTATGAAAAGACTGTATCTACACATAACAGGGCTCCAGGAAGAAGAAGAAATGCCAGTCAAAGCCTCAGAAAATGTTTTCAACAAAATATAGAAGAAAACCACCCCATTCTAAAGAAAGAGATACCTCAAGTTACAGGAAGAATACAGAACACCCAACAGATGGGACTCGAAACTCCCAACTGTATCATAATCAAGACATTAAAGAAAGGATATTAAACCTGCCAGGGAAGGACTCTACGTAACAGAAGAAGCAGGCCCATTCAAATAGCATAGACTTTCCAGTTGAGATCATGAAAGACAGAAACGCTAGGTTGATACACTACAAGCTCTAAAAAGCAAGAGATTCCAACCCTGACTGCCATACTTAGCAAAAATTATCAATCACACAGACAGAGAAAGAAAAACATTTCATGATTAAAAAAAAAAAAACAATTTAAGCAATTTCTATGCACTGATCAAGCTACACAGAAGGCACTAGATGGAAAACTTAAGCTTGCAGAGAAGTTTATTACAGTCAAGAAGATATGAAGAATAAATAAATAACCCTAGAAGGGTTAGTCAAAAGAAGAGAGAGAAAAGACAACAAAATAACAGGAATTAGTAAACTGCTCATTAATAACTCTCAACATCAACAGTTTCAATACCCTAATTATAAAAACATAGACTAACAAATTGGACTAGAAAGTAGAATCCTGGGGCTGGAGAGATGGCTCAGCAGTTAAGAGCACTGACTGCTCTTCCAGAGGACCCGAGTTCAATTCCCAGCAACCACATGGTGGCTCATAACCATCTGTAATGGGATTAGATGCCCTCTTCTGGTGTGTCTGAAGACAGTGACAATGTACTCACTTATATAAAAATAAATAAATTTTAGAAAAAAAAAGAAAGCAGAATTCATCTCTCTGGTGCACCCTATCAACAAGGATAAATGTCACCCAGGATAAGAGGACAGAAATGGACATTCCAACCAAATGGAACCAAGAGGCAGGCAAGCTATTTTATAACTGACATGATAGACTTCAAACCAACACTAACCAGAAGAAATAAGGAAGATCACTACATTCTCATCAAAGGACTAAATCCTCCAAGAGAGTATTGCCATTCTAAACACATACGCACCAAAACCAAGGGCACCCAATTCATAAAGGAAACACTACTACAGCTAAAATCACATATTGACCCTCATACAGGGATAGTGACTGACTTTCATACTTCACTCTCTCCAATAGATGGGCCACCCAGACAAAAGCTAAACAGAAATGTTAGAGCTAAATGACATCATAAACCAAACAGACCCGACAGACTTCTACAGAACATTTCACACAAGCAAACACGAAAGGATGGGTTTTCTTCTCGGAAGCTCATAGAACTTTCTCCAAAACTGACCAGCTATTAGGGCCCAAAGGAAATCTCAACATATGTAAGAGAATTGAAATAACATCCTATGAGACCACCATGAATTAAAGCAGGATTTCAACAACAATAACAACAACAACAACAACAGAAACAGATGGAACTATACACACTCATGGAAGCCCTAAAGACAAAGAATGAATCAAGACAGAGATCAAGATGGACACTAAAAACATATGCACCAAAACCAAGGAAAATGAAATGAATGAAGTGTAAATGAAAGCAGAACATATCCAAATGTGTGGAACATGGTGACAGCAGTTCTAAGAGGCAAGTTCACAGCGCCAAGTGCCTACATCAAAAACTGGAGATTTCTCAAATTAGTGACTTTTCAACACATCTTAAAGTTCTAACAGCACAAGAATAAATAATGGCCAAGAAGAGGAGACAGCAAGAAATAATCAGTCATGGCTGAAATAAATGAATAGAAACAAACAAACAAACAATATAAGGAATCAATGAAACAGAGGAGAAAATCAACAAGGTTGACAGACTCATAGCCATATTATCTAGGAGATGGAAAGACAGTTAAAAGGACAATTCTCATGGACACACATACACACACAGACAGAGAGGGAGAGAGAGAGAGAGAGAGAGAGAGAGAGAGAGAGAGAGAGAGAGAGCGCACGGGGAGGATATTACTATCCCTGATTCCAAGTTATACTACAGAGATATAGTAATAAAAAACGGCATGGTCTTGGCACATGTCTTAGCATTTTACTGCTGTGAACAGACACCATGACCAAGGCAACTCTTATAAGGACAACATTTAATTGGGGCTGGCTTACAGGTTCAGAGGTTCAGTCCATTATCATCAAGGCAGGATCATGGCAGCTTCCAGGTAGGTAAGGTACAGGAGGAGCTGGGAGTTCTACATCTTGTTCTGAAGGCAAACGAGAAGATTGTCTTGCAAGCAGCTAGGAGGTGGGTCTCAAAAACCACCCCACAGTGACACACTTCCTCCTGCAAGGCCACACCTCCCAACAGTGTCACTCCCTATGAGCCAAGCATACTCAAACCACCACAGCACATAAACAGACACATGGATCAATGGAATCAGACTGAGAACCCAGACATAAATTCACACACCCTATGAACATCTGATTTTAATAAAGAAGCCAGAAGTACTTATCACTGGAATATACTGGGGAGAAAAAAAAAACAATCTTTAACTGGATGGCTGCATTGAAAAGAATCTAAAGAGATCCATACTTATCATTCTGCACAAAACTAAACTCCAAATGGACCAAAAACTTCAACACTGAACCTGACAGAAGAGAAAGTGGGGAATAGCCTTGAACTCGCTGGCACAGGGAAAGTCTTTCTGGACAGAAGACCACTAGTCCAGGGAAAGGCAAATTGAAACTACTTTGATATTTTACCTTGCACCCATTAGAATGATTAAGATCAATAAAACAAGCAACAGCCCTGCTGGGGAGGACTTACAGTAACGGGAACACTCATCTTCCATTCCTGGTGAGAGTGTAGACTTGTACAGCCACTGTAGAAATGGGGATCAATCTACCTCAAGAGATAGCAATACCACTCTCAGACATCGACCCAAATGATACATCTTCCTACCACAGAGACACTTTCTCAGCCGTGTTCATTGCTGCTCTATTCATAATAGCCAGAAACTGGAAACAACATAGATGTCCCTCAAAAGAAGAATAAAGAAAATGTGATGTATTTACACAGTGACGTATCACACTATCATTTAAAAAAACAATGGAAATCAAGTGGTTGCTGGGAATTGAACTCCAGACTTTTGGAAGAGCAGTTGGTGCTCTTAACTGCCAAGCCATCTCTCCAGGCCCTATTGCTGATGCCAAGAAGTGATTGCTGACAGGAGCCTGATATGGATGCTCCCTGAGAGGCTCTACCAGCACCTGACTAATACAGATGCAGATACTCACAGATAACTATCAGACTGAGCCCAGGGATCCCAAAGGAAAAACTAGGGGAAGGACTGAAGGAACTGAAGGGGGTTGCAACCTATAGGAAGAACAACAATATCAACTAACTGGACCCTCCAGAGCTTCCAGGACTAAACCACCAACCAAAGGAGGGATCCATAGCTCAGATACATATGTAGCAAAGGATCGCCTTATCTGGCATCAATGGGAGGGGAGGCTCTCGGTCCTGTGGAGGCTTGTTACCCCAGCATAGGGGGATGCTAGAGTGGTGAGGCAGGAGTGGGTAGATGGGTGAAAGAGTACTGTCTTAGAACAAAGAGGAGGGGAGACCGGGAATGGGGACAATATTTGAAATGTAAATAAATAAAAATAACCAATAAAAAATGGAAATCACAAAATTTATGGGTAAATGGATGGAACTAGGGGAAAAAATCATCCTGAGTGAGACAAATTTGGTTTGTATTTGTTTTTATGAAAATGTTAGCTGTTGAGGCAGTTATAACCAAGCTACAATCCATAGAGTCACAAAGGGTAGGTGTAGAGTAAGGGACCAGAGAGAACAGATCTAAATAGAGGATTCTCCACATGGGAAACTCAAATGGTTGAGAAACACTTAAAGCAGTGGTCTACATTCTTTGTCATCAGGGAAACACAAAGCAAAACTACTTTGAGATTTCATCTTGCACCCATCAGAATGGCTAAGATCCATAACACAAGAGACAGCTCATCCTGGGGAGGATGTGACTAAGGGGAAAAGTCATCCATTGCTGGTAGGAGTGCAAACTTGTGGAAGTCAGTGTGACGATTCTTTGGGAAGATGGGAATCAATCTACCCCAAGATCCAGCTATACCACTCTTGGGCATCGACCCAAAGGATGCTTCATCCTACCACAGTGACATTTGCTTAGTTGTGTTCACTGCTGCTCTATTCATAACAGCCAGACACTGGAAACAATTTAGATGTCCCTTACCAAAAGAATAAAGAAAATGTGGTACATTTATATAATAGAGTATTACTCTGCCTTAATCAGAAAAGTTTCTCTGCAGTGATTGGAATTTAATTCAGAGATTCTTGGCTACCCAAGATGCTAAGAATCAGTTAAGGACCTAGAAAAGATATTATGCCACTCCATTTGACCCCTTGTCAACTTGACACATAAACACATCAGCATTAAGCCACAACCTTTCCTTTCTTATTCACCCCCAAGAACTCACATTAAAAACTAAATAATTTTAAAAAGTCCCATAGTCTTTACAAACTGAAACACATTAAAAGTTCAGTCCCTTTAAAATATCAAATTTCTTTTTTAAAAAAAAATCAAAATTTCTTTTAAAACTTCCAAATTTCTCAAATGTGGCCTCCTGTAAAAAATCAAAAATCAAGTTGAATATTTTCTTATTTCAAGGGGGAAAAAAACCAGGGCACAGTCACAATCAGACCAAAGCAAAACAATGTAAATAATGCAATTTTGGGGATCCACTCACCGAAAAGCTCCTCTGGAGGGCTTAGGTCACTTCTGTAGCCCTGTACTCTGCAGCACACACAGCTGCTCTTCTAAGGTATGGCAGGCTCTGCTCTGTTGTTGCTGCTATTCTTGGTGGTCATCCCATGCTACTGGCATCTTCAAATGCTGGAATCTTCTGCTGCAACTGGCTGCACTTTCACCAATATAGCCTTTTCCTGGTGCCAAGCCTAAACTTGTCTGCATGACCCCTTCAATCCTGGGCCTTCAACTGCTACTGAGGCAACACCTTCATCAGCGGCCTCTCTGATCTCTCACAGCGCCGAGTCTCGGCTGCTCTCCACGACATCTTCACGCCTTCGGAAACAAGCTCCACCTGAGTGACTCTTACACAATACAAGGTCAGCTCCAGTGTGAGGTGCAGCTGTGGCCATCTCTGGAACACAGCTTCCATGTGCTGACTCTCAGGAAACACTTCTCAGGAGATCTCACCTCAATGATGCTGGTCTCTTCATAATCACTGCTAATCTCTCAGCTCCATCTGGTCACCATTGAACATCTTGGCAAAGCAAAGGTTTCAGATAGTAGTTCTGGTATCTTACTAATCACAGCTGAGTCTTCAGTCCCAGCTAAGCAGAATCACAGACTCTTGATTCAAAATAATGAATGGCCAAGACAAAGTCTTTAAACTTCCCCCTGAAACTTCACAAGGCAGACCTCCATCTTTTGCATTAACCTCAGTATCCTTAACTTCCAACCTACCACAGAATAGCTCACCAAGCATCAAACACTAAATGGTTTTTCTTGTACAAAGTTTCAAAGTTATTCCACAATACTCACCAAAACAGCATAGTCAGGTCTGTCACAGCTATACCCCACTCCTGATACCAACTTGTCTTAGTTAAAGTTTCTATTGCTGCCGTAACCTCAATATTATTTTTAGTCAGACCAAAATTGACCAAAAAGCAAGTTGTGGAGGAAAAGGTTTGTTTGGCTTACACTTCTTCTGTATCACTATTCATCACTGAAGAAAGTCAGGACAGGAACTCAAACAGAGAAGGAACCTGGAGGAGATGATGCAGAGGCCATGGAGGAATACTGCTTGTTGGCTTTTTTCCCCATGGCTTACTAAGCCTGCTATCTTATGGTCTTAGTCAGGGTTTCTATTCCTGCACAAGACATCATGACCAAGAAGCAAGTTGGGGAGGAAAGGGTTTACTCAGCTTATACTTTCCACATTGCTGTTCATCACCAAAGGAAGTCAGGACTGGAACTCAAGCAGGTCAGGAAGTAGGAGCTGATGCAGAGGCCATGGAGGATGTACTTACTGGCTTGCTTCCCCTGGTTTGCTCAGTTTGCTTTCTTATAGAACCCAAGACCACCATTCCAGGGATGGCCCTACCCACAACGGGCCCTCCCCCTTGATCACTAATTGAGAAAATGCCTTACAGCTGGATCTCATGGAGGCATTTCCTCAAGGGAAGGTCCTTTCTCTGTGATAACTCCAGTTTGTGTCAAATTGACACACAAAATCAGCCAGTACACTTATAAAATCAAGGACCACCAGCCTAGGGATGGCTCCACCCACAGTGGGCTGAGTCCTTCTCCATCAATCACTAATTAAGAAAATGCCCATAGGCTTGTCTACAAATCTTATGGAAGTATTTTCTTAAATGATGTTGCCTTCCCTCAGATGACTTTAGCTTGTGTCGAGTTGACATAAAACTATCCAGCACACCATCTAAGGTTCACAGACCATTATCAAAGAGTTTGGGAACAAAGTATGAATATGGAGAATGTCTGTGAAATTCCACCCTCTACACTCAACAAAAACACTGCAATCTTGAGCATACAACAACTATGGTTACTTGCACATGTCCCTACACAAGATTGGTCTAACCCTGTTAACAATCAATCATTGATAGGGAAAGAGGCCCTGGGGCCATAACTCTACTCCTGAGCTATTGGTTATTGATAGATTGTAAGAGAGGAGGCAAAGTCTTTAGTTGTGCACTTACTGCTGAGCTTACCAGCCTCTATCAAATCCTGGTCACAGAGCAGTCCTGACTCAATGGGTCACAAAACAAACAGGAATATGAGAAAGTATTTTCAGAAGAGTGGGGTACATAGGTGGGAGAGAGTTAAGAAAGACTGTGGCATGCAAGTAATCAGAATGCATTACATTATATGTGTGTCTAAGAACAATTTTAATAAATATAATAATAAAAGATTTAGCACATTTCCACTGCTATGTCACTTTCTAAGTATTCTCTAAAACTTAGAGATGAACCCTTTCTTGAATTTAATGCAAATGTAATCATATGGCAGTAATCCATATAAAATATCTTGGTGTAATTCTAACCAAGCAAGTGAAAGACCTGTATGACAAGAACTTCAACTCTTGAAGAAAGAAATTGAAGTTATCAGAAAATGGAAAGGTCTCCAATGCTCATGGATCAGTAGGGTTAACTTATAAAAATAGCCATCCTACCAAAATCAATCTACAGATTTAATATCATCATCATCAAAACTCCAACACAATTCTTTCTGGACCTTGAAAGAATAATTCTCAACTTTCTATGGAAAAACAAAAACCCAAGATAGCTAGAGTAATCTTGTACAATAAAAGAACTTCTGGATGTATCACTATCCCTGATTTAAAGCTGTACAGAGCAATATTAATAAAAACCATAGGGTACTGACATAAAAAAAAATCCAGACAGATTGCGCAATAGAATTAAATCAGAGAACCAGAAGAAAATCCACACACTTATGTGTGGGACTGCGTTAAGGGTATCCTGGTTCTTGGCTGGGCATGGGCCTAGAACCCCGAGACTCCAAGGGAGAAACGGCAGGAGTTCGGCTACGTCCCCAGAACTCAGGGTCCTAACAAGCAGTCCAATCTCCATAGACCTACATTGTTCAGTCACGTAGGCCATTACAGCCCCTCCCAAAGTGCACAGGTAGGAGGGTGTAACTACAGGCCTCAGGCCCTAGGGATTTACATACTAATGAAGGTCAGAGGGCGGAGCCAATTAACCATTCCTCCCCAGAACCTCCCCCTTTCCTCCCTCCCTACTTAACTCAGGTCTGCCCTGAGTTTGGGGGGTACTTCCAGATCCATCTACCATCCGCCATGACAATAAACCCTTTTGGAACCAAGGACTTCCTCGTATCATTGGGGCCTGCGGGGCCTGCCGCCGCTGAAGCCTCTAGCCCATGGAACCTGAGACCTTCCTCCGGTATGTGACATAGGCTGCCTGGAGGCCTCCAGGCAGCCTCCGCCTCACAGGCCCCGGGCGGCTGCCTCGTAGGCCTGGAAGCCTCCACCTAGGCCTGGGGCCTGCTGCCTGGGCCTGGGCCTGGAGGCCTGCCTGCGCAGCCCCGGGCCTGCTGCCGTGTGGGCCCGGGACTCCACCGCTGCGACCCGTTTCCACCACGCGGGCCCCCGAGCCGCTGCCGCCTGGGCCCAGGGGCCTGTCGCGCTGCCCGCCATCGCTTCCAACACTTATGGACACTTGATTTTTAACTAATAAGCAAAAACTATACAATGGAAGAAAAGAAAGCATTGGTCTAACTGGATGTCTGCATGTAGAAGAATGCAAATAGATCTACATCTATCACCCTGAACAAAACTCAAGTCCAAGTGAATTAAACACCTCAGTATAAAACTGGATACACTAAATATGATAGAAAAGAAAGTGGGGGGATGGTCTTGAACACATTGGCACGGGAGAACACTTCCTGACAGAACACCAGCAGCTCAAGCACTAAGATCAACAATTAATAAATGAGACTTTATGAAACTGAAAAGCTTTGGTAAGGCAGAGGACACTGTCAAAGGACAAAATGGGAAAAGATCTTTACCAACTCCACATTTGACAAAGAACTGATATCCAAAATATATCAAGAACTCGAAGAACTAAACATCTACAAATCAAACAACTCAATTTAAAATTATCTTTAAAGTCCTGTTAGCTCTCTCCACAGTTGTTTGACCTATAGGACTGTAAGCTATATATGTAACAGGTTTTATGCCACAGTGCTTAAAATTGTTGTATTCTAATGGATATATGTGCCTGAGCATCATCAGCTTTAATCTGCAAAGACACCTCTAAGATAACCACCATTTCTATGCATATACATATCCATCATATAGATATACATCATATACACATACACATCATACACATGCACATATACATCATATGCATACACATCATATACATACACATCATATACACATACATATACATCATATACATACACATGCACATATACATCATATGCATACACATCATATACATATACATCATATACATATACATCATATACATACACATCATATACACATACATATACATCATATACATACACATGCACATATACATCATATGCATACACATCATATACATATACATCATATGCATACACATCATATACATATACATCATATACATACACATCATACACATGCACATATACATCATATGCATATACATCATACACATACACATCATATATACATATATACACATATACATCATATACATACACATCATATACACACACATCATATACACATACATATACACAACATATACATACACATCATATACATACACATATACATCATATATCTACACATACACATATACATACACATATATATCATATACATCATATATGTACACATACACATCATATACATATACATCATATACATACACCTATACATCATATACATCATATACATCCACATATACATCATATACATACACACATATATACACATACATCATATACATATACATGTACACATACATATACATTCTGGCCCACTCTATCCTCTAAACTCATGTTAGCCTATCATCACTCTGGTTTATGTGTTTACTTATTCCTTTACTGGAATATAAGCTACCTGATGATGAGAGCCCTTTCTGGTTTGGTCACTGTACCATCACCTGGCCTTACCCCTGGCTGTCACTTCTGTAGGTTTCTAGGACAAAAAAAAGTTTATTGAGTGGATACATAAGGGAACAAAGCTGACCCAGGGCAGTGGGCCTGGGGACAAAGGAGAGATATTGGAAAGCTTTAAGACTTTATTAAACTTCTAATCCCTCTAGACCCAGCCTCTCTCCAATCAGAAAGTGAGCATAGTCTCCAATTGCTGACCATTTCTCCCATTTCTGCTTCTCTGTGTTCCATTTTGGGGTGTAACATACCTTTTGGAGATTGTCTTGGATGAATCTTTGTTCCTGCTGGCTTCTGTCAGGGACCAGGCCTGGCACTTCTTTCTGAGTTCCTCTTGAGGTAATGGGGCAGGAAAAGCATCAGTGGGGGCAAGGCTTGCTCTTGCGAGATTTTTAGGGTTGCTATTTAATAATAAAACGTTTACCTGTCTTAAGTCCAAATCTCTTTGCTGTGGTAGCTGACCTGTCTGCCTGAGTTCCTCTGAGGCCAGAAACTATGGGGTTTAGCATCTCCTCTTAAAACAGTGGGAGATTAAGTAAAGTAGCCTCTGTTGTGTCTCTGCAGGCTTCATGACTCTAACTTCCAGTCTGCTAGTTGAAGTCCCAGAAAGAAAAGAAGAACACTTTGAAAAGTAACTTCAATCTTTATTTTTAAGTTCTCTCTAAGAAGCTTTCTATGAAAGTTCTTCTAAAAGGTTCTTCTCTCTAAAAAGTTCTTCAGTTCGGCTTAAAAAGTTCTCTCTGTGTCCTCAGCACTTAGACATCTTTCAGAATACATGATCATGTGGAAAAAATTCACCACAAGTTTAAATCATAAATTGAATAAGAAGTTTACAACAGAGAATGTTTGCACGCATATCCATTAAGAGTAATTATCTAGCTAAACATTCATTATCTTGCACTAGCTCAGTTGGTTCACTGAAAGTTAAAAACCGTAATTTTTATGACTAAGGTATTAGTGAAGTTTTGTATAGATAAACCCTGTCAATATTTTATCTTCTGTCCTTGCATCTTTAGTAAATCCTTAGTTACCTTTTTATGACCTTTGGGTAATTGTTTTACAACGTCTTGGAATGTGCTCTGAGTTTTGTAGATGCCTGCTTGCTGTCTTAGAAGCAATTAACTCTTGACACTTGAAGACTGGTAGAGTTCTCATTGAAGTTTTGACATCAGAAAAGACTTAATAGCAGTCCTATCATAAAAGAGCTTAATAATTATTAATATAATTTTAGGAATTCTTATAGAATCATCATTAAGAATTAAGAAGTAATCTATTTATCTATATAGTATCATTCATTACAAGCCAGTACATCTTTGTTGTTCTACAGAGATCTCCCCAAAAGATTGGGCTAATATCTAGTGATTGTTATATATTTTTAGTAATAATAGGAAAAGCATACTGCCCAGAGAGTATGAAATTCCCCACTTTCTGAGGTAAATGAAAGAAAGATAGAGGTGACTCAATCTTTTTACCATATTTAACAATCTCAAGTAAGAGCTTTAATCACACAGGGCTTTGCCTGGCACCTGCTAGTTAGGTTCATAAAAAATGACTTTGTATTTCTGAACTTTTCTCCCAAGGGTAGCCAGGTTGTAGTGCTGAGCATAGTCTGAGGAGGCCCCTGGGTCCCAGCCACTCTCTGCCCAGTCCGGCTCCTTATCTTCAACACTTCTCTGATGTCTGAGGAAGTAGGCCTCTTGGGGAGGGAAGGGCACTTGAGTGGAGGCCCTCTGGGCATCATTAGCATCTGTTACCTAAACTTTCCTGGAAGTTGCAAATGTGGAAATCTCCATGGGCAGCTTTACTTCAGATCAATTAAGAGCAGCCTGAATTTTGCTTTGACTTTAAATGAGTCTCGGGAGGTTAGTTAGGGAGATGCCTACAGCAACTCTCTAAGTGACAGACCCAAGGGTCTAGGAGCTGCTGGGTTTTATTAAATGGGTGAATAGAGAGCCAATGCCATCAGATAATGTTCCAAGCATCCCTAGAAATGTTTGCCACTCCAGTACCAGCTGGTGCAGCTGTATAGCTCTGGCACTATCTAATGCCATGCCAATGACCACAGGATTAGTTAGTTCTCCAAGCAGCCTTGGATTCTCCAGTAGTAATGAAATACTGTTTCACTCTCAAGCAAATTGTTATAAAGAGTGATGGCACTCTGCTTTGTGCTCTGTGTACACAATGCTAGGCATGCTTCAGAGGCGAGGAAGAGAGTCATAAGAGGCCCTCCTTCCTCATGAAAATGACAGCTATGGGCTGCTGAGATGCTCGACCAGTGAAAGAGCCTATTGTCAAACTTGACAACCTGAGTTTGATTCCCAGAACCCACATGGTAGAAGAAGAGTTGTCCTCTGATCTCCACATTCATACCATGCTGTACACACCCTTCCACACTGTCTTAGTCAGGGTTTACTGCTGTGAGCAGACACTGTGACCAAGACAACTCTTATACACTGTCTTAGTCAGGGTTTACTGCTGTGAGCAGACATTGTGACCAAGACAACTCTTATACACTGTCTTAGTCAGGGTTTACTGCTGTGAGCAGACACCGTAACCAAAGCAACTCTTACACACTGTCTTAGTCAGGGTCTTACTGCTGTGAGCAGACACCATGACTAAGACAACTCTTATAAGGACAACATTTATTTGTGACTGGCTTACAGGTTCATGTGAGGAGCAGGTATGGCGGCCATTCCAAGATGGCACCCGGGACGGCTGCCAAGTCTTGCACCCCTGAGAAGTCACGCCTGTAGAGGCATTCTGCGCAGGCTCGCTGCTACGTACAATCAGGCCAGCTGACAAGGGGTACATCGGAACATTGAAAAACGCCTACATGGCAGGCTCTGAGTGGTGCAGGCACAAGGATTTAAATGTGGACAGGATGGTGTTGGGGGACTTTTTGCATGAAGTTAAGGTTCCTGAATAAACTGCTTGGAGAAGAACTTTGAGTGGTGTTGCTCCTTTCTGCCGGTCAGACTGAGAAGCGACAGGTTCAGAGATCCAGTCCATTATCATCAAGACAGAACCATGGCAGCATCCAGGCAGGCATGGTACAGGCAAAGCTGAGAATTCTACATCTTCATCTGAAGGCTGCTATTGGAAGACTGACTTCCAGGCAGCTAGGATGGGGGTCTTAAGTCCATGCCCACAGTGCCACGCCTACTCCAACAAGGCCACACCTATTAGTGCCACTCCCTGGACCAAGCATATATAAACTATCACACACACCACACACAAAACACACAGATAAATGTGAAATAATTTAAGTGGTAATTATGGATTAATTCCTGATGTAGCCCAGATTTGCAACAACAAAGAACACCAATTTTTTTTTCCCTCTCTAATATCCACTATGTGCCTGCAAAATTAGAATTCAGATGGGTTAGAGAGAAATTTAAAATAAATTAAAATATTAAAATGCAGCACGATTTACTAATAATCCAAGGCAGAGAAACAAGTCATAAAACTAAGAAGCCATTGTGAGAGAAGATTTTAAAAACTGACAACATAGAACAAGAAACTTACCTGTGACAGAAAAGACTAGAAACAGGGTTCAATGATCAGAAGATCAAGGAGAAAATATCCTTCTCATACATGACAGTAAAAGGCTGGTGTGTGGATGCCACAGACACCAGGAGGCACGCTTACATCAAAGGTGGGACTACTGTTTGTTACAGTTAGAGGGAGAGCAAGAGAGGAGAGCGAGAGAGAGAGAGAGAGAGAGAGAGAGAGAGAGAGAGAGAGAGAGAAAGCAGAGAGAGTGAGAGCAAGAATGAGAGGAGAGAGAGGAGGGAGGGGGAGCGAGAGAAAGCGAGAGAGCGAACACCTTGGGAATTGTGAAGTTATCTCAGTAACATGGGAAAAGAGTGTCATATATGTTGGGCTTGTGTCAGGAAGCAAGACAACCTATGATTGGATGTCTTAAGTGTCATCTGTGAGTTGGGAACACCACAGAGCAAAAACTAATGAACAAACAGCAACAAACCCTCATGCTAGTTGCAAGAGAGGCTACTTGGTTAGTTTTTGTGATTTCTCCAGGTCTCCCCCTGCTTGTGCTTAGACATGGCTACAGTGTTTGTAGTGTAGGTTTGAAATGCTACTTTGTGGCTGAACTCACGATTTTGCCTTCCCTGCTTTGTGTTTAATGGACCTTGTGTGTGGAGTGGATTCCCTGAGAGAGTCACTCGCACTGTGAACCTCTCTAAGCAGTGTAACCTTACAGGGGTCGAGGAATCTCTTTCTATGGAAATAGACTGTGCAGTTCATGAAATTGCACACCGATCTCCTAATCCCCACCATGCACTACAGTGTTTACATTTTTTATTGTTCTATTGCAATAACACAATAATCTTTTCTAAAGTTTTTTCCTCCTAAACTGGCTATATTAGCCAGAGAACAATTCTACTAAAGAACTACTTACAAACACCTGCTAACAGGGAGCTACTGCTTTCCCTTCTCATCCAAAATGCAGAGTTTTTACGAGCAAACAACCTGGCTAAAAGAAACAAGAACAAAACAGAGCAGGTTATGGATTACACTGTATGGTCCAATTCTCATTACTACAATGGAATGAATATTCAATAAACCTTGGTAACTATGAAGAAGAGGTTCACTCAGCTGATGATCCTAAGGTTAAGGGGGTGACAGCAAGCCCTGATTGGCTGAGCTGTGTCACTGAGGACAGGACAGCAGTAAAGCTTTGATGGCATTTCAAATCTTCCTGACCTCTTGGAGGCACTTGCATATATTCTTCAACCAAAGATTTCTAAACTTGATCCCAAAGAGTTATATGCATAAGAAAAGAGGAACAGAGGATATTCACTGATATATGCTTTCCGTATAAAGCCAAAAAAGCTAAAAGCTATCAAAAAACAATAACTAAATTCTAGAATATTGATAAGTGGCTTGAATCTGATCTTGCTTTACTTTTTTATTTGTTATTAATTTTTAAAAATGCTTAAAAGTTAAATTATGTCTCTGGGGCTGGAGAGATGGCTCAGAGGTTAAGAGCACTGACTGCTCTTCCAGAGGTCCTGAGTTCGATTCCCAGCAACCACATGGTGGCTCACAACCATCTGTAATGGGATCTGATGCCCTCTTCTGGTCTGTCTGAAGACAGCTACAGTGTACTCATATAAATAAAATAAATAAACTTTAAAAAAATTATGTCTCTGTATAAAAGTACATTAACAAGCACTCATATTTTATAAGGAAAATAGCATTTATAATTACACATAATTGTGATAACAAGTGGTATTTTTTTAAGATCACTTGAAGAAAAAAATTATAAAATATTCCTAAATCTGAATTGTGTATTTAGATAGTGCAGGTTCAAGAAACTTTTTCCTTGTAATTTTCAGCATTTCCAAACTCTCCCTAATAAATATGGAATTCTTTTAAAACTGTCTAAGAATGTTGTGCTTGTTAGGGTTTTATTGCTGTGACAAGACCTCTTGACCAAGGCAACTCTTATAAAGGCAAATATTTAATTGGGGCTGGATTACAGGTTCAGAGGTTCAGTCCATTATCATCATGGTGGGAAGCATGGCAGCATCCAGGCAGGCATGGTGCTGGAGAAGGAGCTGCCAGTTCTACATCTTGATCCAAAGGGAGCAAAAGGAGACTGTATGTTACAGTGGGTGGAGCCTGAGCATAGGAGACCTCAAAGCCCTCCCCCACCATGACACACTTCCTCCAACAAGGCCACACCTCCTAATAGTGCCACTCCCTATGGACTAAGCATTCAAACACATGAGTCTATGGGGGCCTTTCCAATTCCACATTTTTATTACAATTTGGGTTTGTATTGTTTTGAGACAAGTCTTACTGTGTATCCCTGGCTGTTCTGGAGGTGACCTCAAACTCATAGAAATTCATCTGCCATTGCCCCCCAACCCCACAAAACAAACAAAAAAGAAAACAGTAACTTTTCTCATGACAGCAGACACTAGTCCAGGTCCGTAGCTTTTCTCATGTCACTAATACAGATCAGCAAAGTTGACTAAATGGTTGTCATGTATTGTGGTCCCTTGCAGAGGACTGGGCCTTGTATATGATGCCACCTCTTTGCCCCTCAGGAAGAGGCTGGGTTTTAGGATTTTGTTTTTAACTGTAAGATGTGCTCAGAAGTGGCAAGGGAGTGTATCTGTTGTTTTTCAACCCACTCCAATGTAGATCTTTCCCTAGTCTCCCTCCTCCTCCTCTTCTTTTCTTCCTCCTCTTCCTCCTCCTCTTCCTCCTCCTCTTCCTAACCCCAGCCACTGTAACCCCCACCTCGGTCTCCCTCCTCCTCCTCTTTCTCCTCCTCTTCCTCCCAGTCACAATTCCCTTCTAAATATTCCTTCTGTCTCCTTTTCAGTGTTTCAATTTCCTTGTTGATTTTCCCTCAATATTTTAAAATTTTCTCTTCCAAATTACCATTTCCTTCCCTTCTGAAGTTGTCTTGTCTAGGTCCTGAATTGCTTTTGGCTTGCTTTTCTGCTTATTAGAGGTCTTTATTTGGTCACTGATCTTTATTTAAAGTGGGACTCTGATTTTGTTTTTCTCTAACATGTCAGCTATCTCGATGACTAAGATATGGGGTTGAGGCTGTGTCCTGGGGAAGGGTTTGCTGTTGTTTATTTTTTGCCTTTCTTTGCTGTGGTTTGTACATCTGTTGGAACTGATCTGTCTTCTGTTTGTAACTTTTACACACTCTTTTGATTCATTTGTTTTGTTTTATACTAGTCTTGCAAGAGCATTGTTTTCACTAGGGTGTCTGTTTTCTGCTGCAGTTTAGGGAGATTGACAGTAACATTCCCACTGATTTCCCAGCATTCCCGGGTTCATCTTGCTATAGAAGACATTTGTGGACTCCATTCATGTGTTCATTAAGGGTCCCGGAGAGTGGTGTTAGGATGCTAGCTGGAAAGGTAGAACTGTTGTTTCTTTGGAACAATATCTCATCCTGTAGGTCAAGCTTTACTGAAACTGTCTATGTAACCCAGGCTAGCCTCCAACTCACTGTGATCCTCAGCTACCTGGATTCTGGGATTACAGACATGAGCCACTATGTCCAGCTAAGAAAGCTGATAGATTGGAGAGGAGGAGATCAGTATGCAAATAATAAAACAGGTAAGTAAGGGGAAAGAAGGAAGGAGAAGGTAAAGGGTGAATGAGAATTAGCTGAAGTTGGGCTATTATAGATGTCAAAACATATTAGAGATTTCTGTTGGTGTAGAATAAGGGGCACTTATGAAAGTATTGTGTGTGTGTATGTGTGTGTGTGATCAAAAATTTGCAAATGATAGTGCAAATATAAACAAATTTCAAAAAAAAAATGAAAGAAAATCTAAGCAACCAAAAAGTGTTCCCTCCTGTATTGGTTGCTCTGGGGGAGCTAGGATGTAGCTTGTTCCTCCTCAGCCTTCTCTGGAAAAGAGATCTCCTAGTCACTGCAGTTTGGGAGTCTACTGGCCTCTTGAGGATCCCTCTATCTCTTATACAGGCCCCTGACCCTGTCTTCCTGAGGTCATCCTAGTCATACTCTTACTTGGTACATACTAAAATTTGCAGACAACGTTTTGGGTTTTTTGTTTGTTTGGTTTTGTTACAGGACATGGAGCTTCTCTGCAGAAATATGTCCAGGAATGAAAACAGCACAAGAAGAAGACAGAATAAAAGTGTTCTCTCACTTTCCTTGGGGAAATTTTCACTTGAGAATTGAATGGGAGTTTTTGGCTTTGGTTTTATTTGTCTTTGCTTTGTTTTGTTTTCTGTGAGGACTGAAGAAGTAGCCTTCTTTGCAGTCATTTTATTTGCTCATTTTTGCCTTCCTCCTCAGCTTTATCTTTCTAAATAGGTCTTCCTTAATTTCTTCAGAATATATCCTTCCCAAATATTCACTTTTTTTTTTTTTTTTTTTTAAGCAAGAACTGGCCAGGAACAGACCCTTGGGGTGACGGTTACACTGGCAATTGTTACGTTCATGCAGATGTGAAGAGTTGGGATGGCGCAGAGGTCAAAGGAGAGCAGTGGGCCGCATCTGCCTTTCCACCAGGACGCAAGCACTGGACGGGGGTGGGGGGCTTTGTGACGTAGGTGCCCCAGAACCCCACACCTGCTGAGGCTGGAGGCCAGATCAAAGCGGGTGGCCCCGCGGTGGGGGGGAAGCGGGGCCATGGCTGAGGCTGCCCAGCCCAGTGGGGAATCCCAAGGCGCAGAACTTACGATCCAGATCCAGCAGCCTGTGGAGAGAGCCCTGAGGACGCCGGCCAGGCGAGGTGCGCAGTCCGTGCTCAGAGTGTCCCAGCTGCTGCTCAGGGCCATTGTGGGCCACCAGCACCTGACTCTGGCTGCGCTCAAGAAGGAGCTGGGAAACGCCGGCTACGAAGTGCAAGTGCGCCGGAAGATCTCCTCTCCCCACGTGGGGGAATCCACCAGGTCAGAGAAAGGCACACTCCTGAGGGTCAGTGGCAGTGACGCTGCCGGTTACTTCACGGTCTGGAAGATTTCAAAGCCGAGAAGAAAGGCCAGACGGTCCCGGATGATGCTGGGCAGCCACTCTTCTGGGAAGACCGTGCACAAATCCCCCAGACCACGCAGGCCCCGCTCGCGTCGCAAGGCAGCCAAGAAGGCCAGAGAAGTCTGGAGACGCAAGGCCAGGGCTTTGAAGGCAAGGTCCAAGAGGGCCAGAACAAGGACCAGATCAAGGGCCACCTCAAGGGCTACTTCAAGGGCCACGTCAAGGGCCAGGTCAAGGACCAGGTCAAGGGTCCGCTCAAGGACCAGGTCAAGCGTCAGGTCAAGCGCCAGGTCAAGCGCCATGTCAAGCACCAGGTCAAGCGCCAGATCAAGCATCAGGTCAAGGGCCAGATCAAGGGCTAAGTCAAGGGCAAGGTCCAGAGCTAAGGACCTAGTGCGTTCCAAGGCCAGGGAACTGGCTCAGGCCAGGGAACAGGCTCGTGCCAGAGCCAGGGAACGGGCTCATGCCAGAGCCAGAACACACGATTGTGTCAGAGCCAAGGCACAGGAGTGTGCCAGGGCCAAAGAGCAGCAGTACGTCAGAGCCAAGGAGCAGGAGTATGTCAGGACCAAGGAGAAGGAGTGCGCCAAGGCCAGGGAACATATGTGTTTCGGAGCCAGGGAGGAAGCCAGGATCAAGGCAATCGACAACAGAGTGCGGCCTACAAAGGAAGACACCTGTCCTTGGTCTACAAACGAGAAGATGGCAAGCTCCAAACCCAGGGAAGAGAAGAGACAGGAACCCGTGAGGTCAGTAAAACGGACCATCCAGAAGCCAGCTGTGGCCAAAGTGGACAACGCTCCCAGCAAACCAGGAAAACCATGCACAAAGTCTTCTACCAAAAGTGGTCATCCTGGCTGCTCAGGGACTCATTAATGCCAGAGTTGTTCCTCTGGGCACTGTTGCCTTTCCAGATGCGCTCCAAGGAGATCAGTTCTCTTTCATTGAAGCAATTTACGAGATCTTCCCGTGTCTGTGTTTCCTCTTGCTCACCACGGGAAGGGGGAAGGTGGGATATTGAGGGAAGACATAGCTGAGATTTGGGAGGTGAGAGCTGAGATTCTGCTAGACTCACCAGACCCAGAGAAGTGCCTTTTATGGGGGTGGGGTGGGGGAGAAGATTGTGGGAGAGGGTACTGGGAGGGGGGCAGTGAGCGAGCATTAGAGTGAAAATAGAAGAAAAAAAATGAAAAGAGTGAAGACAGGAAGAGGGAAATCAGGGTTACACAAGAGTGACCATCAGAGACACTGTCAAATCCTCAATGCAGCTTTTGAGAGAGGGCAAAAGAAAAAAAAATAACAGCCTTTAAAGGTCCTAGTGATTAAGACATGGTCTTAACATTAATTTTGGGGTAAAACGTGACTACAGAATTTGTAGCTTTCATCCTGAATTAAGTGTTTTAATCGAAAACAATCACACAATTTCTTGGGTGTGAAAGAGTTAATTAAATGAGAGCCTGTGTGAAACCATCCAGCACAGGGTGAGTGTGGCACAGTGGCAGTGTTCATGCACAAGCCTTAAATGTGTGTAAGTAGTTCCTGCTGCGGAGCAGAGGCACTGGATGGGGGGCGGAGCTTAGGAAAACCACGGTTCCGGCCAGAGCTCTGTTCTTCTGACCCCAGCCATTTCCTTAGCATCTGTGGTCTTGGGTTGTTTCTCTATAAGACCCTGGGATTGTGAGGGGGGGACAATTTAAATGTTGGTAAAACAAGGACTTATAAAAGTAGCTTTTATCCTCCTGTAATAATTGTTGCCTCAAAGGCTAATTTTCACAATCTGCTAACCTAGGCCTAGTCCTGGAAGCTTCTAGCTCCATACAATTAGGCCTAGAATGTTTTCAGCCTCTGAGACTTACTGCTGAATAAGCTTCCCCTTCCCAGTTCTTCCTGATCTCTGACTGGCAGGTTCAACTCAGCTGTTCTGGCTCAAACTCCTCTCCTCGCTGACTGACTCAAACTGGCTTCTCTCAGCTTCTCCTGAATCTCTCTGCTTGGCCTCAAACTATCTCCGTCAATCTGTTCGAATCTTCTCGCTCCTTCTCATCCTCTGGCTCATTCTGTCTTCACCTGTGTCTAGCTTGTTTTCTCTTCAACCAGTCTCTGTAAAACTCCTGGTAAAACTGACTCCTCTCTCTTTCTCTGTACTGCTCCCTTAAGTAACTCCTTTTCCTCACCTCCTGAGAGTTGGGCATAGCCTATTCTGTCAAATCTTTCTCTGTTTCATCCCTTTGTCTGCCACTCAATTGGGCATCACTTGAAAACATGGGTGCTTCCTGCTACAAACTAATTACCTTCATTGTTTGGGGTTAAAGGTGAATACTAAGGTCATGTCTGTATTCCAGCCATTAGAAATAAAGGCATGTGCTAAGGCTTAGCCACACCACACCGAGAAATAGCTTCTTTCAGTAAATAACACAATCCTGGGATTCATGGTGTGATCAAATATCCTGCAACAAGGAAACATCACGGTGTAGATTTTTGCTTGACAAGACTCACAAGGTGCTTGCCAGCTGGGAAGCACTAACTCTTACGAACTATTGACAACATGTTTATGAACACTTCACTCTTTCAATTTTCCTGAACAAATCTACAATGGGTACAGTAAGCCACATACTGACAAATGCATGATTTAGCTCAAGGTACAAGGGTGAAGGATAGTGGGGTTGGTTCTCATGCCATAGACTGTAATGCCAAACTTCCTAGATAAGTAAGACATTAGAGTGAACAACCTGCTTCCAGGTGAAGCCGAATAATTGCAAAATAGATGCTTCTGGAAGGTGGGTTTTTTTTTTTATTATTATTATTTCTTGAAAAGAGGGCATAATGTACATAAGAGCTTTCCCAGGATGTATGCCTGACCCTGTTTTTTCCCCAGGAGAAACATTGTCTTCCACAAGGGGAGCAATGATACGTATTTCAAGCAGTATGTATTCAAATGATGTGTATTAAAGCTTGCTGTTACTAACTTGCTTTCATGCATAGGAATCACAAAGGCAAATCAGAAACACACTGGCAGAGCATCTCATGTGGAGGTGATCTGAATAGTGAAACCCCATACTCTGTGGTTCTGTGAGTGGCCGAGTGAAGCAAAGAGAACTCGAATGGGGGACTGTTGTGAATAGCCCCAGCCTTGTATTTTGATTTGCTAGCTTTAGTAAATTATCTTCTAGACTTTGTCTCCAAATGTTATCTCTATCTCCTTGCTGTTGCTTATTTTGACTAATTATATCCTGAACCTTTAGTTCTAGTGTTACTTGTAATCTTTTTTCTAAGGCAAGGAATTTTTTTTATCTAGGACCCTTTCTAAGACATAGTAAATCAAGAAAATAAATATTGCAATACTGATAAATGATAATGTGTCTATTTTCCCTAAATTGATTCCTGTCAAACCATTTGAAATATCATCACATAAAGCCCAAAAAATATTTATCGTGTTTCTCATCTTTAAGTATCAAAAGGTTATATATCTTTTTTATATCAAGGAATTACCTGATCCAAAGCCTTCAGTTCACTGTTTCTGCCTGAAAATTGCCTCCCAGGCAGCTGTGTTCTAGGATCACCTGTCCCTCCTTGTAGTTTTTACAGCTCGCTGATCAAGCCGAGCTGCAGGCTCAGGTGTGGCTCCTGACCCTGGCCGTAGCTCTCTGTCTGGGGGTTGGGAGAGGGAGCCTCTCTGTGACTCTTTGTAGGCCTCTCAGATCCACTCAGCTTTCAATACATGCTAGTGTAGCCTAAAAGGCTGCCCGAACCCTATTCAGGGGTTGGGGGCAATGAACTTTCATCTCAGGTTAGTTGAGTTCTAAGCAATAAGTTGGGCACCAATTTGTAGTAGAAGTTGGGCGCCAATTTGTAGTAGAAATTATTTAATCAGCCCTACATTGGGCGCCAATTTGTAGTAGATGAAATTAACCCCAAATTTGCCGCAGTAAATCTCCTACCGGAATGAGACCAGTAAAGGAAGACACAACTCAATAATTATGGTATAAATTGCATGCCTAGATTGGGCAGATTTACCACTACACTACTCTAATCCCCGGCTATGAGATCCCTTGTAACTTGTGGTTTATTCAGGCCGCCAGGTGCTTGTCCTCCGAGCTCCCGCTCCTCCGTCTTTGGCTTCCTTCTACCTCCTTCTGCTCTTACTTCCTCCTCCTTCTCCCTCTTCTCTTCTTCTTCCCCTGCTTCTGCTTCTGCCTCCTTTTATACTGAATTCCTCTCACTCTCTCCTCCCCTAAGCCTTTTTCTCCGCCTCCCCTTCTACTGCCCAATCTCTGGCTCTAGCCTTTATTTTACAGGTTTTAATTGGTCAGAAGGTTTACAAGACGTCACCTGTGTACAGATTCAATCATCCTCGGCAGCCCCTCCCAGAAGAGTGGAACTAGGATCAAAATACAAGGCTGGGGCTATCCACAACATTGATTCAATCCTCTCAGGAGGATGGAACTAGGATCAAAATACAAGGCTGGGGCTATCCATAACAGGGGACCGTCTAAAGAAAGGCACTCAAACACTGTCTACTGAACACGGAACAAAGCAAACCAAATGCCCTATGACTGCGGGTGACTGTCATGCTCTTACAGTCCTGGATTGTTGTAACCTGAAGAATACTGTTGTTTGCTGTTAACCATTTCTACCTAAAATAGGTTGTGGATGACTTGGCCATGTCCTAATAATAGTTGTAATTCTATTATTGCTGTCTGTTTAAGCAAAGTTTCATTCAGTGCAACTTAATGAGAGTCTACCTTATTTAGAACCAGTAGCTGAATAAGAAATCCTGAGCCATCCAGTTTATTTTCATGAATACACTCAGAAGCAGCTGTATCCCAGGGATATATAGGAGACCTTGAACTCAGGTCAGGATATCTAGGTCTTTGGGCTGTCTGCATGCTTTAACAAAGGAATTCCTCCAAATGGCCCTCACGTCCAGTCACTAATGCAGAATCTGGGCCCTATCCTGAGAACACTAAAATGGAAAAATTGCAATCTCTACTTTTCTATATACATTTCATGGTGTACTGGCTGGTTTTGTGTCAACTTGACACAAGCTAGAGTCATCAGAGACAAAGGAGCCTCACGTTAAGGAAATGCCTCCATGAGATCCAGCTGTAAGGCATTTTCTTAATCGATCAATCAGGGAAGGCCTAATCCATCATAGGTGGAGCCATCTCTGGACTGGTAGTTCTGGGTTCTACAAAAAAAAAAAAAGCAAGCCAGTAAACAGCAACCCTCCAAGGCCTCTGCATGAGCTCCTGCCCCCAGGGTCCTGTTGATTCTGCCCTGTTTGAGTTTCTGCCCTGATTTCCTTTGGTGATGAACAGCAATGTAAAATAAACCCTTTCCTCCCCAACTTGCTTTTTGTTCATAGTGTTTTGTCACAGCAGTAGAAACCTTGACTGAGATATGTGGGAACCTTTGGTTATTTAATTTTATTTATTTTATCTTATTTTATTTCTAAGACAGAGTTTCTTTGTGTAGCACTAGGTGTCCTGGAACTTTCTCTATAGACCAGGCTGGCTTCAAACTCACAGAGATCCACCTTTCCCTGTCTCCTGAGTGCTAGGATTAAAGACATGCGCCAACATCATTCGACTCCCTTTGCTTATTTTAATCAGAGCGATTGAAATGTCCCCAGCCTCAATTCTTGGCATTCCTATTACCTGATTTGTCTAATACAATTGTCTAATACAATTTGTCCTATTATTGTTGGACATTAAAGTTATAATGAACATTTATGTGTAACTATTCCCAGGGAGACATAAACAAATATCTATTTACCCCAGATCAAAGTGAGGACACCACTGACGTCCAACTTGGTGAGCCAATGAGCTTTATTGGGGTTACAGGAATATGGGTGAGGGGTTACTCATAGCTGCATGACCAAGTAACCCCATTTTAGCACAAGTGACAGTTCATGAAAGCCAAGAGCTTGGAGCCTACTGCACAGCTCACTGGTAGCTCTGTAGGTCACAGAGCATCCTTTCCAGATAGCTCAGTTGGTCTGAGAGTGTCCCCCAGCACCCCTTACAGCTTAAGGTAATGTCTGTGAAGGTAGGAGAGTCTTGGCCAGCGCTCTATTGCTGTGAAGAGATGCTGTGACCATGGCAAACTCCTACAAAGGAAAGCATTTAACTGGGGCTTGCTTACAGTAATCAAGAGGTTTGTCCATGATCAGCAAGCTGAGAAGCGTGGCAGCATGCCGGCAGAGAAGGAGCTAAGAGTTCTACATCAGGATCTGCAGGTGGCGGAAGAGAGAACCACTAGCCCAGAACCCAGCTTGGGTTTCTGAAACCCCAAAGCCCACCCCCAGTGACACACTTCCTTCAACAAGGCCACACGTCCTAACCTTCCTCAAGTAGTGCCACTCCCTAGTGACCAAGCATTCAAATCTATGAGCCTATGAGAGCCATTCCTATTCAAACCACCACAAGGAGCTTAGTGCATGTGGTCAATTTCTGGGACTTTTGACGTCTTTGAGTTATTTATCTGTTTTAATATGCCCCGCAGGAGAGAATGTGTCATCTCCCCCTTAGATTATCCTGTTTTGCCTCCTTTCTATCCTGTGTCCTAAAGAGATTCCCTCCAAGATGAAAAGTATTAACTGGAGAAAACTGTTAAAGAATATTGGATGCCCTCTAGGATCAAATATTCAATATTTGTTTCAAATAAACAATTAAGAACAAGGTAGCCTTTTAAAACATGAAAAGGTCCAACTTACAAGAAAACTGCACATTAAATAATGATTATATTTGAATCACATGTACCCAAATGCTCCAGAACAAGGCCGTAGAGAAACAGGCAAGCACAGACAGTGCTGGTGAGTGCATTCCATGCTTTTCTGTTGCTGTGATAAAACACCGTGACTAAGGTAACTTATGGAAGACAGTTTACTTGGGCTTATGGTTCCAGAGGATCAGGATCCACAGTGCTGAAGTAAAAGCATCAAGAGTGGCATCTGGAGCTGAGGCAGAGAGCTCCCACCTTGAACTGCAAGCAGGAAGCAGAGAGGGCACAAGTCAGAAACCCTCAGAGCACACCTCCAGTTACACACCTCCTCCAACAAGGTCACACCTCCTAAGCAAATGCCCAAGAAGATGGGGACGTCTTCTTCAATGTCTTGTTGACGTATTTCTGCGTGTGCACGGAAACATTTACTTACAGCATTGTGTTAACAAGGCCTGAAAATAGACATAGTTTTAGGAACTCTAACTGGGAATTCACGGGCCACACTTACCTGGGAATCAGATAATTGATCTTCACCCTCCTTTCTAGTTTCCATTAGCAATTCCCCAGTCTCATCTCTTTCCCTGTGTAAGGCCACTCACAGCCCTGTATAAGACCACCCCTTGCTCTCTGACCTCACTCCCTGGGGACTTTGTCAAACCTTGCGGAAGAACCAGGTTTCCTTCCTGTGGACCCTTTTGGAACCCTCTACTTGTCTAGTCCATGTCAACTCTTTAGCGCTAGTCCCCAATACCTAGAAACACATTCTACCTGGAACCCCCAGGGACCACACCTGGCAAGGACTAAAACTCACTTCCTACCAGGCAACCCCTTGCCACCATAGTTTCCTCAGAAACAAAGAGGGCAACAGACACCAAGGAGCTGACCAGCAACCCAACAAAGATAAGACCAGATATCAACACCTTCAATGACAATCATCACAAAACCAGATGCCTAGATGCCACTGAAAAAACATAGCCATCAGAACCCAAAATATCTGCCTCCACCAGAACCCAGCAACTCTCCTACAGTAAGCCCTGAGAAAAGCAACAAAGATGAAACACAAGACAAATACCTCAAAATTGTTCTTAAGGATTTACTCAAGGACCTCAAAGTGGTTATGATTAAATCCCTTAGTGCAAAAACATAAACAGTAGGAGGAAATGACTAAAACAGTTCAATATTTGAAAGTACAAATCAAATCACTAAAGAAAATCCAAGTTGAGGTAGAACTAGAAATAATAATAATAAAAAAGAAGCAGCAAAACCCACTCTCAGAGATAAGTCTTACTAACAGAGAACAAGACATACAAGAAATAATCTTACACATTAAAAACAGGATAGAAGATGTGGATTTCCCTGCCAAGGAAAATGTTAGATCTTCTGATTGCTTTCTTCTCCCTCCCAGTGGGACTGAGGCGTCCTCACTTGGGCCCTTCAGCCTGTTGACCTTTTTGAGTTCTTGGGACTGTATCTTGGGTATTCGGTACTTTTTTTTTTTTTTTTTTTTTTGGCTAATATCCACTTATTAGTGAGTACATACCATGCATGTGCTTTTGGGTCTGAGTTAGCTCACTCAGGATGATATTTTCTAGTTCCATCCATTTGCCTGCAAAACTCAGGATGTCCTCATTCTTAAGAGCTGAGTAATATTCCATTGTGTAAATGAACCACATTTTCTGTATCTATTATTCTGTCGTGGGACATCTGGGTTGTTTCCAGCTTCTGGCTATCACAAACAAGGCCACTATGAACATAGTGGAACATGTGCCCCTGTGGCATGGTGGGGCATCTTTTGGGTATATTTCCAAGAGTGGTACTGCTGGGTCTTCAGGTAGATCTAGAGGGAAAGGGGATGGGGGTGGCAGACAGGGAAACGTGATCAGGTATTGGGTCGGGGAAAACGACTGAAGCCCTGGGGGCTAGCAGAAAGAATGGAAACATGCAACCTCGGGAGGTAGGGGTTGGGAGTACTCTCCAGAATGTACCAGAGACCTGGGAGGTGAGAGACTCTCAGGACTCAAAGGGAGGGACCTTAGATGAAATGCCCTACATTGGGGAGAGGAAACTTGTAGAGCCCACCTCCAGCAGAAAGACAGGGCATCAAGTGAGGGATGGAGTTGCCATCCCACAGTCAAAACTCTGACCCATTATTGTTCCTGTCTGAAAGAACTGCAGGAATGGAAATGGAGAGGAGCCTGAGGAAAAGAAGGTCCAGTGACAGGCCCAAAATGCCATCCAGCTCAAGGGGAAGCCCCAAGGCCTGACACTATTACTGGGGCTATGGAGCACTCAGGATAGGGGACCTATCATGACTGCCCTCTGAAAGACCCAACAAGCAGATGCAAGAGTCAGATGCAGATATTTGCACCCACCAATGGACAGAAGCTGCTGACCCCTGTGGTTGAATTAGAGGAAAGCTGGAATAAGCTGAGGAGGAGGGCAACCCTGTTGGAGGACCAGCTATCTCAATTAACCTGGATCCCCGAGATCTCTCAGACACTGGACTACCAATCAGGCAGCAGACACCAGCTGATATGAGACCCCCCCCCAACATATATACAACAGAGGACTGTCAGGTCTGTGTTTAGTCAGAGAAGATGCATCTAACCCTCAAGAAACTGGAGGCCCCAGGGAGTTTAGAGGTCTGGTGGGGTGGGAGATTAGGGGTGGGGACATCCTTATGGAGACAGGAGGGCAGGGAGGAGGTATGGGATATAGAACAGTTGGAGGGTGGACCGAGAAGGGAATAAAATCTGGTTTAAAAAAAATAAATACATAAATAATCAATCATTAATTTAAACTATATGCTATAGGTTTGCCAACAGCCTGGTCTTGTAGAGGCATTTTCTTTTTCTTTTCTTTTCTTTTTTTTTTTTTTTTTTTTTTTTTTGGTTTTTCCAGACAGGGTTTTTCTGTGTAGCCCTGGCTGTCCTGGAACTCACTCTGTAGACCAGGCTGGCCTCGAACTCAGACATCCGCCTGCCTCTGCCTCCCAAGTGCTGGGATTAAAGGCGTGCACCACCACTGCCCAGCTTGGAGGCATTTTCTTAATTGAGGCTCCCTCCTTTCAGATAACTTTTGTCTGTGTCAAGGTGACATACAACTATCTAATACAACCTCTAGAGAGACTAGCCAACCCGTCTTCCTGCAGTGAACCTAATATGCACAACCTGAGATTCTCTGGTCCCATGCAGTTAGCACACAGCCCACCTGAGCCCAGCTTTTCTGTTCCTGTGTCTGTGTTTGTCCTTTCTTCATCCCATCACTGCCCCTATCCAGAGTTCCAGAACCCAAGCCACACAGGATACAGTATGTCAGCGGAAATCAAATGTGAATTTAAACCAGTTAGAACTGAAGGTCAAGGGCAGCACTGGATGAGAAATCTCCAGGACGGAATAATTCATTTAACATCTAATGGCATCTCAGTGGTTTTCAACATTTTGCCATCAGTTTTACACTTTGTAACCCACTTACCTCATGGGTTTTTTCTTCCTATCCTATCACATTGCTTAGAACCTCAAATGCAACACTGTATACTAACTGTTGTAATGAACATTCTTATCTGGTCTGTCTTGTTTCTAATTCCAATTAAATTGGTTCTGTTTCCCCAAGTAAGATGCCCTATTTTTTTCTAGCAGATACTCTTCATCAAAGAAATTTCTATTTCTGATCTGATTAGAGCGGTTTAACCTCAACCATTAATTTCAAAATGAATTTGGGAGAGCGTACACATAAGAATGGCAAATGTGTTCTTTAAAACAAGTTAGTGGAGCTGGAGAGATGGCTCAGCGGTTAAGAGCACGAACTGCTCTTCCAGAGGTCCTGAATTCAATTCCCAGCAACCACATGGTGGCTCACAACCATCTGTTACGGGATCTGATGCCCTCTTCTGGTGTGTCTGAAGACAGCTACAGTACAAGTTAGGACTGGACGTAGTGCAGCAGTAGAATGCACGCCCAGTATCCGTGAGGTCTTGAGTTTCATCCTCAGCACCATGGAAATAACAGGAGGAAACTCTTATATTGAAACACACAAAACTTTGGCAACATAATAGAGAAGTAATGGAAAACAGAACAAGGGACAGAATACAATGTATAAAAACAGGTTAATTTATACTAGAATGTAAAAAACAAATGGTTAATTTATAAATGACATCAGGACAGTTAGCTATCCCATGAAGAGAGAAAAGTAAAATCTCTACCATTTTAAGGGCAAAGTCTAAGTGTATTAAAGAACAAAATGTGCAAGCTGGGGATGGACTTGGTGGAATTTGGGCTTAGCATGTACAGGACCTCCATTTAATCCCAGTGACTACACAGACACCAAAAACAAAAGATGGAAAGCGAAAGGAAACATGCAATATAGAGCAGGTTTGCTTGAAACAGTAGAGAGAAACCTAATAACACACCTTCAAAAGACACAAAGTGTCAGGGGCTGCCTCTGACTACATTGACTGTCTTCAGATCCCTTTCGGCTAACTGGGCTGCTTCATCCAGCCTCGGTAGAAAAAGATACACCTACTCTTACTCTTACTTCAACTTGATATGGACAAGGCTGTTTGATATCCATGGGAGGCTTCCACTTTCTGAGGAGAAGGGGAGGAGGGGTAGATGCATGGGAGGGTGAGAGAATGGACTGGGAACAGAGGCGGGAGGGGAAGCTGCCATAGATCCGGATGTAAAGTAAATAAATAACTTAGTTAACAAAAAGGAAAAAGATACAAAATGCAAAACCCATAGTTTAAGACAAGGCATTGACTGTGTCAAAATGCAACCTTCCATATGACAACAGACATAATAATCAAAATAGACAAATTATTTACCTGAGAGAATATTGGCAATAACTTGCTTATGACTGAGACACTTAACGTATATCGGTAAGAAGGAAAAGGTTCCCAATTTAAAAAGGCAACAGAAATTAAATAGAAAGTTGAACGAAAACGTATAGGGAGCAAGTATGTGAAAAGCCACACGTAATCAAAAGATACGCAAATTAGCACAATGAGAGGCTGTTTGGGAAAATATAATGAAAACTAACAGTAGCAACTGCAGGGGACAGTCTCACACAGTGACAGTGACGATATGACGGTATTTGCTAATATTTTCAATGAGCATGCCCGTCAGTGCAGAATTCTACCTATGATACCCGTTATCAAGAAATAACAGCACAAGTATATAAAGGATTCAAAAGATTTTACTCAGCAATAAGTGGTGAGAGCAAAATTTTGAGAAGCAGCGACACACTGCTAATAGCTGAGTGAACCACCCATTCACAGGAGAGTGTTCCACATATCACACAAAACAAAAGAGCGATACAAAAGAAGATTCTCTGAGACAGACTGTGAGGTGAACAGAGGATGCGATAGAAGAACGGGCTGAATCGCATTAGTGACGTAAACGGACGCCTGTAAGTGAGAAAGCCTCCCCTCCATCCTGCAGGAAAGCCTCCCTTCCATCTCGCGTGTGGGCTTAAACACGAGCAAAGAATGCACATCGCTGACGCTAGTGGGTGCATCTGGGGACAGGGCTGGAGCAGAGCAGATGTCTGACAAAAATGTTTGCTGCTTGTGTTCTTAGGAAACAAACCTTCATAATTTTTTTTTTTTTAATTGGGAAAAGTCAGCCAGAGACCCCGCAGCCGTCGGGGCTCGATGTGCCTCTCCAAGCTCAACTTCGTTCCTTTTGTTAAGCTTTTCCCATGAGTTCTGTCTCCAGGCCACTTGCCATGTAGCTGTACTTTTCCCATCTTCTCCCTGGACTCTAAGAAATGGTGACACACCCTAAGATCACTGGTAAGCTACTGCTAAAACTAAATCTACCTGAATTAAGTAAAAATGTAGTGATATTTTTCTAAAGTTAAGAATGACGAGGGAGGGTCTGTGGTCATGTTTGAATAAAATATTCAATATTTCCTCTGACCTTTACTTCTCTAGTCATTCTCTGGTCACACAGAGATCACCTTCGCGGGGTATCCGGCACAATCCAGAGCCAGGAGGAAGGAGACATCTTGACAGTTGGAAGAGGAAAATGCACTGCTGCTTATTGCCTGAGCTGATGCACACAGAACTTCAAAGAGGCTGGCGTCCACAGCTGAGCCTGTGGGGTACCAAGAGAAGGCCCCTAGCGAAGGACCGAGCTAGCTGGTCATTGACCGTTGGTGTCAATCGAGGTGTGCTCTGCGTGGCTCCTCGGCAGTCTGGCTTATTCTCAGTACGTGTTGTCATCTCTCAAATCCTCTTCTTACTGCTGCCTTTCAGTCCTCTAAATCATCCGCTCGCGTATTGTGAAGAGACATGCCCCCAGCTATATCCCCAGCTCTCGTTAAACGTTTTATTTTTTATTTCATGTGTATGAGTGTTTTGCCCGCATGTATATATATGTACACCATATGTGTGCCTGGTGCTCTTGGAGGGCAGAAGGATCAGTTACCAGTGATTGTTGAGTCCATGGTATGAGCGCTGGGAACGGAACCGGAGTCCTCTGCAAGAGCAACAAGTACTTTTTAATTGTTGAGTCATCTCTCCAACTCCACTAAATAACTCCCCACCCCCGCCCTGCTTCATTTTGTGGCAGTAGTGGGGATTGAACCTAGGACCTTTGTGTGTGTTAGGCAGACACTACCACTGAGCAATATCCCTGGGCATCTACATTCTATCTCTTAATAGTCGTGTGGTAAGTAACAAAATTCTCAGAACTTGTACATACGCCCAACTCTTGGTGTATGTACAAAACGGAAAACATACCTGACATCATGGGGCATTCTAAGGACTGAGTTACCATATGCCTTAGGACATCTGCTATGGGACTCATCTGCTATGGGACACAATGTGCTATTATTCACTTACTCTATGTCACTATTGACTTATCTATGTCATTACTGACTTACTTACTCTATGACATTATGCCTCCTACTCTATTGGAACTGTTAGTGATTCCAACCAGAAGTCTGCTGAAAGTGTTGCTGTTTGTGTGTGCACATGCATATATATATATATATGTACATGTATATACGGAGGCCTAACATCGATGCTGGGTGTGTCCCTCAGTTTCTCTCTACCTCATTCTTTTATTGTTTTGTTAATTTATTTACATTTCAAATGTTGTCATTTTGTCTAGCCTCTGCCCCACAGTTACCTGGCAACAGCCTGACTCACTATAAAAGGGCTGCTTGATCATCCTCTCTCTCTCTTGCCTTCTTGCTCTTGCTCTGTCCTCTCCCTCCTGCCCCCTCTCTCCCCATTCTCCTCCCTCCTCTCTCTCATGTGCTCATGGCTAGCTTCTATTCCTCCCCCCTCTCTCTTTCTCTCTCTCTCTGTCTTTCTCTGTCTCTACTACCCTTTCAAGTTTCCTTCCCATGCTCTGAACAAACTCTATTCTATACTGTGTGTGTGTTCCCTCAGGAAGAAGGGATGCCTCAGCCTGGGCCCACATGAAGGCACCCCCTTCCCCCACACCTTACCACACATCCACCAAACATATCCCTTCTCTCCTTATCTTTTTATAAAAACACAACAATCCCCTTTCCCAGTCTCCTCACTGCAAATCCCCTATCCCATCCCCCCTTCTACTTTTATTTTATCAATGAGAGGAAGGTCTCTCATCAAACTTGGAGCTCACAGATTTGACTAGGTTAGCTGGCCAGCATCCTCTGGTGATCCTCTTGTTTCCACACCCCAGCACCTGCATTATAGACATGCAGCACCATAGCCAGCCTCTACAGTGGGCATTGTAGACCAGAGCTCAGGTCCTCCTGCTGTGTGGCGGGCACTTTACTGTCTTGGTTACTTTCCTGTTGCTGCTGTGACAAAACACCATGACCAACACAACTTCTAAAAAGACCACATTTAATAGGGCTTATAGTTACAGAGGGTTAGAGTCGATGATACCATAACAAAGGCCTGGCAGTGACAACAGCTAAGAATCCGTATCTTGATCTGCAAGCAGGAAGCAGAGAGCATCCTGGGACTAGATTGAGTCTTTTGAAACCTCAAAGCCTGCCCCAGAGATACCTCCCCTACAACTCCTAATCGTTCCTAAACAGTTCCACCAACTAGAAACCAAATATTTAAACAGAGGAGTTTGGGAACTGTTTTATTTTCTATCAATAACATGTATAAGAGTAGGAAATGTTTGAGGAATTTTATGGTGAACAAAATTATTTACCTTGTGCTAGTCTAAAAAAAGCAGACGGAGTACAAGCATCCATCTTTGTCCGTTTTATCCAATCCAGGACCCCAGGTTATGAAATGACGTGAGTCACATTTCTGATGGTTCTTACTACCTCAATTAACCTAATAAAGATACTCCTTCTCTGATGTACCTAGAAGTTTGTACCCTAAATGACCCTACTGTGTGGACTAAGGTTTCAATGGAAAAGCCAGTGTAGGGCATTGAGTATCCAGACCGTACCCGTTCCTCTTCCTAAGTTGTTAACAGTGTTTGGGTTTGTTCTGAATGGTTTTTCACAATCGTGTTTTTGCTGACTGCATATGTGTGGCATTATTCTTTCCTTGTATTTTTTATAGAGTGGTGATTAGATCTAGAGACTGATCCAATTCGCACTGGGTTTGTTTCTCCTGCGTTTTGATTGACGTTGAGTGCTTATGTGAGAAATGGTACATCTGCAATCCGGCTTTTTTCGTGTCAGCTACCAGTCATTACCAGATCCATGGACTCATCACAGATTACAAAATGCCCATGATCTATTCTATTAGTTTTGCACTTGTCATTACAGAAAAACCTTCCAGCAATTTGATGGCCTTTCTATCTTTGAGTGAATAGTTCTTAAACATTTTGATTGTCTAAAGCCTGTTATCGCAATAGATTTCTCATAAATAATAACCTCTTGTTCCTGGTTACTTGTGAATTTGTCCACAGTATTTCATTTTGATTAGATATAAAATTCATGACTCTCATGTTCTGTCTTGAATATTTAAAATATATTACTCCATTGTCTTCTGGTATGTGGTCTTACTATTGAAAATCTGATACAACCTAATATATTTTTTCTTGTAAATGACTTTATTTATATGGATATATAGATGCCCAAACAATTCTTTTTTAAAAAGAAACTTTTATTAGTATATATTAATAATAGATTTCTTTTGAGAGAAGAATTTCTTTTCATATTGCTTAGAATCCTGTAGTTTTTTTTTATTGGATATTTTATTTACATTTCAGATGTTATCCCTTTACCCCATTTTCCCCCTCCCCCCAAAGTCCTGTAGTTTTAAGGCTGAGGAGAAAACATTGTTGGTAAACTGTGAACTGTATAAGCACAGAGACCTGAGTTCAGTTTCCTAGGACCCCTGTAAAAAAGCAGGGCATGGTGGCACATGTATGTAAAAAGCAGGGCATGGTGGCACATGTATGTAAAAAGCAGGGCATGATGGCACACGTATGTAAAAAGCAGGGCATGGTGGTACATGTATGCAAAATGCAGGGCATGGTGGCATGTGCTTGTCTTCCTAGTGCTGGAGAGTTAGAAACAGAGGATCCCTTAGGCTCACTGGCCAACCTAGTTGGTAAGTCCAAGGCCAAAGAGAATTCTGAATCAAAACCTAAGATGCATAGCACCTGTGGAATGATACCTGAGGTTGACCCCTGGCCTCCATACACATGTATACACATGCATGTGCACATACATACATGCGTACACACAAACACACACAAAATTAAAATTTTATAGTTTAACAAGCTCATATCTATACTGATCATTCTGGGTGAATTTTCTTGGCTATAGAAAAGTTTCTTTTAATGTAGTCTTTTTCTCCCCCCTCTTCATTCTGTCATACAATACATCTCTACTACAGCCTCCTCTTCCCCCTTCTCCCAGTATCTTCCATCTCCCCTGTCCCCTAACTGAATATGGCATAACAAGATGCAATAAGACTAAGCACAAAGCCTCATATGAAGGCTGGACAAGGCAACCCAGTAGGAGGAGAAGGGTCCCAACAAACAGGCAAAAGAGCCAGAGACACAAAGCATTCTTGTATCTCAGGAAGTTTTTTTTCTTGAGGCAGTTTCCAGGATTTGCTATGTTCTGTTGTGTGCATTTTCTTCTTTAAAATAAGATGATAAATTTCAGCAGATTAAGTGAAATGATAATATAATGCACACATAAATGTACAGTCCTATCTGGGAATCCCTTCAGGATCTGTGGGCCTCTAAGTGTGTATTTCTACATTCGTGTGTGAAATTGTCTCCCTTTATATAACTTTTAATATTTTTATCATTTAAATATTTTTCATTTTAGTATTTTATACACAGGCACGCGTGTGCGCGCACACACACACACACACAGAAAGATAGTTAAATCTTCAGCGAACAGCTCAATAAGTTTGTTAAATAGTCCACATTCCTGTGAAGATACAATCTATGGCCAAAGCCCCAGACCTGATAGGAAATCCTGCCCCTGTCCTCCCTCCCTCCAACCCCTCCCCCCCCCATGGAACTTGTGTTCTCTCTGTTCCATGTCTTTGCTGCAGATGTGGACCTGGGAAGACTAGGAAGAGACCCCCCAACCCCACATTAGTTCCCTGTTCCCTCAGCCCCTAGATCCGTACACACCAACTGTTCCATAGAATTACTGTAGCCTTAGAATGGATCTGGTATGAGAACCTGCCCCAACCTCGGGCTCCACTGCCCCTGGACTCTCATGGCCCAGCCACTCCATGTGGTGGTTCTAACTGCTGCAGCCTTGTATCCAATAAGAGACAGAATCCCCTCAGTGCTGACTTCAGGAAATGTCGTGGAGCTTGCCATCTTACCTTTGGATTCTGTCCAGATGGTCCAAATATATGAGCTAAAGATACCATAACTCCAGATGCCCAAGTCCCATCACAAAAACAGAAACAGTTAAAAAAAAATGACAATACATCTCACCCCTAAATCACCAATGCTGTAGCCACAGTTCCCACAAAGAACAACTTAAATAAAATGCAAGATACAGAATTCAAAAGAGCAATTTATAAACTTGTACAGTGAGTTCAAAGAACTCTAAGGGGACAAAAATAAGCACCCAGCTGACAAGGAGGACAAAAATAAACTGACTGCAGTCCAGGAAGACACAAATGACTAAATAAAATAATAAAGACAATTCAAGATGTGAAATTAAATTCAATAAAGAGATAGAAATACTGAAGAAAACCAAAACCAAAATGAAAGGGGAGATGAAGAGACTCAGAAAGAGGTCAGTGGAAAGCCTAGACAACAGACTAGGGTAGGGAACAGAAAGAACTGGGTTATCGAGCACATAAAATTATACATTTCTAAAACTGATTGCCTGGGCTAGTTTTATGCCAACTTGACACAAGCTAAAGTCACTAGAGAGGAAGGAGGCTCTATTGAGAAAATAATTCAATAAAATTGGGTTATAGGAAAGACTGTAGACCATTTTCTTAATTAATTAGTGATTGATGTGGGAGGGTCCAGCTCACTGTGGGTGGGGCCAACCCTGGGCTAGGAGGTCCTGGGTTCTATAAGAAAGCAGGCTGAGCAAGCCATAGGGAGCAAGCCAGTAAGCAGCACTCCTCCACAGCCGCTATAACAGCTCTTGCTCTGGGCTCCAGCCCTGCTTGAGTTCCTGTCCTGACTTCTTCAAAGATGAACAGTGATGACAGAGTGTGCATCAAATAAGCACTTCCTCCCCAACAATGGTAACTGTAACCAGGACAGAGATTGGTATCATGAGAGTGCGGCATTGCTGTGAAGACCTGTTTTGAGGAGGATTGTGGAAGGACTTTGCTGTCTTCAGACATGCCAGAAGAGGGCATCGGATCCCATTACAGAGGGTTGTGAGCCACCATGTGTTGCTGGGAATTGAACTCAGGACCTCTGGAAGAGCAGTCAGTGCTTTTAACGGCTGAGCCATCTCTTCAGTCCCTGCTGGAAACTTTTAAAGGGCTTGTTTCAGAAATGTATTCCAAGATCTGAAAGAGCTCAACTGCCCACCCAAGTTATTATACCTGGAAAGTATCTATTAAAATTGAAAGATAAATAAAGACTGTCCATAATAATAGCATACTAAAAGAATATATGATCAATGAGCCAACTAAATAGAGAATACTAGAAGAAACACATTAGAATAAAGAGAAGAAGACACACCCAAGAGGCCACAGGGGAAAAATAAACAATACCAGAACAGTTAACAAAAAGAGATCTAAGAAAATACACACACACAAATCAACAAAATATCAGGAATTAATAAACAATTTTCAGTAATAAAACTCAGAATGTTTATGGTCTTAATTGCCTAATAAGAAGACAGATACTACCAGATTCAGTTAGAAAACAGGATCTAGATTTTTTACTGTCTCCAAGAAATATGCTTGCCCATCCAAGATAGGTACCAACTAAGGATAAGGGCAGTGGGAAAGATATCTCAAGCTAATGGAAGTAGAAAAAGAGTAGGCCTAATTATTCCAATATCTGAGAAAATATACCAAATCAAAACTACTTAGAAGAGATAAAAAGATTACATCAAAGTCATTAAAGGGACAACCAGTTCCTTTAATTGTAACAGGAGAGAGTTACAATTATAAACGTTAGAGGGACAACCCATCAGGAGAGTGTTAAAGTTATAGACACTCATTAAGCCCATTGCTGCACTCAATTTCATAAAACAAATACTTCTTTTTAATTGATTGATCAATTAATTCATTTTATATACACAGTTTTCCCTCCCTCCTCTCCTCCGAAGAAACCCCTCTCCTCCACCCCCACCATCCACTCCTCCTCTTCAGAATGCCAACCAGCCATGGTACATCAAGTTGCAGTAAGACTACTCACCTCCTCTCCTGTTAAAGCTAGATGAGGCAACCCAGTAGGAAGAAAGGGTCTCAAAGACAGGCAACAGAGTCAGTGACAGCCCCTGCTACCACCGTTAATAGTCCCACAAAAAGACCAAGCTACACAACTGTAACATGTGTGGAGAGCCTAGGTCAGTCCCATGCCTGTTGTCCCATTCCCAGGGAGAGACCCTGGTTGGCGGTTCAGTCTCTGTGAGCCCCTATGGGCCCAGGTTACTTGATTCTGGGGGTTTTCTTGTGGTGTTCTTGACCCCTCTGTCTCCTACAATCCTTCCTCCCCTTCTTCCACAGGATTCCCTAAGCTCTGCCTAATGTTTGACTGTCGGCCTCTGCATCTGTTTCCATCAGTTGCTGGATGAAGCTTCTCTGACGACAATTGGGATAGACCCAATCTATGAGTATAGCCAAATATCATTAGGAATCATCTCATTAACTTTTTTTCTGCCATTCATGTTTGGTTCTATTCTAGGTCTCTGGGCTATCCAGCCTCTGGGTCCTGGCCCTCCAGGCAGTGTCAGGGGATGGGCTTCCTTTCTTTCCTGGCATCTGTCTCAAGCTGGACCAGTCATTGGTTGGCCACTCCCACAACTTCTTCACCACCTTTACCCCAGCATATCTTGTAGGAGGAACAAAATGTAGGTCAAAAGCTTTGTGGCTGGTTTGGTGTCCCAATCCCTCCATTGGAATCTCCTGGTTACAGGAGATGACTGACTCATGTTCTGTATGCCCGGTTGCTAGGAGTCTTAGCTAGGATCACTATCTTAGATTCCTGGGAGTTTCCATTACACTAGGTTTCTGGTGGACAGCGTGGGGAGGGTGGTATCTAGATGGGTGAGAGCAGATGGGAACAGGAGGGATTATGTTCAGGGAGGACAGAGAGAGGGAGAGAGAGAAAGAGGGAGAGAGAGATACAAAGACAGAGACAGACAGAGAGACAGAGACAGATACAGAGAGACAGAGAGAGAACTGAGAGAGAGAGCTGGGAGAGACAACTAAAATAAATAGGAGGGCATCTCTGGGAAAAGTTAGAAATAAATACTTAATGTGAAACCACAGATTAATCCCAATATAGCAGGTGACTTCAGTACCCTATTCTCACCAAGAGTCAGGTCATCCAGAGTAATGCTGGAGTTAATGACACCATAAATCACAGGTGTTTGCTGGGAAGCTTGACCACCTGAGTTCAATCTCTGGACTCCACATGATAGAAAGAGAGAAATAATGCCCACAAGTTATCTTCTGACCTCCTCCATGTGTAGTGAAATGTACTACCCATACATACACATGGAGACATAAGATCTATAAATACAATTAAAATGTTCTTTAAGTGACACCATAGATCACATGGACTAAATAGACATCTACAGAATGCACACTCTCCTCAACAACCCATGGAATGAAATGTTTTTCCAGAATAATACCACATATCAGGACACAAAGCAGTCTCAATAAATATAGGGAAATTTAAAGAATTTTCTGTATTCTATATAATCACCATTGAATAAAGGTAGATGTCATCAGAGAGGAAACCACAGAAAGCACAAATCCATGGGAATTAAACAACTATTGAACAATAAATGGATCTCTGAAGAAGTTAAAAGGGAAATTTAAAAATCCCTAGGATTTTGGAGGATTCACTACAGAATTAAATGAAAATAAAGCACAGCCTACCAAAATCCACGCAGCGCTATGAAGACAGTCATAAGAGGAAACGTTAAATCCCCCCTGTGACCAGGAAACTTCTAAAACAACACTGGTTATCACCGTTGCTCTTAGTTATGCATCGTAACTACATAACGAGATCTATCGCTGAAGAAACCACACACTTTGGGTGTATGACATAGAAAAATCACAAACCGACCAAGAAACTTCCTGCTGGCTAGATCTCATAGTGCCAGAAGGTGCCAGGCTAGCAACTGGCAGAGACAAGCCATAAGTGGTCTTACTCACAGGTGTTCCCTGCATGCAACAATACTGATCTACCAAGCAAGACATGGGCACTGCTACAATGGTAGTACTGTGCCCGTTACAAAGTAACTAATTTCTTAATGAATCTGGGGGCCACTCCAAAAGAGAGACTTTCGTGTCTGGTGCTACAGTCTTGGTCAAAAGTCCACGACTGAGGGTGATCATGAGCCACAGAGAAGATACTACTGTTATTTTGCCAAATGGTCTTGTTGTCAAGCTGCCTTCTAAACATTTATACCGTATATCCAAAGACCTGGGTTGATCTCCAACCTTGGTCAGAGAAGCTTCTTTTTGGCAGCAGGTAGCAGTTAACAGAGAGATGCAAATAATCAGGCAAGGCTGAGGATATGAGATTTTGAGTGTTCACTGTAAACGGAACATCTTTCCCAACTGACCAAGACTCCGTAGACATTGAGAAAGAAGAAGTAGAAAGAATGTAAGAGCTGAATGCTGTTTTATGGACATAACATGCCCTTACACTCAAACAGCTACTGTAATGCACAGGATTGTGTGAAATCAAGCCCTCCAAAACTCTAGCAGAGATATAGAAGGTGCCCTCCAGTCCCCACCCCATGCTAAGAATCCATATACTGTCAGCTGATAGCTGCAGGGACAGGGAGGGTGTGGCCACTGGTAGAAATGTTTTCCATGCTCCATGGGGATGACCCACACGCACACATGCACACATGGGCAGCAGTAGTTGAACTTCGTGGGTTATCAAAACAAGAAAAGAAGGACTGACATTAGGAGAGAACATGCTAGAGGGGTATGAAAAGATTGGAGATGGGAAATGGTGGATATGGTGATGTTACATTGTATACATGTATGAAATTCTCAAAGAATAAAAAAAAAAAACAAAGAAACAAAAAGAGAACTATCAAACAGAGATTCCAGGGCACTTTGTCAGTGAGCAAGTTCCCCTGGGGAGTCCAGGAGTGTACTAACATAACTGGGCTCCTGAATTCCAGCCAAATTAAGACACTCTCAGAGATCAGAGTCTTTGTCAGTTAGAGTCAGCTTCCCATTGGTGACCAGTGAGAAGCAGCTCCTTCTTCATGCTGAAAGCCCATTGGCTGCCCTAATACCTGCACTTCTCTCTCTCTCTCTCTCTCTCTCTCTCTCTCTCTCTCTCTCTGCTCTCTTTCTCTGCTCGCTCGCTCGCTCTGCTCTTTTACTGCAGCTCACATCCTATAAATGTCCAGGAGATTTGCAACATAATTCATTGCACCTTTGCTCCAATGTAAGATCAACAGGACCAATGACTTCACCTGTATGTGTCTCAGCTCATAGAAAAGGTTAGTGACTTCTCTTCCAAATGAAACCTGACCCTGCCATCTCTGGGGTATTCTAGATTCTAGTCCTTCCTAATCCCTTATTCAGATCATACCCACACATGGCCACAGAGACAGGACAGATCTTGACTCTAAAGTTCCCGCCCTTGCTGTTTCTCCTGTAGATGCCTGGCTCTGCCTCTGTCATCCCAGCTCTGTCTGATTAGATGCTGCTTCTTCTGCATCTCCCCTTTGTGTTACCATTTGGAACTCTGTCTACCTGCCTGCCCCGGCTCTAGTGAGAGGAAGATGGCTTGTGTGTCACTGTCAGGATGAATCTCAGTTTGAATTGACCTGTGTGCATAGGAAGAACATGAAAAGCCCCAAGTGTTCTCAGACCCAGAGGCTGGGGTGGAATCATTCCAAACATCTGGATCAGGAAGTTGACTGTACACCAGTGATCAGAAGGTCCCGTTATACTTATGCAGATGTCTTAGTCTGTCTTCTGTTTGACTATCCATCTCTCTAAGTTCTCTATTTCTATGATTCTAGCTCTTCCTGTCTAGGTCCCTTATCACTTGAATTTTTCACCATTTCTTTATCATCTTTCTGCAGCAGTACTGGAAAGGGTATTGTCCTACCTCCCCATCTATCTCTATCCGCTTAAATAACTTATTACATGGCTCAAGGGAAGAGAAATTTGAGGATCCTTAAGAGTTAGTTTTGCCTGTTTTGCCTTGAAGCTACTGGCGTTTATGTGAGCGCGTTTATGCATTTCTGGGGTTGCATTCTGCATCCATAAGTCGGGTGTGAGAAACATACACCGCTCCCTGTGACTTGCTCAGGAGCCACACACGCAGGAATAGGTGTGAACTGCAGAGTCCTGTGAAACCGTTGTTGCAGAAACTGTTATTGCAGAAATTGTTGTTGCAAGGATTATGTTTTCACGATCTGTACTTGTTTCCTCTTTTCCTAACGTTTGCACCCATTCCTGTCTGCCCCCTCCCTTTTATATTTGCCTCCTAACTGATCCCCTCCCTCTTTTCTGATTAATGCTTTCCTCTCAATCTTTTCCCTGACTAAATAGATTTCCTGTTTGTCTATGCATGTTCCTGTCTGTCTCCTTTGAGAAAGAAAAAATATTAGCATGTCTTGCAGGTTTATAAATATATTACCCTGAGGTACATGACACAAAGATCCAGCTCTTCTGTGTTCTCTAAGACCTACTGAATAAACAAAACCACAAAAGAAACAAAATGGGAGTTTAGGATATGACAAGATGTTTTTTATTAAATTTGTTTCAATTAAAATATAATGCCATCACTTCTCCCCTTCTGTCCTTTCCTCTAACACCTCCCATGTGTCTCCTTCACTCTCCAACTGTTACCCTCTCTAACTACAAGCAACAGGACAGCTATCTGAAAACTTTCTGATCTAGAAAAGTGGTCTTTAAACAAACTATTGAGATCGAAATCCTCAAAATCTCTTCCAACATGCATGGTGCAAGAAGAAAAGGAAAAGGAGAGAATGAAGAGGAGGTAGTGGGCGTGTGATGACAACCACTGGTCATCATGTGCACTGATTTTAGCATTTCTGTCATCCGTTGATCTTACACCAACCCACACAAGAAAATGGTCTTAGCAAAGGACTCTTCGCAAGAGACAGAACTGAGGTGCAAGCGGGTTTTGAGCACCTACAGTCTGATCACACAAGATACAAAAGGCTAAAAGTCCAAACCTGTTGAGGTTCAATGTCCGCCACTTCATGCAACCAGTCACATCAAGACACAGGTATGGGTCACACATTGATGCAGTCCCCAGGAAGAGAGAAGATCCTTCCAGCCCCCTTCCACCTGGATATGTCTTCTCACAGACACTGTCATGGGTGAGCGAGGTGGTCATCCCATCACTTTACAGTGGCTCAAAGTGTACGAAATCATTGAAGACACTATCTTAAACTACTTTCAGGCTATGAGCATAAGGTATATATGAAATATAAGTGAATTTTGTTTTCAGATTTGGGGGTGGGGTCCTCCTTGAGCTATCTCATTGAATACAGATGTGAAACATCTGAAAACTAACACTCTCTGGTGTCGAGCATTTCAGGAAAGAGATCCTCGACTTGGTTTAGTTTATCTAAGTTCAATCCTTGAACTCTGGGTATGAATTTACAGTATCAATAAATGGTTTTCACTTGTAGATATTGAGTCTGAAACAAATGTACATTTCCCTACCTAATTTTGACCCAGTCATGGAGCAGCTAACGGCTTAGTTCTCTCAAAGGCTTTCAGATATGATTGCTTGTCATCTTGTCCTGTGTTGGTTATTTCTACAATCGGTATGCGTTTTAAGTTGGCATAAACAGTCTTACAGCTCTTAGCTGTGCTGTAGTCACTGAAGATAATCAGTCTAAAGCTTACTCTTGCTGTTATCAGAGTCAACAACTGACTTATGGTCCCTTCCAAACCTCTTCTGTGCAAACAACCAAACCCTCTACATCTACAGGCTAATTCTATGTGTGTGTTTCCTGGACACATTTCCAACTCATGTTTCTCTGTTCCTCTTACGGTTTTGTGAACTTGAGTATGTTTTAGAAAAGAGAGGCTTTCCTTTGTGCGGTCTGCTCTCTCACATTAAACAGCCTTGTAGGGATAATTCTCAGAAGGAACTTAACAATTGAGTTTATTGGATTGTTTTAATTTGCAGACAAGTTTGGCTGGCTTGGTCTTGCGCATGCAGTCATAGCCCCTATAAGGTCACATGTGTGGCAGTGCTGGCATGTCCTGCAAATGCTGTTTTGTAACAAATGTCCACTGCATCTGGCTTTAGCTATTATTCCTGAGTCTTGGGAGGAAAGGGTATGATATAGCTGTCCCACTTAGAGCTGAGCATGGGAGAACCTCTCATTTGTTGCAGATAATCAGTGGGACTCTGTATAAATCACCATCGAGTGCAAAGCGCTTCTTTGCTGTGGGTTGAGAGATTAGTCTTTGGGAGTAAAGGTAAGAAGTCAGGAGGAGGTTTATTACTATGTCCACTTAGCAGAATAAGATTCTTGGGTTCCCCCGGAGAGCCTATAACGTAATCCAAAGCCAGGGTTTGTCCCAGTTAGAAATTACAATATTTAAGAAACTAGTTGAATTTATCTAAGCCATAGTAAAGAAAGGCTTAAACCTGAATTTTAATCTTGCTGAGGCTGGGACAGAAATGAATTCCACCAGAAGACTGGTAGCTGGGACTTAGTCATGAATTCAGTACCGGTATCTCTTAATTCCAGAAGCAATCCCAACAATTATTTAAATATTGATTCCAACGTGCCTTAAAGGGAGCAGACAGAGTATGATACAACTAACCCACCTGTGGGTCCAGTGACTCATTTTCATAATGACAGGTCACCTAGAATCAATCATAATTTCATAATGACGTCCACATATCAAATTCATAATATTTTATATAAGATGATTTGCAGTGCTCCAACTCTCAGGGTTTTCTAATTTTGACAACCGTCTAGACTCAGCAAGACACACAAAAAAATGAAATAAACAATTAACCTTCTCACAGCTCCATAGTTTATAAGCAATATTTTAAGGCAGAAGAAATTTGCTTTTAAGTGATGTGGCCATGAATATTCCAAACGCACTGGCATACATTTTGCTCTTTGTTTCACTTTAGTTATAATTTTGTCATGAGTTCATAAATACAATTTTAATTACTATGAGATATTTTATTTCTCTAAGTAACAACCATCCCCATATGATAGTTTCCTGATCTTTTCCATACAAATAACGCTTAGTTGTACAAGATTTATGCTGGGTAAAGAGTCTTAATTGGTAATTTATTAGGTTAAAATTTTTTAAGTGGATACATCTACTTATTTAGTTAGCTTCTGTAACATGATTTTGTGCCAAAGCACTTTCTCAAGAATTTCATAAGAGTTTTTCATTTCGTCCTCAGGCTAACCCAATGGTATCAGAGCCTTCATTATTATTTTTTGTTTGTTTGTTTGTTTGTTTTGGAGATGAGGAACTAAAACCTGGGAACTTCAACCAGTTCCGGTTACGCCATTAGCAAAGTGGAAGGACCAGGGTTTAAATTCAGGTCCTTGAACTTCCTGCATAGTAAATGGTCTCCTCATTAAAGGGATGGATACATTTCGATTAATTCTCTGAGAATTTCACACCGTATATTTTGATCATATTCTCCCCCAACTCCAAGAGCCACCCCACACTCCAAACCCCCCTACTTGCTGTACTTTCTGTCCTTTTTTTTTTTTTTTAAATTAATAACCCTGAATCAGGCTGAATTTGTGATGTCTATATACTCAGTGTGAGGCCAGTCTCAAGAACCACATCCTTAGGGAAAACTAGCTCTCTCTTGCTCACTGTCTCCCCTTGAAACCATCAACTGTCAATAAACCTCAGTTAGGGGTGTATCACCCCTCTCCCTCCCTGCTAAAATATCCCCACACTTGACCTTGTGCAGGATTCCTGCAGGCAAGCTCAGCCGTTGTGACTTCGTGCGTGCAGCAGTCTAGTCATGTCTGGAAGACACCGTTTTTCTGCAGTCTTCCCAGATCTCTGACTCTTACAATCTTTAAGCTCCTTCTTCCAGATGATCCCCGAGCCTTGGGAGGAATGAGACATAGACGTCCCGTTTGTGTCTGAGTGCCCATAGACACTTACTCTGTGCTTGGACCAGTCGGGAGTTTCTACATTAACCACGATTTGCACAAAGACATTTCTCTGGTGAGGTGTGAGAGCTTACACTTCTCTGTGAGTAGAGAGATGTGTTTAGAAGATATTTTATACTTTGTCCATTTGACAAAAGTTAGGTTGTGCTGGCTAGTTTTATGTCAAGGCTAGATTCGTTTTGGAAGAGGGAGCCACAATTAAGAAAAGGCCCTTCCAGATTGGCCTGTGTTAACAAGCTGGGTTTTGTTTCATTTTTTTTTTCCAGAGTGGATCCAACATCAGATGCTCTCCCTGGGGTAGCTCAGCTTTGAACATCATGAGGTCCCCTCTCTTATCTGCTGCAGTGACTCTGTGACTGGCCATAGTCAGCACAAAACAATGAGGTAAGGCATCAATCCTTCTAAGAGTCCCAATCTGTGTACGTGCCATCGCATAGGGAACCAGTGTCCCTGGTCAGCAGTAACAAATAATTTGACTAACAACTAAATAAATTATACTTAAAAGCAAACATAGTAAATATTCAAAAACCATCACTTCCTAATTTGGTCGCTACATTTTACTGTTATCTATGCTTTTGGTTTGTATGCATGGCATGTGTGCATGAGTGTCTGTGTGTGTATGGTGTGTGTTTATATGTGTGTATAATATAGGTATATGTGAGGAGGCATGTGCATGTCATGGTACATTGGTGGAAGCAAGAAGACCAGCTCAGATTTCATCCTCATCCTCCATCTTGTTTGAAGCAGGATCTCTCTGGGCTGTCTGCAGATTCTCAGCATATGCAGCCCAGCAGGCTCAGAAGCTTCCAAGGACCCACCTATCTGGATTTCACAGAGTCCTCCAAGAGCCCTGGGATTAGAGTCACACCCAACTTCATGTGGTTTCTAGAGATTCAAATCTCACGTCCTTCCTCACACTCCTGCAAGCACTCCACCCACTGAACCATCTCCTGAGCCCCTAAGTAGGGCAAAGGGGACCTCGGCAAAGAAACTTCTAGAATCATGGTCTCCAGGTTTGAATTTGAGTTTCACTACTTACTGGCTGACTGTGGGTAAGGTATTGATCCTTCTTATACAGCAAGGATGTCAGAAGAACTATCTACCACATAGGACAATTGCAAAGCTTAAAACAGTTGTGATGTGTGTTGCGTGTAGAACATGGGATACATAACACCATTTGTTTTATGACTCTTTTGATGTAGAATCAGATGTCATGGAAACATCTTCCTAGTCATATTTTACTAAGAATTGTTTAAAGTAGGTAGTTATTAATGTACAATTTTATCAAACATTTCTGGGCGTCAATGTAATTTACTAGAGGATTTAACTTTTCATATACTAATATAGTGAGTTATGTAGCAGAATTCCGACTAGAAGACACTGAGATCCCAGCAATGAACACCACTTGGCCTGGTCCTCTTTGAATGCCACACTGAATTCTATTCAGAAACAATTAGTTTTGTCCACATCAGCATCATTAGTGTATTCTCTTGTTATAATTATCTTTCATGTGCTTTCAGTTGTTCTTAATAGTGTCGTTGCTTTATGAAGATATTATTAGGCCCTTAGTGGTTCTGTGATCTTTATGTGTTTTCACGATTCTCAGGCTTGACTGCATTAGAACCACCTGCAGAACCTCTAAAATTACTCCTGCATGTGGGCGATGGATATGTTCTTATTTTGATTTGTCCCATAACACAAATGTATTTCAAAACACCATGTTGTAGTACACACACACATCTATCTATACCTATCTATCTATCTATCTATCTATCTATCTATCTATCTATCTATCATCTATCATCTATTTCTATATCACTATCCATCATCTATGTATGTATATATGTATGTTTGTATCCATCTCCTATCTGTCCATTCATCAGTCTATCTGTCTGTGATTATTATTTGTCAATTCGTATTTTAATGCATTGATGCCTAGATACCTCCCAATTCCTTCTGTTTTAATGGTCTGGTAAACAATCCCAGCTCAGGGATGTTTTTAAATTCTCCAAGAGACCATAATGTGGCGTGAGCATTCAGAACTACTTACTACATTCCGTAATGAGTTATTTTAGTCAGGACATTAGTCTAATTTTATCCTTTTTCAATGAATTTTAGTGAGTTACGTTAATCTAGAAAAATGTCCATTTCCTCCTTGCTTTTAAACTGATCATAGAATTTTGCAAAGCAAAAGGTGTGACTGTGTGATTATTTTTGCTGTTTTACAGTCCAGTGTATTCACCCAGGTTACATAGGAAAAGGAAGCTCTCTTTTCTTGGTGGCAAACCTATTTACACTTAAAGAGAGCTCTCAGATTCTGCTTGTGTCTTCACTTCAAAGTTCTCTTCAATGGTTTGTTATGCGATTCTAGATCCT